>CM027861.1:35250398-35562898 GCA_016097605.1 Eucalyptus guilfoylei
CTAGACAAGAATGAGACAAAATTTCTTTTGAAAAAGGGCATATATATCTTAGGAAATAAAAAATTATTTAAAAAAGAGATTAAAATGCCTTTGCATTTCTAGAGAAAGATAAATAAATAAAAAATGAAATCACCTAAAGATGCAAATAGAACGAAAATAAATTTTGATCCACTTTAGAAAATATGCAATAATTGATAAAAGATGGAAAAGGATATAAGACATCGAGACAAAACATACAAGTTAAGAATCGGAAAAATATAAGAAAATGACAAAAAAAAAACTGTAAATACGAGAGGCCTATATGAGATTGATACTCGCTCTCTCTTTCTTTTTCTTTCTTTTTTATTCCCCTGATGAAAACTAAATTTTCTATATAACAAATTTTCCAGTTAACACATTATTTCAACATCAATATCTTTGTTTTGAAAAATAATATTTTCATTAAAAGTTAATCAAGTATCATCAAAGTTAAGATCAATCATTTCATGTGCCAATAATGTCACAATATCCCAATTTCTCATTCTAAATATGAATTTCATATAATAGACTCGTAAATGGTATATTTAATGATCAATTCAAAATAAAAAATAAAAGTGCACTTCTATGCTTAGATAATAAGTTGAAAATCAACAAGCATTTACTAATAATAGGTTTGAAAAATAATGAAAAAGAAGAAAAAAAAAGGAAAAAAACAAGATTTGTAAATTCTTTTCAGTAATAAAAGGAAAGATAAGTTTTTAATATATATGGAGAACGAAAAGAAAAAGGAAACAGCAGAGGTACCAAAGTCAACATCTGTATTCACATGCATCGCTTAAATACAAGATTAGTGCGCGTTAATGGGCTGGATAGCTTATTGATGCTCAACGCGTGGCGTTCTTTATTACATTGTCTTTTTGACCGGATTACATTATTTCCGTTCAGAGACAATAAAAAAACAAAACAAAAAATTTAATTTTCATTCCCCTTTTCCATTTTTGTATATATTTAAAATTTAGAATCCGTTTAATTGAAGGAAAATTATTTTCCGACTTTTTAGTGTTTGGATAACAGAAAACTAATTAATTTATGGAAAATATTTTCCTTGTATTGAAAGCAAAGAACTTAGATTGAGGGAAAACGATTTTTTCTTCTAGTGAGAAAAAAAATCACTTTTCTTAAATTACCAAACAAATTAAAATTAATCATTTTTCTCAAAAATGATTTCTATAGAAATTTTTTTCTTTATTATGAAGTTTTTGGTAAATCAAATGAACATTAATCAAAATTACATGAACTAGGTACTGAAACCAAATGAAGCCAAGTTAAAAAAGTTTTGCACATTTTCTTTATATACATATAAACATACATACATACATACATACATACATACATACATACATACATACATATATACACACACGCATAATAAAATTTACCTAAATCATTCACAGATATTTAGCTAGATAGCAATTTATAAAAACGTGGGAAATTTATACATACGAGATGGTAGAAGCCACACCTTTTTCTAACAAACTAATTTTAGCTAAATAATATAACATTAATGGTTCGTTTGTTTCGCGGAAAATAATTTCCGAGAAAACATTTTTTGGATTTTTCGATGTTCGTTTCACAGAAAATAAACTAGTTGTGGAAATCATTTTCCACCAAGGAAAAAAAGTCTTCTAAAAGAGGAGAAAATGTTTTCCACTTTCCAAATTTGAGAAAACATTTTCCTTACTCACTCTCTCCTCTCATAACCTAATAGCCCCCTTCTTTCTCGAATCAGTGGCGAGCGTGAGCCTAGAGGTTGGCGAGCTTGAGGCTCGCCCTCGCACTCGGACCCTAGCGCTCCATGATCTTTGGCGAGCGGTGAGCTCAAGCTCGCCTCTCACCAATCCACTCACCGCTTGTGAGATTGGCAAGCCAGCGAAAGTCAGCCTTTGGCTAATCGTCGACCATCACATGGTCGGCGAACGGCCAAAAAAAAGAAGAAGATAAAAAGAAAGAAAAAGTAATTAAAAATTGATTTAAAAAAAGATTTGATTTTTTTAAATATGTTTTAAAAAATATATTTTTTACCAAATAACGAAAAATACTTTTCACTTTATTTTTAGGTTTCAGACGAATATAGGAAACTAATGACATTTTTCTGAAAAATGACTTACTGAAAAATACATGCTACATTTTTCATGAAACTAACAGAACCTAAGTTCATTATACACCTGTACAGTTCAATAAAATTAGCTTATAATCAAGTGAGATATCGAATTGATGAAATGTGAAGGCCTTGTAATCCATAAACAAATTACTAATAGGTGAGCAACATCGATGGTAATTCGATACACGAAATACTTTCTTTTCCGACATTTAGTGGACAAGAAACGAGCTTCGAGGGGAGGGCTTGCGTTCATTTTCATTAGAGTTTCGGCCTTTAAATATAGAGACAAGTATGCCAGTCGCTCAATCCTTAAAAAGTACTCCGGTAATGATCTTCGTAATCAAGATTAATTAGTGTAATAATCACCTTGACCATAGATGAGTTTTCCATTATCATCCGTTGTAAATCAACCTGCATCGAGTCCCGAGAAAACCAGGCCAAACGACCTTGGAGATCATTCAGTCGTCACTCTCGTCCTCGGAAAACAGCGAAGACAAAGAAAGAGGCCATCGCTTCCTCTTCTCTCTTCTTCTTTTCCGATCCGTGGTCGCTCTTTCATCCACATCACATCGAAACACCAAACGATTCAATTGAAGAAAAATAATTCGTCAGCAAGTAATGATTGCATTCTATCCATCAGCTACGTGTATAAAAAGGGACCTGTGGCTGGCTCTTCGCCGTTCCACTGTCATTCCGCAGTGAACGGTCTCATGCTAGCCGCTCCCTTTGCAGAATTAGCATGGATCGGTCACTCGGCAACGGTTGGTGCAGCAAAGCTGCTGCTCCTCAGGCAAACGCAATCGCATGTCAAAATGAACGGCAGATTGCGGAGCAGAAGAAAGAAACGAGACACCTCCATCATCTCTCTCTCTGTATTCAACGATGGGCACTGGCGGAACGGAGACGCAGCTGGTGATCCTGTCATCGGTGGGCTGCGAGAACAGCCGGCCTGACCCCATCATCCTCCGCGTGCAGAAACAGAAGGAGGACGACGTGTGCTACCTGCTGGACCGGCGCGTGCCGCTCGGGGCCCTCATGGCCGACTACTGCTCTAGCAGGGGACTCCCGTACGACGCCGTGCGGTTCACCTACGAGGGCACCCGGGTCCTGGAAGCCAAGTCGGCGGAGGATGTCGGCATGGACGACGAGGACGTCATCGACGCCTGGGCCGATCAGCTCGGCGGCTAGGGACTAGTGCTGGGGCTTAGCAGTGTGTGCGCGTGTGGTCTGCGTGCTTTTCTTGTGTGTATAGCTTAAGTTAAGGAGGTGGAGGAGAAGAAGGAGGAGGAGGAGGAGGTGATGGTGGTGATGAGTTCTGATGTACAGCTTGCCTTGAGTTCATGGGAGACATTTATGGTTGAAAAGTTACGAGCTTTCTTGCGCCAATTGCCTTATCTGTTTCTGCGTTTTGCGTTGCGCCAAAGAAGGAAAGATATATATTATATGTATATATATAGACACACACATATGTTTTAAAGAAAATGAATCACAAACGATAAGAAAAAGAGAAGCAGAAGAGGTGCCAAAGTCAACACTTGTATTTACAAGCAGCGCTTAAATACGACATCAGGGCGAGTTTGTGGGCCGGATAGGTTATTGATCGGTGAGAGAATTGATGGCGGCCAATCTTAAGATTTTCTCTTTTTCCTATTCATTTCTATATTTTGTTGTCTTTTTGACTGGATTGCCTTATTTCCTTTCAAAGACAATACAAAAGAAGCAAAGCAAAAAATATTTTCAATGTCCATTCCCCTCATCCCCTTTTCTTTTTTATATATTTGATATTTTGGGTCCGCTTTTTTGGATGAAAACATTGATTTGTAGAAAACATTTTTCACAGACTAAAAGCAAGAAGCTTAGAATAGGGGAAAAACGATTTCCCTTTCCAACAAGAAGTCACTTATCCTAAATTACCAAACAAATTGACACCAAAAAAAGAAGAAAAAAACTACCAAACAAATGAAGACTAACCATTGCCCTTAAGAATGATTTCTATGAAAAATACTTTTCTTTATCATGAAATTTTTAGTGAAACAAACGCATCATTAATCAAAATCACATTAACCAAGTACCAAAACCAAATGAAGCCAAGGTAACAAAGTTTCACACAGTTTCCTTATATATGTGTGTGTCTCTACACAATAAAATTTACCTAAATCATTCAATGATATTTAGCTAGGTGGCAATTTATATAAACGCGGGGCATTTATAATACATACGAAACTGTAGAAGCTACACCTTTTTCTAACAAACTAATTTAGCTATGTAACATAGTATTAAGTTTGTTACACACTTGCCAAGCCTAGTGACATTAACTTATGACTGAGCTGGGTATCAAATTGATGGAAAGTTAAAGCCCTTTAATCCACACTCGAATTACTAATAGGCAAGGAGATCTACCTCATACGACATTAAGACAGTATATCAACATAGGAAATACTTTATCCTCCAATGTTCAACGGACGACAATTGAGTTTCGAGTGGAGGGCGAGGTTCTTGCGCTCATTTTTGTTAGGGTTTTAGCATTTGATCGTAGAAACAAGTATGCCAATCACTCAATCCTTAAAGATATATTCCAGTAATAATCTTCTTAATCTAGATTAATTAGCATATAATCCCTTTGACCCTAGATGAGTTTTCCATTTTCATCCGTTGCAAATCAACCTGTCACACACATGTAGTTTTACACATGCTATACAGTTCCTCTTATCTTCCCGTCCATGCAAGCATGCAGTTTGCAGTGTACGTAGGTCGCTTCGTCTTCTTGCATGGCCCTGCATCGAGCCCAGAGAAAACCAGGCCAGACGATCATGGAGATCATCAGTCATCATTTCGTCCTCGGAAAACACCGAAGACAGAAGGAACAGCCATCGCTTCTTCTTCCTCTTCTTTTCGAATCCGTCGTCGCTCTTTCGTCTTTCTCGCATCGAAAGACCAAACGCCTCCATCGAAGAAAGTTGATACTTTATCAGCAATTTTAATGATTATATTCTGTCCATTATCTAATTGGCCGACGATGTCCGTTCACATGCCTGCGTCGATTCTCCCTATAAATCACACCGCTTCCTGTCTCCCTCATGCACGTCTTGGATTCGATTCTCACATCACCCATCACCCACAGAGAGAGAGAGAGAATGGTTGGAGGCGGCAAGAACACTTCTTCTAAGTCGAGGATCATCGTCAACCCCTCCGCCAAAGATGGCGCAGACCTGGCCCTCACCGTGTCAGTCGCCCACGCGCAGCCACTTACTGCCTCCTACAATGACAGAATCCGCCCTCTTCTCGACGCTGTCGACAGGCTGCGGAACCTCATGGTTATGAAGGAAGGCATCCATCTCCCCACGATCGTCGTCGTCGGCGAGTAGAGCGTCCTGGAGTCCCTCGCCGGCATCAACCTGCCGCGGGGGCAGGGCATTTGCACGCGCGTCCCTCTCATCATGCAACTCCAAGACAACCCTCAAGCCGATCGCCCTGAGCTCTACCTCGACTTCAATGGCAAAGTCGTCCCCACTGACGAGGACAACATCGCCAAGGCCATTAATGATGCCACTGACGAGATCGCGAGTCATGGGAAGGGTGTCTCGAACGCGCCGCTGACACGAGAGTCCCCGTGTTCGGCCAGCCTGAGAACATCTACGAGCAGATCTCGGAGATGATCATGGAGTACATAAGGCCTGAGGAGAGCATCATCCTCAATGTCTTGTTCGCGACGGTTGACTTCTCCACTTGCGAGTCCATAAGGATGTCGTAAGTAATTATAATCTAGACTCTTGGCTCCCAATATAATTGAATACTCGAATAATTTATTTAAACTCAAGGAAATTAGTCTATACGATTATTCGTTTTTGTGTTGCAGATGGTGGATAAGACCGGCAGGAGGACTCTGGCGGTCGTCACAAAAGCTGATAAAGCTCCAGAGGGATTGCTTGAGAAGGTGACGGCTGATGATGTCAATGTAGGGCTTGGCTATGTGTGTGTGAGGAGCAGGATTGGTGCCGTGACCCACGAAGAAGCGAGGCTGGAAGAGGCGAAGCTGTTTGACACACACCCTCTGCTGTGCAAGATCGACAAGTCCATTGTCGGTGTGCCTGTCTTGGCACAAAAGCTAACGCAGATTCAAGCCACCATCATTGCCAAGTATTTGCCTGAGATCGTCATGAATATCAATGACAAGCTGGACGCAAACGTCGCGGAGCTTAAGAGCATGCCCGAGAATCTGTCCTCCGTCGAGGATGCGATGATGGCCTTCATGGAGATCATGGGGTTGGCGAAGGAATCGCTGAGGAAAGTCTTGCTGAGAGGCGAGTTAGACGAGTACCTGGACGAGAAGGACATGCACTGCACTGCCAGGCTGGTGGAGATGCTGAACCAATACTACAATGAGCTCCCAAACTGCACCGAGAACAACCTGACGACTAACTTCTTGTTGGAGGAAATAGAGGTCTTGGAAGAGGCCAAAGGGATCGGCCTCCCAGACGTCCTCCCTCACACCGCCTTTTCTTTTTTTCTGCAGAAGAGGATGAAGGCGATATCAAGCAAGCTTCCGAGTCTTGTGGTTCGCGTTTGGGACTACATTGAGGGAGTTGTGATTCCGGCGTTGATGCAACACTCGGAGAATTATCCTCAGCTGCAGTCTTCGATGAGAAGAGCGGCGTCCAGTCTGATCAACAAGATGAAGGGGAAGATGATGAATAGGATGATGAAGATTGTCAAAAATGGAGAAGCTCACTGACTACACTTGCAACCCTGAATTCCTGCTGGAGAAGAATACTTTGATGAACGAGCAGGGCCATTTCTTACGCTCCTGTACAAGCTCGAGCAGAATTTTCCTTGAGGGGTTCGGGGTTGTCGATGTGACCCATCTGCATAATCACAACCGGCAGCTGATTCAGCTGGCGTTCCATCTGAAGATGAGGATGAGGAGGTTTGTCGATACGGTGGCACTGCATCTGCGGTTCAGCGTGCACAACTTGGTGAACAAGGAGATGGAGAAGGAGATTAGGCGTGAGCTGAGTGGGCCCGGCATCAAGAGGATGATGGAGGAAAAGCCGGAAATGGCGGAGAAGCGCGAGAAGCTGAACAGGAATATCAAGCGGTTGAGGGAGTCTGCGGAGGTGGGGGCCCAGTTCATGAACCGGATCGCTACCGATTGCGATTACAATGGCTAATTAGCGATGTTGTTCTGTTTTTCTTTCTTTCTTTTCAGCTTGCGAGGGATTATGAGAGGCAAAGATATATATCAGCGTGTTCTTGTTTGGTTAGGTGGATTCTGTGTGGGATTCTACTGAGACTTCAATTAGCTTCCTATGATTAGTTATTGGTGATGTGCTAGTTAAATTTGGTTTTTAAAATCTTATTTATTAGCCATTTGGTTAAGTTTATATATTAGCGGTCTTTATTTATTTTTGAAAGCAAAAATAAATATTATTTCACGTTAAATCATTGTTTGGATGACTACAGATAGAATCGATCATTTCAAATGAAACAAAAGTAAACATAATCTATTATCTTGAAAGTACATATTTCTTATTTTTTTATAATTGGAAAAGTGATTCCATCCGAACATACTTTAAGAGACCAACAACATACTTTTGGATCAACTGAGGGCAAATTTTGACATCAAAAGACTGCAAATCTCTTCTATATAAGAATATGCATTTTCGTTCTTCTCCACATGTGCTGATAGAGATTTCTTAAAGCTATTTTCAACATTAATTAGAAAAATAAGTTGTCTTGAAGTTCCGTTTACTTTTTAATTCATAGCTGGTTTTGTAAGTGATAAATTTATGCATATGAATTTATCTTAGTTCTAATATATGTAGGGCTGATGCTCACAACAATTGTAGTCCTTCCTTTAAACCTTAGTCTTCCATTCACCCAGAACTTGGCTGATTAAACATCGCCGCAATAATGTTCACAAAAAGAAAAAAAAAACATCGCCGCAATAGAAAAGTGGGCCCTTCCCCAGAGCCTCCGAATCAAACTTTTCCTTGCCATGTGCTCCGTTTTATCATGTCCTCTAAATATGTACGTGATGAATAATGTATTATAGATTCCCCACTCTTCTTTATATGTAAGTATTAAGGTTGAAATGTGTTTCCTTTGTTTATTTTAATTAGTTTATATTTAGTTTAAATATCTAGTTTATGAGCAAACCGTATATGGAAAATAAATAATAAAAAGTATACTTAGCAGTTATTCATGATATATATTATTAAAATGAAAATTATGTTAAATTAGCATTTATCATCAAGCATAACCAAGCGTTGCTTTTTTAATTAAGAAACATTTAAATAAACTAAAACAAGTAGTCATGTCAGCAATAATGAAGAGGGCTTTTGTTGTGATATCTTTGTTCCAACCTCGATTTTCAGGACGGAATTGTATTAGCAATCAATCGTCGAACAGGATAATCATGAGGATCGATAAACCACAATAGTATTGAAAATGCCACTTTGGGGTGGATATTCAATTTCTCATCGATAAGACGTGGAAACTCGGGAAGTTGAGGGTGGCCCACGAGCGAGGACCCAAGTGGGCCCAAGCCCACGTTGGGCAGCCCAAATGGGCCACGCCCATGATGGGCGGCCCATGGCCACACGCCCAAGGGAGTTGGGCGGCCATGAGGTCTATGGGCTCTCCTAGCCCAATTAGGTATACCATTGCTAAATCTTTACACTAATTGTTTTCAAGTATATGAATAATGCGTGAATATTGCGCAATCTTGGTAAAATGAACGAAATGTCATTCCATTCAACTAGCACAAATTTGGAAAATGCCAAGGTAGGGGGTGGCACAAGCAAGAAAGGGCAACAAATGGAGAACATTTTTTAATATTCATAAATGATGAGAACATTTTTTGTCCATTCATCTATATAAGTGATATGTAAGTGATCAATATTAAAAAAATATTTTCTAAATATGTTTTTCGCAAAATGAATTCACCTTAATGTGCTTTCTTTTTAATTTTCTTATGATAGGTGACCGATTTTACCTGACAAATAACAAATCAATGGATCAAAAAGATCAAGGAAAATTGAATTGAACAGTCTTCAGTGTGATAAATTGAATAATACTGAGGATAAAATCATTTTGTCGACGATGAAAACGGGCGACCAGTAAGAGACCAGTCCTAATCATTTTTTTGTCGACGACGAATTTTGTAGTAAATAGAGTATAGAAATTTGCATCGAGCTGGCCCTTAAGCCTATGTTGGGAGGACTGGGAAAAGGTCGGGGAGAGAATTAGAATCAGAATGAGAATAGGAAGAGGTGGCGTGGAAATGGGCGGGCACTGATTGCACGCACAACTCCATCATCAAGGGATAAAAGATGTCTTGGTCAATGTTCTTTCCTTGCAATTAACAATTCTTTACCTTTTGTCCACCCTTAATTCATATTATATGTATACACACACTTCCGAACCATTTCAAGAAAAATCATTTCTTCACATTCTTTCTTGACCTCACGTTTTTCTTCAAGTAGATTTTATCCACCTCCATTATTTGAGGTTTATTTTTTCACTAATTTTTCAATTATTTTTAATATTTCAATAACACCATTTTAATTTTTTTCTAATAAAAGGGCAATTTAATTTTTTTTTTAAAAATTATTGGGCCTTGGCCAATCATGCTTTGTATTAGCCTAGTGGTCACCCCTACTGCTAATACTGGAATTGAACACCACCCCACCACCACCATCAACTCCACACCTCCGCCGCCAAAATCGGCGCTGCCACAGCCATTGCCACCACCAGACTCAGCCGCCATTGACACTAGAGCCCTAAACTCGGCCACCATGAATAGTTCTTTTAAATGTTTTATTTTAATGGTGTCATTTACTCATTATTTTATTACCTACTAATTTTGCTAATCACCCTCTATTTTTCTATGGTTGTTTTAGATATTGTGTGATTGTAATTATTTCATAACAGTATTACTGGTGATTAATTTTAAAAGCTTATAGTGATTTGAAAACAAAATAATAGCATTTGTGCTTTTTTATTTTGTCGAATTATTAATTTCCTAAGTGGCAAAATTATGTAATTTTTTTTTTGTACGGGTGTGTCCATTAATTAGTATTTCTATATATCATTTTCAAATGACTTGATAAAGGTACAAAGTTTGCCCATCGTCAACAACAATGCAAAGTTGTTCCTTCTTTCAAGTCCGTTTTGCTCGATGGTCATCCTTATACCCTCGACAGTTATGTGGGTGCACGCACATGCCCCACACACACACCCGCCCATATATATATATATGTATGTGTTTATAGACATATCATATTCCAATTTCCATAGGCAAGTGAAGAGGACATAGTCCTGAAAGGTGGTGACATACCAAAGGAAAAAAGAGAAAAAGAACCAGAAAATGAAAAAAAGAAAAAAAACAAGAAAACAATATTGGTCATTAATGATCGATTATCTTATTTTTCAAAACAAAATACCGATTCGAATCATTTTTTCATCCCGATTATCTTTTTGCCTCCATGATTATAAACTTTTGACTAGAGCATCTCCTGTGACGCCATTTTCTGATAAGTTGGTGGTCTTGTGATCATGATAGTGTTGGCTTAAATCAAATCTTTTGATTTTTTCAATGTGAATGATTTGTAAAAAGAAAAAAAGTTCTTAATTCCAAATATGATTTAAATCAATTGTAAAACTGAATCAACGAAAAATAACTTTATTGTATACGGAAAATTTTAGACATATATTTATTTTGTAAAAAGAAAAAAATTCTTAATTCCAAAGATGAACATTTATATCAATTGTAAAAATGAATCAACAAAAAATAACTTTATTGTATATGAAAAATTTTAGATATATATTTATTGTTTCTGATCAAAATATATATAATTTATTAATAATTTCAAACGGTATAAGATTTTTCAGATGATTTAGATTTTGCGAAATAAAACTTTCATATATTCAATTTTTTTTTTTTTTTTTTTTTGGTATATTCAGTTTAGTCTCGCAATTTTTCGTGGTGAAGTCGGAGAAAGTGGCTCATGAGTACGGACAGAATCATACCACACGGTGGGCCCCACCTCAACGCCATTCTACGAATGCATTTTATTACAAGGACACGGAAGGATCTTCTGTGTGATGGTGTCGTCGATACTTGCTTTTTCTTCCACGTGGCATCAGCCCATCTCCTCTCCAGTGGCGGGAGGAATTCCATGCCACGTGAGGAAGAAAGCAAGCGTGCTCCAACACCAGAAACAGCAGCAAATAAAGGGGGGAGAGAGAGAGAGAGAGTGCGTACCTGTGATCCTTTTACTGGTGTCATTACTGAGAATGAGAAATATCACAGCACACCTAGGAAGAGTGATACGTTATCTTAACAGACGTGGTGTTGTTCTCCAAAATAATTTTGTCAAATGCTGTTTCACATATTTTGAGGAGGGAAACGCATGTTTTGTGAGAGCATAACCTTTTATCGATTCATTTAAACCACTCTTAACCAAAAAACTTACAATGTATGACACACAAATTTGAGCATTACTAAAACATGTCATATCGAGCCATTCTTGGCGTTCTTCTTTAACATTTGCAGTGCTATCGTAGCCTAGTATAGGAGAAGTCATTCATAAGCTATCGCATGATGATAAATCAACAAAATCTACCATGAGGTCAGACGACGAGTATAAGGATTTTCCATTTTTCAATGATCAGTATTTCTACAATTTGTAAATTATAAAGTAATATCCTTCCTAAGTTTTAGTCATTTCATTTTATTATGTGACTATGATTGGGCAAATTTGACATGAGGTGGAGCAATGAGATATAAGATAATTTATTATACATTTTCATTCTTTTGAGACTATAGATTCAAAGTGCGCTTCTATGAAAAATGAGTAATTTATAAATTATTTTCATAACTTTGATTTTTTGTATTTTTAAGAAAAATAGTCAACATATAAATTTCATTAACAACAACGTATCTATGATTTAATAATTGCGTTGATAATGGAAATATTTTGCATTTGTATAATTTTTCGATGATACGGCATTGATTTTAGGAAAATATTTTTCAAATCATTTATTTTTTGCAAAATAAATGCATCAATTAACAAATGCCTATATTTCCTCTATTTCATGAAAAATAATTTAGTCGATTACTTGCATTTTTTGTGCGTTGATATATTGTAACATAATAAAATTACGTTCTTTGCCGCACTTTGTGTGATGACTCAAATAAGTCGCTTAGCTAAAAACCTTGATCTCAAATTCTAGGAAGGGAGCTGAACTTTTCATTTTTTTCTTTTACTATAGTGAAAAGGTCATGGCTTTAAAAAAATGGACTAATTTATAAAATATTTCCAAGAAATATGATTTTTTGTATTGTTTAGAAAAATTAGCCACCATATATGCTTTCATTAAAAATAACAAATCTATGATCTAATAATAGCGTTCATAATAAAAATATTTTACAGTTGTCCAATTTTTCTAGCGATGCAATATGATTTTAGGAAAATAACATTTTTCACGAATACCTTCAAAATTTATGGAAGGGAATTCAACTTTCCTTTCTATTTCTTTTTGTAGTTAAAAGGTTATGGTTCCGAAAAAAAAAGGGTTAGAGTTTTCGAGTCATCTCAATATATTTCAATATATATTACAATTTCATATCTACTTTTTAAATATTTCCTTTTAAAAAATTGAGGAATTGAGCAAGTCGAATATATTACGAAATATCTGTCGTAATCAGAAATCGTTTATCGTTGAGATAAAATGCGTCTTAATCAACGGCAAATCGCTCATCTCCCTCTTTTCTCTCTCTCTTCCACGATGGACATCGCCGGAACGACCACGAATTGTCGTTCCTGTCCTCCGAGGGCTGCCAGGACAGCCGGCCAGAAGGAGGACAACGGCGTCATTTGCCACTTGCTGCAACGGAGCTTTTGCCTTGCCGCCTCTAATCGTCGTCGAGATTTCAAAATCTCAGAGATTTCCCTCCCTCTCGTCCTCGCCGTCCCTCCCTCCCTCTCTGCAATCCCAAACTCCATTCCTCTTCACCTTCATTCTCTCTCTCTCGAAGAAACCAAGAAACCAGCAAACTCGTTCTACCCATTCTCTCTCTTGCTTTCTCTCCGAGAAAACCAGGGTCTAGCGAACTCCACCGTTGATGGGTAAGCGCCGGCGAACGGAAATAGCCAAGATCGCCGACCCGGCTGCCCGGCTCGTGACCTACTCCAAGAGGCGCAAGGGCCTCTTCAATAAAGCCTCCCAGCTCTGCCGCCTCTGCGGCGCTCGCGCCGCCGTCCTTGTCATCTCCCCCGCCGGCAAGCCCTGCTCTTTCGGCGACCCATCGGCCGATGAGATTATCGGCGACTACCTTCGCCGCGGCGACTGCGACGGCGACGGCGACGTGACGCCGCCGATGAGCCTGACCCAGTGGGCGGACTGGTTGGAAACGGAGTGGGACGCCTGCGCAACCGAGGAGGACCTCGAGTCCCTGATCTTGAAGTACGAAGCCGTCCGTGACTGCGCGCGCGATAAATTGAAATCTTTGGAGGAGGAAGCATCGCAAGTCGGGGTCGGTGGCGGCGAATCTCGCATTCTGAGGGCGGAGAAGATTGATGCGCTTTTCGAGGGTTTAGGCCAATGCCCAGCGCTCTCAGATCTCTTGACGGCCGGCGACGGCGACGGCGACGGCGACGGTCTATTGACTCCGCCGGAGAACTCGGCCGGCGGCGACGGAATTTCCGCAGTGGAGTCCACCCCGGCGCTCTCCGATCTCGAGGGTCACACATCTGATGCTGCCGGCGGTGGAAGTTTTGGAGCGGCGTCGACCCCCACGAGCTCCGATCTTGAGGATCATTGGTTTGATCCGGACGAGTTGCTGAATCTATCGGAGGACGGCGACCCTGAGGATCATGGGTTTGACCCGAATGGGTTCCTGTATCTGTTGGAGGATGGCGAGGTGGACGGCGGCCGGAAAGGTCCCTTGACTTCGCCGGAGGACTCAGATGTCGGCGGTGGATTCAATGCCGACGACTTCTTTGGACTTGAAGATCTGGATGTCCTGCTGTGAATACGATGAGTATAGGTGTCTTTTTCCTTTTGAAACAGCAATTGTACAGCTCTTCAGATAGCATCAATAAAGCTTCAATTTCTTCTATAACTCTCTCCACACTCTTCCTCTCCTTCTCTTCTTCTTCATTCGCTTCCTGCCGAGATCCGCTCTTCGTAGAAGATGGAGCACCGCCATGGCACCGAGGATCACCGCCAAAGAAGCTCCTCCGGGTCCGTGAATTCCGTCGATGTTGGCGATGGTGGCCATGACGGTCATCCTTCCGGTCTCTCTCTGTCCTCTTGAATCGTGTCGATCACTTGTTTCCTGTTTTCAGATATTTTCTTTTGGAAACACAAATCCTGTGTTTTAAAATGAAATTGTTTGTAGGATAGGTCCAGAAATGTTTCCTAAGTCGTCTTGTGTACATTTCTGTTGCAAATGAAAGCATACGTTTTGCAAATTTTATCGAGCCAGCTACCCTAGTCTCTGTGCTTGTGCCACTATTCCTTTGTACAAATATAATCAATCTAATTTTACATGGCCTGTAGGATAATAGTTGACACTAATTATGAGCAATGGGAACTGCTTTTTAACGCAGGCAAGTGTAATTTTTCGGGGCATACACATGTAGCTCAAGCGCTGAATCTGCCACTTCATGTAGTTTCCACAACGCCATGGACGTAAATTCCTCTCTGGAGTTTTATTACAAATAGTAATTTGCCATTTGGAATGTGATTATATATGTTTTACATATGATTATATGATGGGGTGCAATTATCAGCTTAGTTTCTTGCTGTTTACTGAGGGTTCTGTTCCATTTCTCCTTGTCAAGCCTACTAGTGAATTCCCCAAACTTTTATCCCATGTGAAGCAACCGCTTGGCTACAGAGTAAGTGTATCTGGAATTCTGCTTTGAGCACTCTCCTTGTAGTTCTTTATGTGTATCCCAATATGTTTTTGCAGCTGTTATACCAAATTGTAGATGCATTAATTTGGTTAGTTGTAAGATATCTCAGGAAACCATCACTGATTCTTTCTTTTTCTATTGATTCTTTTCCAATTGAGGTAAAAGATGTGATCAATGAGTTCAGAAAGAAAAAAGTTGGGGCTAAGACCTATCACTTCTTTACGTGGATCCCATAGCTCTCCTCCCGATGTGCCTTATGCTTATTATATCTGGAGCCCTCACCTAGTCCCCAAACCGCAAGGTAAGGTACTATTGAGCTGTTTAAAAGCAAGTTGGGGTTCAAATAAATGTAGGGTTAGCATCTTTTGCTGGAGTAGATTGTAATATATGCAGCAGAAGGTTGAAGGACTAGTCTACATTTTTTGTTTAGAAGTGCTTTTAGTAGTTTTCTTCCACTACCCGCAGATTAGGGACCAAAAATTGATGTGGTTGGATTTTGTTTCCTTGATCTTGCATCAAATTATCAACCACCAGAATCTCTTGTCAAATGGCTAGAGAGAGGTGAAAAGCCTATCTACGTTGGTTTTCGTAGCCTTGTGAGTTCCTCTTTCCAATACATCTGGTCTGTTCTTTATACAGTTTAGATTTTCTTACATGAAATTTTGATTTTTTATGAGAAAAGAAGTGCAACAACTTCGTATATTGATGTTTTTGGTGGTTATTGAACAATGTCTTGGCACATGTAAAAAAGAAATGTATCAGCCATACTCTCATGAAAAAAATGTGGTTCGGTGGATGGAGTGATTTACACAGGAGGAATGGATGCGGTTACCACAGTAATCGAGTGATTTACTAGTACAATGAAAGTCAGAAAGAAGAAGAACGACAGCAAGAACAAGAAGGAGAACCTATCACAGTTGAAAGTACTAGTGTTATTATGTAGAAGAATAAAAGTATTGTGCTCTACAAGCATCACATGGCAAGTGTATTCTAAAAGGATGCACCATTGTGGGGTCTGGGGAGGGTTCTTAATGTAGAAATAGAAAAGGAAAACTTTGTTTCTGCGATTTGCATCTCGAGTATTCATACAATTTAGTGAAAAACAGCCAGTTCAGGAACCAGAGAAGATGACTGAGATCATAGTTAAGTCTCTGGAAATTACTTGTCAAAGAGGCATCATCAACAAAGCCTGGGGTGGTCTTGGGAGTTGTGAGTAGCTTGACTAGTCTTCATGAAGTTTCTTGTATCCTGCAGCTTCCATTACGATTAACAGATGTGGAGCCATGTGGATACTTCCTTGTAATTATTTGCTTCTCTCTTTTGCAGCTGCCGAACAAAAGGACTTTGTCTATTTGCTTGATAATTGCCCTCACGACTGGCTTTTCCATCACTGCAGTGCTGTGGTAAGGACCGAATTGCCTATTACTGAGATTTATGCTATTTAGTGCGATCTGGGAGGTGGCATGACATGCCCACACTTTACCAGTTACATCATGAAGGAGCTGGTACAACCGATGCCAGTCTTAAAGCCGCGGTAACTACATATGCCAACTTTGGGGGTTCATGTTGTTTTCTCTGTTTGGACTAATTTGATTTATCTCTCTTCTCAACAGTGTCCGATGACAGTTGTACCTTTCTTTGGGTACCAGCCCTTTTGGGGAGATCGGGTGCATGCAAGGGGGTTGGGCCCCGCACCAATTCCAGTCGATGATTTCTCTCTTGAAAAGTTGGTTGATGCAATACGTTTCATGCTGGATCCAAAGGTATGCAGCCATTGCGATCAAATTTTACTTCTTTAAGAATAAGATTGATCTGCTTGTTCAGTTTGTCTGGCTGCCTATCAAATTTGAGTAAGGCCTTTCTTTATTCTCCTTATGGTCAAAGCAACTCGCTGCTAATTGCACCATCTTGACTTTGGTTCCTCCAGAAATTCCCGGCAGGACCTGCTTAGAGTCCTACTTGTTCAATAGTGGAGTTGAAATGTCAATAGAAATCATCAGATGATGATTATGTACATGAATGGACTGTGTTTTACTGAAAAATGTGTTGGTCAATCTGCAAGAATATCTTGAGTTACTGCTGTCAGCAATTGGTTGCCGCGACCCTATGTTCTTGACTCAGAATATGTCTGCTCTGGCACTTTTATCTGAATCTTGTGGATAACTGGGGAGTCATCGTTGTTTTAAACTTTGGATGGGATCATGCATGCTCGCGGTCGATGTGTTCTGATTCTTGTTACTTTATTTCAGGTGAAAGAGCACGCAGAAGAACTAGCCAAAGTAATGGAACTTGAAGATGGAGTGGAGGGAGCAGTGAAGGCTTTCTACAAACACTTTCCAACCGGAAAGCGCAAGTTGGATCTGGAGTCAATGCCTGCTCATTCAATGCACTCCCATTCAAGTCCCCTGTCGTTAAGACGATGTTTTGGTTGCTAATGATTTTTGGATGTTGAGTCTCCACCGTGGACCTGTGTGTCCCATGTCTGTATTCTCAAAACAGTTGCCAAATTGCTGTATTCCTAATCACTGGTAATTTGAATTTCGTCAATCTTACTGTGTTTCCGTGTCCGCATCGGTTAATTTTCTTGGACGAGATACGGCGGCATCTGTAGACATGTCGCTAATTTGAAGTTTCAGTTCAGTTTAGTAGCCTCACTAATTCATATCATGGTCAGCTGCAAATTGCAAGTACAGATCAGAGAAGGCTGGACCCAAGTGAGAAAATTCATCAAGAGTGACCATAACAGCAGAAGGGTAACTACCAAAGATTACAAATGCGTCGGCATCTAGGATCGTGCTGCTCCCACAAACTCGAAGGACTTCTTCTTGGACGTGGATGGCCATTCTTGATTCGAAGCCGACAGCATGAGGCGCTATCTGACCGCAACTACAGTGGTTTCATATACTGCGAGATAGATGTTCTTGCAGTTTCTGACGATAAACCAGTTCATGGTCTCTCTGCTTCGCTTGCTAATTTTAGCGCTCTCAATAATCGTTTTAAGTAGATCCTCCTGTTCGAATGACTTGCGAAGAAATACCTCCCGCCGAAGGTTAGATCTTTGGTTCTTATTTGGATTAGGTTATGTGGCGATTCAGAAAGGAAATCGATTGCGCATGGAAGAACTAAAACCTGTTGAGAAGGCAAGTGGTTACACAAGTAAAAAAAATCACTCCTTTTAAAAAATATTACAATATGTTTTAGGGGTTAATTTGACTTAAACCCTATCTTATCTTTAGAAAACTATTTTTTTAGAAAAATGAGATTATTAAAATGTGCAAAGATCATCTAAGCCCTTATCTATAAAAAAAAAATTATTTAAATCCAACCCTAATCTAAATGTGCAATCTAAAAATGCAATCCTAATTTATGAAATCAACATATTCCGATGCAAGATTTGATTTTTTTTGATTTTTTTTTGATTTTTTAGTATTTTTCAAGACAAGCAATTATCATATTACATCTAAACTAATCAAGATATTCATCAAATGAAGGATTAAAATAACCGAAAAAATAATCCGTGGTCTCACGAATTAAATTAACAATTATTTTAACCCTAAACATAGCAACATATGAGAAAGTTCAAAATAATTAAAAATTTGATCCGAAATCTTACGGGTTAAATTAATAATTATAATGATTTGATAACCAAAACACTATCAAAATGGCCAAAAAATTAATATAATTATCGACGGATCTGGCAATCCAAAAGATTGTGCAAGGGAGCCCTAAGAAGAGGAACCCAGATTTCCAAGTGACGGATGATGGGATTTTGAAGTTCGGAGGACAATTATGTGTACCTAACGATGAAGGACTCAGAGACGAGATCTTAGTGAACGCCCATCGAAGCAACTATAGCATCCATCCAGTCAGTATGAAGATGTATAGGAACCTTCGGCAGTATTATTGGTGGAATGGCATAAAAGCTGACGTCTCAAAACACGTGGTAAAGCGTTTGACATGCCAGCAAGTGAAAGCCCAACACTGGAAACTTGGTGGACTGCCGCGACCGTTGGAGATCCCGGAGTGGAAATGGGAGCATATCATGATGGACTTTGTGATGGGATTGCCGAGGAGTTAGAGAGATAATGATTCCATTTGGGTTGTGGTTGATTGATTGACTAAGTCAGCCCACTTCATTGCAGTACGAAAGGATTATGCCATGGATAGGTATGCCGAGCTGTACGTGAGATAGATAATTTGGTTGCATGGGGTTCCAATGACGATCACTTCAGATTGGGATCCCAAGTTCACCGCCGCATTTTGGAAAAGCTTATAGATGGCTATGGGAACAAACTTGCAGTTTAGCACAACTTATCATCCGCAGGTTGATGGACAATCCGAGAGAACGATCCAAACTCTTGAGGATATGCTGCGAGCCTGTGTTGTAGATTTCGAAGGAGGATGGGAAGACTAACTGCATCTCATCAAGTTCGAGTACAACAACAGCTATCAACAGAGCATTGGAATGGCACCGTTCGAGGCATTATACGGTCATGCCTGTAGAGTGCCCGTCTGTTGGGATGAGGTCGGAGCAAGGAAAATTACGGGCCCTGAGCTAGGGCAACAATCCGTGGATGTAGTCCAAATCATCAGAGAAAGGTTAAAGACAGCCCAGAGCCACCAGAAGAGCTATGCGGATAAATGACAGAGACCTCTAGAGTTCCAAGTTGGTGATCACGTGTTCCTTAAAATGTCTCCAATGAGAGGTACATCCCGTTTTGGCAAGAAAGGGAAGCTAAGTCCTAGGTTCATTGGACACTTTGAAATTTTGGAACAAATTGGGACTTTAACTTATCGTTTGGCACTACCACTAAATCTTGCCCAGGTTCATAATGTGTTCCACATATCCATGCTGAGGAAGTATGAAACAAACCCGACACATGTATTGAGTTATGAGGAGATAGAGGTGGACGATAGAGTGACTTATGTCGAACAACCAATGTGAGTCATGGATAAAAAAGAACAAGTATTGTGTAATAAAGTCATTCCCTTTGTCAAACTCGTCTGGTGGCATCACGGCACTGAGGGATCGACCTGGGAAAGCGAGGACATTATGAGGAACCAGTACCCCCATTTATTCGAAGAAGTGGTTGATCCTGCAAATTTCAAGGATGAAATTTCTTTAAAGAGGGAAGAGTTGTGACATCCTCATTTCGACCCGATTTTCAAAACAGAATTACTTTAGCAAGCGATTGTCAGACGGGATCACCTTGAGGATTGATAAATCATGAAGGCATCGAAAATGCCACTTTGGGGCGAAAACTCGATTTTTCATTGGCGAGATGTAAAAATTCGGAAAGGAGGAAATGGGCCACGAGTAAGGACCCAATTGGGCCCAAGCCCAAGTGGGCGGCCCAAGGCCCACACGCCCAAGGGGTCGGCGGCCAAGGGAGGCCCATGGGCCCTTCAAGCCCATCAAGCCATCATTTCACAAATCTTGGCATTTAATGCATCCAAGTACGTGAATAGTGCACAATCTTGGTGAAATGACCAAGATGCCCTTCCATTGGGCTAAGGACAAAAGGGCAAAGTTGGAGAATCACAAAGGAGGGGGCGGCACAAGCATATTGGGTGGCAAGTTGAAGGAGATGAAGCAAATTTGGCTAGCCTACTCTAAGCCTACACACTCAAGTCCAATCCTCTCATTAATGCAAAGGATTTTTGCTTCTTGAAAAAGCCACCTTGATTGATTGAGATGAGTCCAAGAAGATATGGATTTGATGGACATTTATGAAACTTGATCTCTTTCACTCTCTCTCTCCTTTCCCTCTCCCCTCACCGTCGACTCCCTCTCTCCCATCACTCTTACTTTCTCTCATTTTTCTCACTTGAATGTTTGAAGCTCATTCTCTCTCCCTTTTTGTCCTAGCTAAAACCCTCATCCCCACTTTCACTTCCATCTCAAGTTCATTCTTCCATTTTTCTCTTGTTTTTCCATTATCGGCGACCGTCCTTTGCACCCCGACACCGCACCGCCCTCTGCACGTTGTTTCTGTTGCCGTAGCCAAGCTTTGAAGCTAAGAAGGCTGCTGTCTAGCCCTCACAGCAGCTTCCTCACCCTTATTTCTTCTTCGGTTTGGTCCCCCGCGAAGCCCAGAGGCCGTGCGGACACCGAACTGCGGCCAGGCCACCGCCAGAACACCGACCAGCCGCCATTCAGCTGCTGTACAACCTCCCATGTGCACTGTGGAGGCGTGACCAGTAGCTGTCCAGCCTTGCCACACTTCCCTTGACGCTTTGCAAAGCTTGGATCGTGTGTGAGTGGCTTTCTAGCCCTTGATTAGGGTTATAGTTGCACTTAGGAAGTAGTTTAGGGCTTGATTATGGTTAAATGGTGATTTATTAGTGTGATAAGTGGACGTTGTGTGATAAGTGATTGTTGGGTTTAGATAGGCTATTGAACTTTTAGGCGATAAGTTATCGAGAGTAAAGTGATAGGTTATTGGACTTTTGGTGATAGGTTATCGGGTTCTTGACAATAAGTTATCATGTTTAGGGCGATAGGTTATTGATTGTTAGATGATAAGTGTGACATCCTGAAATTTTCAAGCTTTCTACTAAATTAATCGGCCATTTCATTGACGTGTTTATGAGGCTATTCTCAGAGCCGATCACTCTCGAGATAACTAGACTAGCTGGAGAAGCTATTAAGGACTTTAAAGCAAATAGACTTGAGAATTCGATCAGGAATCGGCTTCTCGACCGTGCTTATCTTTAGAGGCCATTACGGCATAGTTAAAAATCGATTTGAGATCAGAGATAGGTCTGTCCGACTGAGATGTGTGGCCAATCGTGGGTGACTCCACTAAATTGGAAAATTCTCGTCGACCGACCCTAATATGATTTTACTGTCGTTTTGGTACCCTGTGTCCGTAATTGAATCCTCGAGATTTTCACGACAAACGAGAGTCGCCATTGAGTCGAGTGGGTTCATAGTGGTTCGAAGAAAATCGACCACAGGTCATTTGTTTTAAAAAGTTCTAAAAACTACCCAGTAGTCTAGGTCGCGCTAAAAACGCGCCAAGTGAAATTAAATGTGAATTCAAGTCCGATTTCAGAAATTGAAGTTTCTGTCATGTCACAATAAATTCTAAGAGTGTCGACTCAGTCTCAGAAGATTTTTCTGACACCCGACACTTTTTGGGAAAAAGTCGTCGCCGGGTTGTTGTTGTGCAGAAAATGCCGAAGATGGTTTTCGATTGCGAAATTGAGAAGCATGAGGGGTTATTGGATGAGAAAAAATAGCAATTGAGACATTGAGGCGTTGATTGATTTTATGAGAGCCGATTGAGAATGCATTGAGGGAGAATTGATGCCTTTTTGTTAGGAAATTCGTGTGCCCCCATGAGTTGTGACTTTTGGACCAACTCCACCCTTTAGAAGGGGCAATTTGGGCTGAAAATAGGCTGGTGGGCGACAGCCATATGGAGGAATAAGAACAAAGGAGATATTTGTTGTGGAACTTAAAGGCAAAGGGGCCCTCATCACTTATCTCTATCTCTTCTCTCCCTCACACCCTCTCAACCGGTCATATCTCCTCAATTCCCTCAATCTTGTGCGACCGGTGGACAAAAGAGAAAACCGAGCAGCCCATTGAAAATCTTTGCAGCCGTTCCTCTTGAAGATCGCTTCTTCTCGGTTCTGCTTCATCCACCGCTCCGTTTCCTCGCATGAAGCCAGCAATGAAGAAGCCGCGCCAGCACATCTGGTCAACCTCAGCTCGTTCGTGGACTCTATGCCGCGTGTTTTTCCGCTGCCAGCAACCACCGAAGTTTCGGTCAGCTCCAGCAGATTTCCCCAGCACCGAAGACCCTGCAGCAGTTCCACGTTGACACTTGCTGCTCCGTGTCTTGTCTCTCGCGGCCAGCATGCCAATCAATTCCAGCGCCCATTGAAAACCACAGAATCTCCACTTTACTGCCACCGCCTACTTCATTTTCCTCAACACTTGCCAGCAGCCGCGCCACACGTCAGTCTCCATCATTTTCTTCGGTCAAATTTCATGTTCCAGCGAAGCCGAAGCAGCTCCTGTCCGTGTGGTCGCTCTTCTTCAGCTCGTGGACCTGCTGCCTCTCTCGCTTGCATCAACAGGCCAAGGAGCCGCCCACGTGTTTTTTCCTTCGGCCCAAATTTGCAGCCCAATCCATGAATTCTGCCGCAAGTTTCAGTTAATCCAGCATGTCTTTTGGGCCCAGCAAAACCTGATTTAGTAGCCCATCTCCTTAAAAGCCCAAAAGTCCAGCAGTCTTCGGCCCAAGTCCAGCCCGCGAAGAAGGCCCAATCGCAGCCAAGCCCAAGCCCAAGAGCGAGCCCAATCCAGTGCAAGAACAAATTTCAGTTGGGCTGAGATTTGTTGGGTCCAAGTTTAAGGCCCGATCCAAGCCCGCCGGTGTCGTCGAAAGTCCGATTTTGGCCACCGTCGCGTCGCCATCGTGGTGTCCCAGTCCCCGCTTTTAATCAAGTGAGTTTTACTCACTAATGCTTTCTTAGTTTGCTAATGATGCTTAGGGGTTAGTTAGATTTGATTAAGTGCACTTAAGTGGTTAGATTAGTTTAGAACAATTAAATTAGTTACTTAATGATGCATGTTAGGTGGTTAGACTTAGTCATTAGCAAGTAGAGAGCTTCTAATAATTATTGAATACATCTCGGGATTTTTCCCGATTCGTCTTGGCTTCCAATCAGGTATTACGGGCCTAAATTGGATTTTTAATATTTATTTATTTAATTTTTGAAATTAATTATTTAATTAATTATTTTTCCGGAAATTCAACCGGGATGGCGGTGACTGGAATTTTATACTGATGATTGTGGTGCAGTCCGTTTATTTAATTGAGCTTTATTTTGTGCTAAATAAATTTATGAGTGATTTTAGGATTTATTCCTAAATTGAATAATTTTTGGTTATTAATTGAAAAATAACAGTGCAAAAAATATTTTGGTGGGCTATAGAAAATGGTGGGATTTATAGAAAGGAAATTATTATATTTTGGCTAAGGCCGACCGTGTGCCCATGCACGTGTACTTTTATCGGAAATGATAAAAATGGTAAATTGATTGTATTTTCAGAATAAAAATATTATATCGGCTCGATGACTTTGTATGTCATTTTGGAGAATGGACGGTATACAATGTTGACTCGGTGACTATATGTCATTTTGGAGAATGGATGACATGCCATAATGGCTCGATGACTCAACATGTCATTTTGGAGAATGGACGTTATGATGAATATACTCGATATACCATGTCGGCTTGGTGACTCTATAGGTCATTTTGGAGAATGGATGACATGCCATAACGGCTCGGTGACTCAATATGTCATTTTAGAGAATGGACGTTATGATGAATATACTCGGTAGCTTGGTATGTCATTAAGGAAAATGAATCTTATAATATACTGGCTTGGTAACCCGATAGGTTATTTTGGAGAAGGGACAGTATTGCTTGAAATGACCAAGAATGGTCGGTTTGACATGTAATCGACTAGGTCGATTGATCGAGATATCAATCCGTGATAATATGATTGGGTGCCTATTTGAACTGTGCTAATATGCAGGGCGGAATCTGAGGCCAAGGTAAGTCCTCTGACTCGTGTTGTGCATAGGCAGCCCTAAGGTGTATTGGTTTACTAATCGGGTCTTAGGGGGTAGAACTTGCTGAGACGTTGTCTCATTGGTTATTGAATAACCATTTCAGGTCCCTAGATGCAACATACTTGGATTTTGAAGATCTTGAAAGTCCAATGCAGTCTGCTGAAGACTTCAGTTGGAGTGTGGAGGATGATGAAGAGGAAAACGGGGACCCGTAGTTTGTAGAACCCCACTCCTGCCTGTAGACCTTGTTTTTTAAACTGGCTTAAGTTGAATTTGACTTAATAGTTCACCTTGTATATATATGTGCACTGGTTTGCAATGTATATAAGAGTGAATGTTTTTAAAGGTTTGAAATTCAGTCCTACTATTCTATCCCAATGTTTTATTGTCTGGGGATTTTATATCAGCTTTCGCATGCGTATATTAAAAAGAATGGGTCGGCGATGCGTCCTGGGACGTCGCTATTAATCGACCAGGTAAGGGATGGGTGCGTACTCGAGGATCGGGGCATGACAATAAGTTATCGGGTTTTGATGGTAGGTTATCATGTTTGAAGTTGATAAGTTATCGGATTAGGTTAAGTAAAGTTGATATGTTATTGTATATGCTGTAATAGGGTGATAGACTATTATGAGTTAAATGTGTTATATGGATCATGAGTTAAATGTGTTATATGGATTATGAGTTATATATGTTACAAGGGTTATGCATTATGTGTTGTATGTGTCACGTGTGTTCTATATGAAGTGACGCTGTGATATGGCATGTTATTAGAGTATGTTATTGTAGGGTGATATGTTATATAAATAAAAGATGAGTCATTGGTTAGTTTATTACGACACGTGATAAGTGACTATGATAATTTATATTCGAATATGATGATTCGATTTATTTTAATGAGTGATCCACATGCCATGGGTTTATAAATTAAATGGTGCATTTATATATGATATAATATGATGCACGTGTGACACATGGTGGTATATAGCAAAAGTTGTTGCATGTTGCATGGGCATCGCTTGAGTTAATGAGAAAGATATACAAAGAATGGTGTGATTGTATGCTTGTGTGATCACCTAAAGACCCTGATGTGTTTTACGTGGGGTGTGAACCCGTCTTGATGTGTTTTACGTGCGATGATGCCCAATTCAGTTCGGATGCCCCTAAGTCAACGGGACGCTGTTTGCGGATGGATTTCGGAACAAAGCTCCTTACATGCATGACCGTCTTGATGAGTTTACGTGGGACGATGCCGTGCTCAATGGGGCGAGATGATGCTTGGTTATACCGGATGACTGCGAATCTTCGGGTTGGCCTTGGGTTCTGAGTGGCCGTAATAATCTAGACTCATTTGTATGGAAAGTGCATGAGAATTGTATGTGATCGGGTCTAAATTATTGCATGGCATTGGTGCATGATTTAACAACAATGTGCATTCGTATGTTTGGCCAGGAGCATGGAAGATATGATGAAATTTGCCTATGTGTTTATATTGATAGCCTTGAGTAATAGATTCGCTATTATGTGAATAGTTAGGGTAAAGCTAAAAGAGCTTTGCTATTTTTGCCATCGATAGATAATTGCATGTTTAGGGCATTTCTGAGGTGAATGACTTCCCTACGCAAGGTCTAGGAAGTTCACTCATTGAGTTTATCTCATGGTTGTTTGTTGAATGTTTATAGGCCCTAGGAATAGTTGAGCCTTTCTATCAAATCCAGTTCGGCCTCCCCATAGAGCATAGCTAGGAGGTGATAGAGCATCCGATAGAGGAGACTGGTGTGCATTACATGCACTACGTCATGACCGTCTGGGTGGCCGAGGGTCTACCTAACCTTGTACGTCATCGATTTGTGGCCTACTACTTTTGGGTGGACAATGAGAGCCACGGTCCCATTTGTGGCTTCGATGGTCTACCGGGTGTCGGAAATTCAAGGGGAGGCATCAACTGGGATGCCAAGGACGGGGACGTTCCCAATGGGGAAGTGTCCGACCCTAAACCCGACCCCAAGTGGATCACCAAGCTAGAGCCATGGATTCCAGAGCCCATAGAGGGTTAGGTAGTAGTGGGGTTGGTAATACTTTTTGAACCACCCTCATAGTACTAGAGGTGTTAGGTGTACCTTGGGCCCCTTTTGTCGAAGGTTGTAGCAGCGCGATCGGGCGTATCGGATGTGGCGAAGCTGATTAGGATTAAGCTGGTTTGATTAACTCGATGTTTATGGCTTGTATGTGATGTCAAATTCTAATATATATATATATATATATATATATATATATATATATATATATATATATATGATGTTTTTAACTATCCCTATTTGTTGAATGGTTGGAGATTTGTTTATGCTTTTGTATGTCCAATTTACCGTTATCGCAAATTGGGTCGGCAACGCGTCCTGGGACGTTGCAAGCAAATGCCCAAAGGATAAATGATGATTGATGAGCGTGGGTTGTCGCGCCGCTGTAGAGGATTGAGGTGTGCAACTATCCATATCGAGCTGCCCGCTGACCCGACATTCGTCGTGAGCTCACGAGCCGCCCCTATTACCATGCTAACCTGTGAATTGCCTGTTGTTGTTGATCACGTTGCCGTCATTCTTAGCCCATCGCTGCCGGCTGCCCCATGGTTGCGATTTCGATCCGATTGTGTTGATTCAAATTTGGAAGGTTAATCTTCAAATTAGTTTGAAATATTCGTTTGCTTGCAATGATTTATTGATATATTTCGTTAGATATTTCATTAAATAATGTATATCTACAAAATTCTAAAAGATCACCCCTAGTTGTTAGGAAAATTTCTAACATAACAACGAGCTTGGACGGCCGTTTGATCTTTGACCACAAGATATGATACCCGGCAATGCTGAAAATCTTCCATTCTATGCATAACTACTTGGATACAATTGTCGATTTACCCATTTTCAAATTTAACAAATAACCTTCCATCAATATCCATAACCACTTGAATATAATCGTTGGTTTATTTCGTTTCCAAATTTATATAAGATAATCTTTGTGGATTGTTTGATTGTTGCCATAAAAAGAAAACTTAAAAAATAGATGGGATTAGATTTGATTTTCGCTGATAATATTGCATGTTTTAAATTAGATTGCATATTTAAATTAGGTAATTTATTTATTTCCAATTTTCAAAATTAGAAAAAAAAAATATTGCTTTAGGATAAATTATATTTCCTTTTCTTATTTTAGATTGCATTTAATTTAGATTGCATGTTTAAATACATGGTATTTTTAATTCCGAATTTTAAATACAAAAATATCATTCGTGTGTCACGTAGGATTAGATAACCATTGGAGTTTGCCCCAGTGACCACCCTTTCCATTTGGGAAAGGGGAGGTGGGAGGGGGGGTTTGAATCCCCACCTTCTCAAGGGGGTTAGAGTGAGGACGATTTAGTTTTAAGTGTGGATTTCGACTCCCACGCCCTACAAGGGGGCAGGGTAAAAGTCTGAGAGTGGGTGATAGATGGGAGTAGAGTATGACCGACCACAAAAAGAAGAAGAAGTAGGATTAGAACATTAATTGCATGTCATTTAGTGGTTGCATGTTTATGATTATTTAAATTAAAATTGTGTAACATGTTAGAATTGTAGCATTAATATTTGCCTCATCATTAGAATTAGGTCATTTGATTAGAATTGTGTGATATACAGTTGGCATGTTCAGTTGCATGTCGCACGTCATTTGGTATAGATACATTTTTGTAAGTTATTGCATTTGACGTAGTTTTTTTAAATTTAATTTAAATAAGCGAAAACCCCAAAAATTGAATGATTGTGTATTAATTAGAAATCATATCTAGGATTTTTGATGTGATTTTAAACTAATATTGCTGATACTTTCGTTGCTCTAAGGTAAGTCTTACAATTTATTGGGTGTTACATTGGTGGTCTGCGTACCCGCATAATCTCCTCACATTTTAGGAAGTAATAAAATGAATCCAAACTATTTGCTAAACAACTTTTTCATAAAAAGAACGATATCGAAATGGCATTAGAGAAATCTAGTGTAACCAAGTCACCGTATCCAAAATCTTGGATTTGCAAGAGTAAAGTAAATCTCCCATTACTTTAGTTAGGATCTAATGGACTTACTTTAAACTGATTAATGGCGACTCTTAAATGGAAATCATTTATATGTTAAGAACTTGAACTCTAAGTCGCAAATTGGTATGGGCTTGGGAAAGTCCGAGTAAGTTTAAGCTTAATAAACCATTAGCCGGACCCTTAGGTGGTGCACCACAAGGTTAGGTCATGACACTTTTCATTATGAGGTTGGCTATGATAACCAACTTGTCGTCCTTAGCAAGACTTAGGGATCCTTAGGATGTAAAGCAAGTAGAGGGTAGAGCCTAGGATATGGCTTGAAAATTATATTGATCCAATTAGGGGTGTAGGGCATGCGGATACCGGCATGTTAATAAAGAATTTACTCTGGCAACCCACCTCATAGGATGCTGATAGGCATAGGAAGCCCTTATAGGGAAGCAATTTCCCTTCTTTGGTAACCAAGGATGAGATAGCTTTAACCTTAAGCCATAGGCAATTGTCAAAGGTAAACATGTTGTATAACTAATTAATTTAATTTACTAAATTACAATCCTCGTCAAAAGCCCCAAACAAAGCGTTCACGGGGTCTTTCAACTGAAGGATAGCTACCCAAGCAGTGTTTATGATCAATAGGACATTTTAAGAAGTTTTCTAATAAGGGCTAATATTAATTAGTATTATAATTTACTGTTTTACGGGATTAGCTTAATAAGGTGAGATATAAGGTTTTTTAGTTGATATAAGATTGGCCTGTCTAGTGTCGTCCAAGTAAAGCTCAGCTTGTGATGAGAGGGCTTGTGGCTTAAAATTCTATAAATAGTACTCAAGTCTCTCCTTTAACCTTGATATGCATAAATATCCTCACATAAGGAGTGATTACTGAAAGTCAAGGGTGAGGGTCATTTTCATTAAGCTAGTGATATAGAGGGTAATAGAGAAGAAGCACTTGAGTTTTGAATCGTCGCTATTCCGCATCAAGAACGATAGATTCAAAATCGGGTGTGCAAATCTCTTTCCTTGATCATATATGTGTTCTTGATTTTAGTTATGGAGATCTTGGATGTCGTTTTTGCGGCTTACATGCGGTATCAGAGCAGTCCATAGAGTAGAACTTGTATGTACGGATTTGGATTTTTCCGGATTTTTTAGATAGGTAAAAATTGATTTTGATCACATAAGAGGTAAGAGTTCATGGGACAAGCATTTTGATATCCGGCGCACCATCAGGGGAAGCCACATGTGCAGCGATGGCTAGTGCATGGGGCTGACTTCGTTGTGACGTCAGTGATTTGTGATCTTGGTGACCCGACCCAACCCAAACTAGTTAACTTGGACCCTAAGATCCAACCCATTGACCCGCTCGAACCAGTTTCACTGTTGACCAAACTAATCAATCGGTTGAGCTACGGTTCAACTGCTAGCAAGTCGGATTGAGGAACTAAGCCAGACAAGAGCTGCGCGTGTGGGCACGTGGAAGCTCCGATTGGACCGTACTTGATGGCTACATGCTCGAAATGAATTCTTCTACACCGTGGTATATTTATTTTACATATTTGATGATTTTACAGATGTGAAAATACATATGGAACCCTAAATATGTGTATTTTTAGGATATTTTTGTGTATTTTCTATATATATTTTTTATGTTTATGGGAATACAAGTGCTAGCATACATGTATATCATCACATGAAGAATGTGTATAGTGTCATTCATTAATAATATGTATAAGTCTTAATATGTATCAATGGATATATAGTGTGATTTATTCATAATATGTATAAATGAATGGAGCAATGCAATTGGCATGACATCTGATTTAATGACAAATTGCCCTTGTCTTCAAGTCTAAAATTACATATATATGGTGAATGTGAGAAGTTTATATCCTTAGTATAATAGAGTTTCAAGGATTCAATCGAGTTGTGACCGCCAAAGTGGCACACTTGATTGAGTTTGAGAAATATCGGTCTTGTATTGTGATGAGATGTCTCTTGTTCCAATACACGGTCATGCTTTCAAATGAGGTGATTGTGTATTGGTTTATGGAGGGATGCTTGAATAATAGATGGTTGAGGAGTGATTGATCATAGTGGTTCATACACTCAATGGTGATAAATTTACAAATGTTGGAATATATTCTCATGGCCGTTGTCATGTGGAGGGTACACAACTGCATATCGTGCATTCTGCCCAAAGTGATTATGTGATGATACGGTTTGAAGTTACACAATACTCACATAATGTTGAATATATACATTGCTTGTTTTCAGTCACATTCTCTATTAATGATAACTCCATAACCATTGAGGTTTTTATTAGTTCAAATTTTAAGAGATGGAGAGAGGATTTTTCATTTGGTATGGAGCTAGCAGATGTTCACATTGCTCCTACTGCAAATAAATTGACATATCTCAATATGAAAGCCCAGAAAGCACAATATGCTGCTTGGCAAAAGAGCAATCGAATTTGCTTGTTATCATAAAGCATTCCATTCATGAACACTTGAAAAATGATTTACTAACTGATTGTACTACTAGATAGATGATGGAAGCTTTCATGGCTAGTGACAGTGTCTTGTCTAATGCCGAGCTAGGGACACATTTGCAAGCACTCTTTAACATGAAGTATGATGGTTCCAGTGGAGTTAGAGATTATGTTCTAAGAATAGTAGATTTACAGACAAGATTTCAGGCTCTTAATGTTACTATTCATGTTACTTGCATTGTGCATCAAGGTTTAGACACTCTTCTTCTTGATTTTGGGATTATAAAGACTAATTACAATTCCCAAGATAGACTAGGTCAATTTGTAATGACCCCAACTCCATCTCCAAGGTCATGAGCGATGGGGGTTATTTTGCGACGTCCCAAGCGTGTCGCCGTCTTGTTTCTTTTATCTTTTTATTAAACACATGTGGAAGCATTACAAACAACACCCAGACAACAATAAACAGCTAGGAAAACAACCATTTCCAAATACACAATTTCATCAGTTATATTTACAGGCCCTTTGTTACGGGCTGTTATATTTACAACCATTACATTTTCTATGCTCCAAAGGTTGGGTAAACCTTAGCTCCTCTAATGAGATTGCAACTCTAGCACCAGTGCATGCCTGCAATTCTGAAAAACAACGAGTGAGTTATGGACTCAGCAAGTAAAACCCACTAATTTCAGGGTAGGAGGATGCCTCACCTATCAACGAGCACATAACTCATCCAAAACATTAGTTGATGACAGATCAATAACAAAACAAAAGCTTGTCTTGGATGAGACATGAGAAATCCTCAATCAACAATGTGCAAGCATAACCCAATATTCACCCATAACATGAGGAATTCACACCTCACTCAATATTATACAAGCATAAACAAGATCCATTCCATATCATGAGGATCTCACGCCTAACTCAATAATATACAACCATAACCAAAATCCATTTCATAATATGAGGAACTCATGCACACGAGATTCGTTTATTAATAGCCGAAATCCATCGACTCTTTTGGAATCCACCGAGCATCCGAAATCTATCAGGCAACGTCCCTTAATCCAAGGGTGACGGTGATCCTCCGACAATGAGTCCGTCGGGCATCTGAACTTAATCGGGTAACGTCCCCTAATCTAAGGGTGACGCCGATCCTCTAACAATGAGTTCGTCGGGCAACATTGCTGAAATCCATCGGTCGATGGCTAGAAATTAGTCAATCGTGTGACCATGCATCAAGCATCACAATCCGGTTCTTATCTTCACTTTTAGTTTAGGGGCCCGAAGGCGTGCCATGCATAAGTGTGTGAAATGACTTACTGAAACCGAGACGTTAAACATGTCGGGCGTGAATCAAGGATCGTGGCTTGATCCAACACATTTGAGCACCGATCTAGTACCTAACTTGGCTCGGGAACGATATATCTCATATTGCACCAAGACCATGATAAGACCGGCCCGTTGTGACATGTTCACCGACCTAGTACCATATTTGGCTTAGGAACAATATGCCTCAATACTACACTGAGACCATGAAAGGACTGGCTCGTCGTGACATGTTCACCGACCTAGTACCAAAGTTGGCTTGAGAATGATATGCCTAGATGTTGTTCCAATACCAAGAAATGACTGATCCATTGTGATCTCACGTTCGTCCAAGATTGACGAAACCCCTTTTTGGAGCTCGAGGCATGGACTAGTACATGCACTCATGAAATAGTTTAAAATAATTTTGTAAGGAAATAACAAACTTTCACAAAAATGCTTTTCAAATCGGTTTGAGTCAAAGCATATCTGAAGCATATCAAACAAGTACACAAATCGAACTTCTTTCAAAGCAATTCAAGCCAAAGCTCAAGCCAAGCTCAACAAATGAGAACCAAACTCAATCAAGGAACAAAGTCACAATCCAACCTCAAGCAAAAACAAGTCAATCAACTTCAATCAAGGACTCGTCACACGCTTGGAATAATGTAACACAATGTCCTGGCCAAATATTAGTAAGTTTTACTTACTACTCAAGGCTCGTGACTTGAGCCGTTACGATTGAATGCCGACCTAGAACCGAACATAACTCGAAATCGGTACACCTCACTATCGATCCGAGACCAAGTAAGGTCTTGTCCATTGCGTCTCAACAGACGTCCAAGAACAACAAGATTCATTTTTGTTGTTTAGAACATACTTTGGCTTATGAGCACAAGCATTATCATAAAATATATCGGCAATATAAGAATGATTGGAAACATTATCAAACAAGTTCAAGCAACAACAAGCCAATCAACTTCAGTTAAGGACTCGTCACACGCTCAAAATAGCGTAACACAATGTCTTGACCAAATATCAGTAAGTTTTACTTACAACACTTCAAGGGACGACCTAGGTGACTGACAACATGCAGGCGAGCAAACGGGCAAGAGGGCGTGGCCACGAGAAAGAGAGAGAGGGAGAAGGTCGAGAGAGTGAGGGAGGAAGAGGAGGTGGTGTGGAAATGAGGGGGGAATGCCTTTATTTATAGGCAAACCCCTCATGACGATCTTTCCAAATGGACCAATCATCTTCATGTAGGTGGACAATCTAGGTTAAGGAGGTGGCAAGCTAAAGAGATGGGTGGCAAGTCTAGTTCCTAGGGGGGACACTTGCTCATCTTCCTATTGGTCCACCTAAGGGATTGAGTTATCATGAAATAATTACATGTAATTATTGTGGGGACACCTAAGCCAATGACTAAGCCTCTCTCATTTACTATTTGGATTTTGAGTAATCATTAGGCTAGATATGTTCATATTACAAACTTGATCCCCAAGTTTTAGGTTAGGAGTCATTATGGTCTATTCTTTTTAAAGGACTCCTCAACTTGATATTGAAGAACTAGAGTCCAAAGGGTATTCAATGCCTCCTTATCCTAATCCAAGAAGACTCTAGATGGGCTTGCTCCTCAAGTTGAGTGTGCAGCCCCTTCCTCTCCAAGTTTGGGGCGTGTGGCTCTCCATTCCAAGGTGAAAACAGTTTCAAGTAACTTTCAAAATAAATATCATTACCTTACCAAATGGTCTTGAAAATTATGAAATTTTAGTATATTATAGAGAAGATCTTAAATAAATTTTTTCATGAAGGAAGCTAATTCCAATTTGTGTTGTGGAAAGAGCATCAAATCACTGAACACAACCTAACAATCTGCCTGTCAAGTAGATCCAATGACTGCAAAGAGAGACCCATTTCGAAATACAAATCTTCACAAAAATCTTTGAAATTTTTGTATGTTGTAGAAATGGATGTCCTTTAAAACTTTTGTGAAGGAAGTATGTCCATATCCGAAAGGAAAAATTTTATAAAATTTCGAGAAAGCAAGTTGGTCATTGTTTTTACTACACCGGGTAGGTTCCAGACGGTAAATGATTGGGCCTTCGTCCCAACCATTTCCAATTAGAAAAATCTGGAATTTAATTATGTTGTATGAAAAGATGTTTTGAACAACTTTCATGAAGGAAGTTTCTCCAAATTCAAACCACAAAGAGCTCTATAAAATTGGAAAGCAGGAAAGGTTCAGCAGTTTCGAAAACTGGGAAGTCAAAACCTAGGAGAGAAAAGGTGGCAAGTCTATGGAGGAGAGGTGGTGCCCTTCTTGGCTTGTAAGGTCACTTGCCATTATTCCCTTAGGTCATGAGTCACCCTCCCTTCATTAATTACTTGGGACACATAAGCCTCTATATTCATTATCTTCATTTATTGCGTTCACACTCATTTTCTGGGAAGATTTGGCTAATCCAAGGCCTAGGTGTCTCGTTCATTAATGGTTCCAATTCCAAGTCTAAGCTTTCCTTCCAAGGTAAAGACTCCATGTGCCAAGTGTCCGTGCTCCTTAAATTATGACGCGACGAGGGGATTAAATGCAACTTGGGAAATATTTAAGTTAGAAGGCCATGTCATTGAGCAGGGATTAATCGAGTTTGATTGCGATCGACAACCTTATTTGGCCCGAGGTTCATGCTTAAGCCATGCCCAAACAAAGCCAGACGCAACTTTATCAAGAAAAGCGGTCGCAGTTGGGTTTATTGGCTAAGTCCTGGCCTAGTCGGTCGGTCCTCTGATCGGTTCGTGGGCTAGCTTGTGGGTCAGTTCTACTTGGCCAATCCTGTGGTCAATCCTTGGGCCAATTGACTAGTCCTGTAGCTAGTCTTGTGACTAGTCCAAGGTTCTACACCAATAAGTCCTAGTTAGTCCGAATTTGAACCGCGTTGAGTTTGTTTGATCCATGGTCGATTATCGGTTGTCATGTAATTGCGTGGGATCGAACGATTCGTCTCAACTCATGGTCGCATTGGATCGATTCATGGTCAGCCACAACTGGTGCAACGGCCAGGCGGAATCACCCGCGATCGGTGCATTGACTAGGTGGAATCGAGCCATGACTGTCTGTCGATCCATGATGGTATGTGATCATCCCATGATCGATCTTTATGGTTGAATAATCCTTGTCATGGTCGAACACTCTAAAACCAATCCTTCGGTTGCCAGTTGCCAAACGGGCTAATCAGCTCATGGCCGACCCTCAGGTCGACTCATGGCCTAGTCCTGCCATTGGTGTACCGATCCTTGGCCTACTAGTCGGGGCCAAAATAATGGTTGAAATCGAGGATGTTACACAATTAATGGCCTCATTGAAAGAAAGGTGGCAAAGAAAGAGAAACTAAAGAAAGATGAAGGGCACATTGCCCTGTATGCCTCTAGTTTTAGCAATAAAAAGAGTAAGAGGTTCAAAAATCATACTCATAAAGGAACTCCTAAAACTGCTCGTCCTTCTGACAGTGTAGGTCCTAAGAAAGCATCCTTTAAGAAGGATGGTGTCTGCTACTTTTGTAGGAATAGAGGACACATAAAGAAACATTGGGACAAATATAAAACTTGGTTGTCTAAAAGTGAGCCTAAAAGTAATGGTTGTTTGGCATTTTTTTTTGAATCCAACCTATTAGAAGCCTCGTCCAATTCCTAGTGGCTAGATGGTGGTGTAACTAATCATGTTGCTTTACCATACATGGATTATAAATTGGACGAATCCAAATCAAGATGAATCCAAGCTCATTGTGGGAAACGGCATTAAAATCGATGTTGAGTTCATGGGTGATGCTATTTTAATTCTAGATTTTGGTTTTAATTTGATGTTAAGAAGCACTTTTTACGTATCTTCCTTTAGTCGGAACTTAGTTTCTGTATCTTATTTGGACATGTGTGGCTACTCTTTTGAAATAATAGTAACAATATCTTCCATATTTTTTAATTCAAATAAGGTCGGATGCTGCAATATGTCCAATGTATTGTACAGATTGTGTTTATTTCCAACGTTGCTTATACAAATGAAAATGTTATTTCTAAAAGGCCTCTATCTAAGGAACAATCTCTTATGCATTGTGGAATATGGTGTAAACTTCTTGTTCACATCTCTAAAGAAAGAGTAGAGTGGCTGATAAAGGCCAATATCTTGCCTACTCTTAAAAGTGACCTAGAGACTTGTGTAGACTGTTGCAGAGGTAAGATGATCAAGATAAAGAAGAAAAATGCAATACGAAATTCTTGGAGGTCGTTCATACTGATATTAGTGGACCTTGCGTGGCAACTTTGTATAGGAATTTTTGTTTCATCACATTTATTGACAATTATTCCCAATATAAATATCTGTATTGATTAAAGAAAACTCTGGGTCTCTTGACAAGTTGAAGATTTTTCAAACTAAAGTTGAGAAACAATTGGGAAAAATCATAAAAGTTGTCAGATCTGACTGCAATGGTGAGTATTTTGGTAGGTAGCTTAAAGGGGCATTTGCCAAATGCTTGGAAAATTCTGGGATAGTAGCTCAATTTACTATGCATAGGAGTTCTGAACCGAATGGTGTGGCTGAAAGAAATCCTACTCTTATAGATATAATGAGGAGTATGATTAGTATGACCAATTTACCTAGTTTTTTGTAGGATGAAAATAACACTTTATATTCTAAACCGTGTTCTTACCAAAGCGGTTCCATTGACTCCTTTTAAGTTATGGACTGGACAAAAACTTAGCTTGAATCATCTTAAGGTATGGGAGCATTCTACAAAAGTGAGCTTATATAATCCAACATTAAATAAGTTGGACTTCAAAACTACTCGGTGTTAATTTGTCTCTTACTAAAATTATTCGAAAATGTATCGGTTTTATAATCCCAATGGAGACACAAGAATTGTAGAATAACAAACAACAAATTTTCTGAAGTTTGATGTAGCTGAAAAGGATAGCTGCTCATATATTATTGAAGATAACTGTATGGTGGGCATTACTAGATCTTTATCTCTACCTATGCAGGCAATTGTGAGGCTTCCTATACCACAAACTCAGCCTATTGAGGCAGCTCCTAATGAAGTTCTACAAGCCTTTTAGGTGCAAAATGAGGTTGTAGTTGCTCCACTCAAGAGATTTGTTAGGGAGAGACGACTAGCTGTATCACTAGACTATATAATTTTATTTTTGGGAGAGTGACTATGATATCGGTTGTGTAATTGATCCAGTACTTATACAGATGCTATTTTTTTTTTGTCCCCAGTCAAATTTGTGGTTAGGTTCAACGAAGGACAAGATGTAATCTATCAAATCTAATGGTGTTTGGGAGCTTGTTGAATTGCCTTAAGGTTACAAGCCTATCAGTTACAAATGGGTATATAAGATTAAAGGGGATTCCAAATGAAAAGTTGAGAAGTTTAAAGCCAGACTAGTAGCTAAGGGTTTCACTTAGAGAGAAGGAATAGCTATAGAGCAACGTTTTCTCCAGTCTATTCTAAAGATTCTTTTAGAGTGATCATGGCATTAGTAGCTTATTTTGATATGGAGTTACATCATATGGATACTGAAACTGCTTTTGTAAATGAAAATCTTGATGATGAGGTCTATATGGTGCAACCTGAAAGCTTTGCAGCTGATGATTCAGGTTAACTTGTATGTAGATTGAATAAGTCTATTTATAGCCTCAAGTAAGCTTCTAAACAAAAATACTTGGAATTTCATAGTGTTGTCACTTCATTCGTTTATGTTGAGAGCAACGTAGATCGGTGTATATATTACTCAAGGTCAGTGGGAGAAAATTTCTTTTTCTCATACTTTATGTAGATGATATCTTGCTTGTTAACAGTGATATTGAATTACTGTATGAGACAAAGTGGATGTTGTCGAAAAATTTTGACACGAAGGACCTTGGTGATGTGTCTTTTGGCATTGAGTTTGTCTCAGAGGACATATGTTGATCGCATTTTAAAAAGATTCAGTTTGCAGCATTGCAAGATATGAATTGCTCTTCTCATTAAGGGTGATAAACTGAATCTCTCACAATGTCCTCATTCATATTTTGAGAAAAGCCAAATGAAGAATCAACCTTATGCTAGTACACTTTGAAATATCATGTAGGCTCAAGTTTGCAGTAGGCTAGACATCGCTTTTATGATATGATTTCTAGGTAGATATTAGTCAAATCTAAAACACGATAACTAGGTTGTTGCCAATAAGATTTTGAGGTGTGACATTTTGATTTTCAACTCTGCTTTCGACTAAATGAAATGGGCTTTTCATCGACGCGCCTATAGTTATTTTCTCTGAGTTGGCCACTCATGAGATAACTAACCTATTAGGTAAAGCCGTTAAGGAATCTAAACACGACTAACTTGAGAATTCGACCAGAAATCGATTGCTCGACTGTGCTTATTTGCAAGGGTCATTACGGCACAGTTAAAAATTGATTAGAGATCGGAGATAGGTCGATTCGATAGAACCATGTGATTAAGTGTAGGTGATTCCACCTAATTGCAAAATTCTTGTCGATCGGCACTAGACCGATTTTTCTATCGTTTTGGTACCCTGTGTCCGTATTTGAAACCTCGAGATTTTCACGACAACCGAGAGTCACCAATGTGTTGAAGATGTACAATGTGGTTTGAAAATAATCGACTATGGGTCAATTGTGCTAAAAAAAATCCTAAAAGCTACCCGATAGGTTAGGTCATGCTAAAATTGCGTTCGGTTGAAATTAACCACGAAATTGAACCCGGTTTCAAGAATCGAAAGTTCTGACATGTCACGATTTATTTTAGGAATGTCGACTCATCCTTTGAAGAATTTTTGGCGAGCCGAGATTTTTACGGAAAATCAATTCAGACGATTCGGAAAAGAAAGGAATTTCGGAGGGGCCAAATTGAGTGGATGTTTGGCCTCCTTAGTGAGCTATTTGGTGAAGGGAAATTGTGGAAATTGTGTAGGCTTCCTCCGCAGCAAATTTGGTCATCAAATTGGAGATTAGTGAAGAAATTGAAGCCCAAATTGATGAAATTCGGAGGCTTGTGGGGGTGCTGCAACAATTGGCATCAACTTAGCTAATTGTGGGGATTTATGTGCAAGAAAGTGATGGGGGGACAAAAGGGATTAACATGAAGGCTTGTGGCACCAAGAATTGATGAATGCAGATAATTACATTGACTTTCTACCCCCCCTCATCTAGCTTCTCTCGCACGCTTGCTGCTTCCCCTTCGCAGCTTCTGTCCTCCTTTCATTTTTCCCTCCTGCTCGATCACTTCCCCGACCCCTTTTGTTCCTGCTTTTCTTCCATTTCCGTCGGATACTCGAGCTCCCTCCACTCGTTGCAACTCCATGTTCTCTGCCCCTCCACCGAAGCAACCCCTACTGCCACACGTCCGAAGACCACCGCTCCATCTCCACCGATTCTTGCCGCCTACAGCTCATGCCCTTCCACCGAGTGAACTCCCCTCTAGCGAAGCCTCCTGACGTTGACGCCAACAACTCCTTCCTGTTTTCTTGTTTGGCCAGCAGTCGCGAAGCCAGTCTGCATCTTCACCGAGTCAACTCACAAGCTCCCTCCGTTTCTATCCTCTTCTTCGCTTGACCGTGCAGCCTACGCACGTCCAGCCCATCCCGCGCCTCTCCAAGCTTTAGCAACCTCAGCCTACGTCAGCCCGATTTTCCCTTCGCCGTTGCCGCGCCGCCGAAGTTAGCTCAGCTGTGTCCTCACCAAGCTGTCGTCGTGTGCTGCAGCTCCGATCAGCCGAGCCAAGCCGCGACCAGCAACCCCCCTTCAAGACCAGTAGCAACTGTGTGCCTTGCAGGCCGTTTTTCAGCTCGGTCTGGACCTCCTTTGGTATCGCCGTAGACTCGAGTTTCGGCCACCGTCGCGTTGCCGTCGTCATGGATTCACCGGCTCGCTAATCCGGTGAGTTCACTTGCTAAACTCTGCTTAGGGAGTTAATTATGCTTATGGGTTGTTTAGTTTAGGCTAATTAAGGTTTAGGTGGTTAGTTAGCGTGGATTAGTGATTTAATTATTCAATTGTGCATGTTAGGTGGTTATAATGGCTTAATTAAGGACTAGATAAGTTGTGCTATTTATCTAGATAGGTTTGGAAATTTTCTAGGCCTGTTTAGGTGGTTAATTTAGCATTTCCGGCCTAAGTTGGTATTTTTGGTAATTAATTGTATTTATTTAATTATTTTTGGTATTTATTTAATTATTTATTATTTTTCGAAAATTATACCAGGATAGCCGGTGACCAGAATTTTGTGCTAATTACAATGGTGTGCTTAGTTTCTACAATTGAATGCTATTTTGTGCAAATTGAGTGGAAATTGTAATTTTGGGTATTTATTCCAAAATTGTGAAATTTTGGTATTTTGTTCAGAAAATACCGGGGCATCGATTTTAATGCCGAAAATGTGTTTATGCATTATATTAAATAGTGGGATTTTCAAAAAGTAAGATATTGCATTTTCAGTTCAAACTGAACGTGTACCCACACACGATTATTTTTATCGGGTGTTTTTAATATAATGAAAATAGGCCAAGTTCATTATTTTAATTGAGGAATTGGTGTGCAAAGCATAATGTCCTTGGCCGGAATTGATTGATTGTGTGTCAGCTTGTGAGAGCGTTGAATCGTCAGCTTGTGTGAGCAATATTGTACGTCAGCTTGTGCGAGCATTATTGTACGTCAGCTTGTGAGAGCATTGAATCGTTAGCTTATGTGAGCAATATCGTACGTTAGCTTGTGCGAGCATTATTGTACGTCAGCTTGTGAGAGCACTAAATCGTCAGCTTGTGTGAGCAATATCGTATGTCAGCTTGTGCGAGCATTATTATACGTCAGCTTGTGTGAGCATATTGTACGTCAGCTTGTGCGAGCATTATTGTATGTCAGTTTGTGCGAGCATTATTGTACGTCAGCTTGTGAGAGCATTGAATCGTCAGCTTGTGTGAGCAATATGGTACGTCAGCTTGTGTGAGCAATGATCTATGTTAGCTTGTATGAGCAATAATCTGTCAGCTTATGTGAGCAACAATTTTTATCAGCTTGTGCGAGTAGTAATCCCTGGCTACGCTAGAGGACCGATGTGTGTCGGTAGTTCATGCTTGTGCGAGCAATAATTGAATTGATTGAATGGATGGATTGATTGAGTGTATGAAGGAACTGAGGCGAGGTAAGTCCTCTGTCTTGTGTGCATAGACTGCCTTTAGGTGTATTTCCTTCCTAGTCGGGGTTTAGGGGGTGAACTTGCTGAGACATTGTCTCACCCCGTCGTGGGCTTAACTTTTTAGGTCCTTAGATGGAGGACCCGAAGCTCCGGAGTCTGTTGAAGTGGAGTCCGAGAATTGGCGATTGTGTCCGACGAGTAGGTTGTAGGACAGCTTCTTTTGGGACCGATCTTTTTGTACCTAAACCCAATTGTTTATGAAAGTGTGGCTTTTGTGAATTGTTGTCCTACTTTTCTATCCCATGCTGTTTGCTATGAGAGGTTAATGTTTCGCTTTTGCATGTGCATTAAAATGAATGGGTCGGCGACGCATCCTGGGACATCGCAATTTTATCGACCACCGAGGGATGGGCACGCGCTCGAGGTTTGGGGCGTGACATGAGGTACTTAAAGAGGACAAGAGATTATATGCTGATTTACAGACATGTTCCAAACCTGCAACTAGTAGGGCATTTGGATGTAGACTTTGCTGGTTATTAGGATGATATGAAGTCAACAATAGAATAGATCTTTATGTTATCAGGAGGTGCAGTATCATGGAAAAGCGAGAAACATAAATTTATGTCATCCTCTAGAAAGCAAGTAGAGTTTGTAACACGCTTTTCAGCTTCTACTTAGGCTATTTGGCTCTGAAATCTCGTTAGGGAGTTAACCTTATTTGATTTTGTGAATAAGGCCATATAGTTGTATTGTGACAATAACTATGCAGTTTTATTTATTAATAACAATAGATGTCTCAAGGGGTTTAAGCATATGGCGGTCAAGTTTTTGACGATATAGGAGATAGTTCATAATGGTGACATTATAGTAGAGCATATTTCCACATATGATATGATTGCAAATCCACTAACTAAAGGCCTCCACTATTGTGTGTTTGATTGACATGTCACTAGTATAGGCTTGGGAGCATCATGGGATGTTGTTATTTTGTATGAGCTATTTTTTGTTTTTACTTTAATAAAGTTTACATTTGTGTTTGTTATATTTAGTAATATTTTGATATGTATCAACTTTTTGCATTCAATAAAGTATTTGTGAATGCATTGATATTATGTTGAATACATATTGAAGAAAATCTTAAAGTACTGTGTGAACCGTGAATAAAGGCTAGGGGAATTCAATTATTAGTAGGTTTTTTGGAATCATAAAGATATCCTCTAGTGATCCATTAGGTTTTGTGACACTTAAGAAAAGAGAATGTTGACTAACAAAGGGAATGACACATAAAGTATTACTTTTGATGAGGTGTTATCCATTTGCCACACTTCTATATTGAATTCATATCAATAGAGTTAAGCCCAACCTATGATGAAAAGGCCTATGGTTTAAAATTCTATAAATAGTACCCAAGTTTCTCCTCTAACCCCGCTACACAAAAATATCCTCACATAAGGAGTGGTTAATGAACGCTAAGGGTGAGGGATAGTCTCATTAAGCCAATGATACAGAGGACAATAGAGCAGAAGCACTTGAGTTTTGGATCGTTGCTATTCTGCATCAAGAGCGATGGATTCCAAATCAAGTATGCAAATCTCTTTACTTAATTAAATATGTGTTCTTAATTCTACCTATGGAGATCTTGGGTGCCATTTTCACACCTTATAGACACTCCCTAAAATATACTTGAAAATGTTTGAGCTATACAAAATTGAGTATTGAACACCTACCCACTCTTTTCAAGCTCGTTCCATAAATCAGTGTCTCATGGACACTTCTTGTGCTGTTTAGACCTCCTATGCAAATACACCCTAGTATATGTTCCTCGATGTTGAGGACATCCCCCATGACCAGGGGATTTCGTGATATTTCTTTTCATAAGGATATTGAATAGTTATAGGTAAACAATTTGCATGATGTATATATAAGCCAATTGTCAAACTTCATCATATTATAAATAACATTGACTATGGATGTGCAACTTCAAAATGATAAAAGATTTAGTTAGCTCGTTTCGTTTCCCCTGAACTTCTTTGTTTGGTGAACCCATTTTTATTCCTCGTACCAATGCACCATTTGCTAGAACATCGAAAAGATTCATTTCGTGACATTAACTGAAAATTGAAAAAGTGAATTTTCTTTTTCTCTAACCCGAAAGGCAAAAAAAAAAAGGGTCAATAAACCAAATTATTGTTTATTTTTGGTTGTGCTCATGTGAAAATTGGCAGAAAACGGTAGCAGAAAACAGTCGTCCAAATTTGACTGTAAAAGGAAGCTTCCTTTTAACCGAAGCTTTATTCAACAAATCTTGGGTCAGATCCATGCTTCTTCACTCTGGAAGAAGCTTTGCTCTTCCTACTTCTTGATCGGAATAGTTGTTAGTTCATCTTTCCCCCCTTATACTAGTCGTGCCCAAAGTTATCTGAAACTTCGATATTAAGTTGGTTTTTCTAGGGATTGAATGAGGGCGGGGTCGAACGTTGGTCTATCGTGGTTTCCTGTTTCACATTCACAAGACTTTGAGCTCTTAGAGACTGTTTAAAATTTTCCAGATGAAGTACTCAAGGGAAAATTGTTCTGACATGTTTCACGCAATGCAGCATAAGTTGTCCGTACTGAAAAACTGAAAAGATGGGTTATGGTGAACTAAGCCATAACAATGCAGCTAGGCCGAGCGAAAACAGACCATTTTGATTTAAATGCCTCAAGATTTTGGAGAGTAGGATATCATCTGCCTTCACTCTCTCGAAATATAAAGTAGCACCAGAACACAACTTGGATTCTTTCTTAGACAAAGCATTGTACTGTAGAATTTTCTCTCGAGATAAAACAATGAGTGGTGATATTCCTTGTTGATACCTAAATTTTTACCCAAAGATCATTTTCGAAAAATGAGAACTTATTTTTCTACAAAAATATTTCTTGTCAAATTCTTGCAAATAGATTACCTAGGCATTTAGTATAATTTTTTTTATTATCTTGAAATAAAATAATAAAAATTAAAAATTAAAAAAAAAGAGTAAACAAATATTTTTTTTTTTGGAGCTAATGATTTGAATGTGGCTAGCCAAGCCATGGGGGACAAATTGGAATTGAAACAGCAAGTTGGGGCCAAAATGCAATTTTCAAAAGTTGAAGGACAATTCAAAAATTTTATAAAAATTTGCCCAAGCCCTTAAATCATCATCTTGGCCCCATTAAGTTGAAATTAAACTTGGGCCAAGTCAAATTAATCAAATTGGGCCAAAAAGAACCAAATTGCATTGAATTGGGCATTCTCGGGCAAAAAAATGATCAACTTTGAGGGACTTTCTTGTAAAATTGGGTAGAGACAATTGCGAAGACTGGTCAAGATCTTAAAATACTATACATAAGCTTGCTAATTGATCAAAAATAGTAGCCAAATTGATGGATTAAGGCACTCAAACCAGCTACCAAAACCCAGCCCACAATTCGGTCTCAATTCGAAGCTGCTGAGGAAGTAACTTTATGGCCCCACCATATCCTACTTAGCCCCACAATCAGCCTAATCTATGCACGTGATGGAAGACTATAATTAATCGTGCAAATGGACAAAAATTGGCTAGGGATAAGCTGCTAAAAGCATATGAAAATTGCAGCAAAATCTGCACTCTCAATAGTTGTAAAAGTTGAAAAATTTGGTTGTGGGTGAACTAACTTAGTTGGCAGGCTTGGTAGGGGGCAAAGACCGACCAAAAGATTGCTTAATTCAGTAGATAAGATCTTTGAAGCAAGCACTTTTGGGGCATAAAAAGGTAGGAGACAAGAAGCATTAGGGGGACCTCACAGTCGTTCTCAAAAAAGACCCCTAAAAGCAACTTCCAACCCAGAAAATTCCAGACTGAATTTTGGAGAGAAAAATGAAATTTTCACACATTTCCATTCAAAATAAGCCAAAACCTTCAACTAGAGTTTGGAACTTCACTCAAAGATCTTTCCAACCATAGGTCGCACATCCCAAATGAAGATCGGGAAGGCCTCCTAAAGACCCCCGAAAATACCTTCCTAGCAAGCCAAGGAAGTCTGAAAATTTTTCCCTAATGTTGAGCCTAGTTGGTCATGGGTAAGGGAAAGTGAGCATTTTTGAGAAAAATGAGGGACAACTAAGGAAACAAATGACCTGTAACCTAAATAGAATACATATAGTTTGGTCTAGGGTTGAATTTGTCAACAAAAGAGTCTTTGGAGTCTAATTATGGAGACCAACAAAACCCTTCATTGTCAGTTATTTCTTGGTAGATCTCATTTTCCAATTGAAGGGGCCAACTTTCAGGCGCCTCCAGAGGAGAGTTTCTTGGCTTCCTAGGCTAAGAGCCACTTGAAAAAGAAACTAGGAAGTAAGGTAAGAATCCTAGATATATTTTTGTTCAAGTTTAAACATATTTTAATCATAAAAATCAAAAGAAAAACCAATCCAAATAACTGATTTCTAAGGCCAGAATTTTTATAAAGTGTTGAAGTCTCTTCAAGAGTCTTGCATGTTTGACTTGCTATGCCCATTTTCATGCTTTACTTGTCTTCATGAGCTTGATGAATGTTATATGAAAGTAAAAATGATGCTGAGGTCAGCTTGGTTTGGTCTTTATATCCCCATGTGAACCATGAGATTGTCTACAACTTAAGCTTAAAAAACCAAGCCAATCCACATCGAGTCATGGTTGGTTAGTGTGGATCAGGCATGTATGCTTTTTAGAGAGTTCATTCTGATGTGTTCGGTTGATCATTCTCTATGATGTTTGTTGCATTTGAAAGTCCATGTTACCTATTTTCATTTGGATTAAGTGATGTTTCCCATGGATCTCGCATGTGATGAGTGTCGGGACTTGAATCTGAGCATGCAACCTGTTTGCTTGACCTGGGTTCAAACCTAGATTTGCAAAAGCAGCTCAAACCCGCATATTGGAGGCCGATTTCAGTTTGGTTCTTGTGTGTTTCAGGCTGTTATTTCTAGCTAATCTTGTTCTTTGCATGTAGTTGTATAACCCTAATATTTTAGTTCCACGTAGAATTGCTTGTGGCTCGAGACTGAAGGCCAAAAACATGGCTCGTGGAAGTTGCTTGGAGTGGTTCAATACACATCAAATGTTCGATGAAATGCTCAAACTAAGCTTAGATCTTGAAACGGTCGATTTGAACTCAGTTCTTGTGATATTCATGTTTTGATTAGTCCTATATTCATATAAATCAAGCATAGGTCGGTTTGGGGAATTTTTTTAATAAAAATATTTAAAAACGAAAAATTTGAAAATTAAAAAAAATAAAGATATGAAAAATGTTGGATAATATCAAATTAGGGTAGAAATGACATCTAAGAAATTTTCTTAATTTAATGCTATTTTGGTATTTTATAATCATTTTTGTAAATAATCTATTTTGCGTAGATTAAAATTATCTAGAGTAGCTTCATGCATTTAGGATGATTTCATGCATATCTATATTCCCATTTCGCTCAGGGGGTCCTATCTGGGGCGTGATGACAAGGCCATTTAATATTATTTGCCCGACTTGTATCGGGTTTTTCTTTTCCGCATTTACTTTTTAAGTCATTTCAATTTTTTGGATGTTTAGTTACCGCACTGCTTTTCGATAATTTGATCGTAAATCTCTTTTCTAGATTAGGTTAGGATTAGTCTAGACATTAAGGAAAATAATCTTCACAAAAACATTTGCATGGACACTTAGCTGTTTTATATGGATTATAATTGGTAATCAAAATTGTGTAGCAATTTAGATAAACAATCTTCCAAGTTAGTGGTACTGCAAGGGTGCTAATAGAAACATAGGAGTAAACAAGTCCATGTTCCTAGAAATCTTGGGTTACGTAAAAATTGAGACAATACTCCCGCATCTCGATTGGTTTCTAGTTGACCCCAATAGGCTAGCGGCGACTCCTAAAAATACTTAGGTTGTTAAGAACTAAAATATGAAATCTAACGTCACATGAGGTATTGGCTTGGGAGAGCTCACGCTTAATCTAGGGCCATTGGCCCACCCCTTTAGGCAATACCTCTAAACCTCTTCCTTTTTCCCCGATGGCAAAAGAAAGGTCTCAACAGCTTGGTGCCTCTGCTGGGGACTTGGTCGCAAACCTTATAGGGCTTAGGCCGTAATGACTTGGTTCACTAATATGGTTTTCATTTGATCGCGTGGGTCAAAATTGCGTGGAAAACAAGGTTAGTCCCCTAACGATGTGTTAAATGTTTTTGTAGGTTTGGAGTAATAAGGGGTGGAGTGTCTATTAATTAGTTTGTTTTGTAGAGAGATGTAGGAATATATGTCTATATGGATGAAATTGAAGTGCTGTTTGGATATCAATTGCTATGCTTGCCTTTATACTTACCTTGGCTTTATACATTTGCACACACAACCTATGATCTAAAACATCAATCGCACCAGGAAGCTCATAGGAGGTGCTAAAAGATGAACCCATACGGGGAAATGACCCATGGTTATCCACTTTTGGTCCTGCTCATTTTGATTAATGATAAAGAAAATCGTCCAATGTAAGTGTGGAATGGGGAAAACTCTTTTGATCTAATCAGAATTGGGACCTTAAGCCTTTAGAATTCCACCTTTATGTGTCAAACCTCACAAGTTTATATCTGCGTGTCTATGTGATTGAAAAAGAAAAGAAAAGAAAAGAAAAAAAGAGTCTCTTAACCCATATTAAGTATGATTTCTCCATCTTCTCGTTCACTTCGGATTGAAATTTTCACTTTTTGGAAATTCGCGGAAATCAATAGAATGCCCTTGGCGATATAGGCTTGGCAATCACTCTTGATAAATAAACATTTCAAACACCTCTGATCTGGCCCAATAGAACATATGGTTTTGTTTAAATTTTCGATTACTAGCTCAAAGTCACATTTTGTATAAAAATTCTTCTAAGTCAAGATTGTATTTTGGGGCATAGAATTAAAATCAAGTTTTCAATAAAATTCTTTTTCTTGGTCACATTTCGAAATTGAAATTCAAATCAAATTTTGTGTCTTGATTTCTAAAAATAAAAATCACCTCACCTTTGCAAGAGTGAAACCACAAATTAATCTTTCAAAATCGATGCCCCATTTGTGTATGAAACTTTTGGAATAGAGTGGACATTTGATTGATCGTTGTGGATCGATCTTTTAATGAAATCTCTTCTTACTAATAAAATCTCGGTGAAATACCAAATTCTCATAAGCAGGGACTATAGGGCAGGTATCGTCGCCTCGATTTCGTCGTAAGAGGCGACTTCACTGAAAGACCAATTTTTTATTCATGCACTGACATTATCTTCCTTTCGCAGGTCATGCATGACAGCCACTCCTTGAACTCCTCTCGCTTGACCATGCCAAAAGTGGACTTTAAAGCTAGGATGAGAATTGTGTTTATTACACTCTTCTATGAAAGAGCTTCTTGTACTTTATCCTTGTCACCATTCCTATTAGGAACCGTGTTCTGCGTTTTGGGTTTGATTGTGGGCCCAATTGAATGCTTTTGTAAATCATACAACTCACATTTTTGAATAATGAAGTTGAGTTAATAAAAGTCGACAAAAGAACGCCCCAAGTGCCAAAAGTTAGCACAAATGGACACTTAAGTACCAAAACTTACGAAAATGACACTTAAGTGCCACTTTTTTTTTTTTTAATGAAAAATGAGACACTTGAGTGCCACATCCGGCGAACCTCGCTGAAAATCCTGTGGCAATTTTTTATTAATTTTTCGCTTACGTGGCTTGTCGGAAGTTGACTCAGCAAACCACACACAAAAACGACGTTTTTTTTTTAGTATAATTCAAATTTTAATATAATAATTAATTAAATTAAAATTTAAAAATTAATTAATTAATTAATTTTAAGAAAAAAAGGGGGGGGGGAGGAGGAGGAGGAGCCCTCAGCAGCCGGCTGCCTCCCCTCCATCGCCGGAAAGGTGAGGGAGTGTCAGCTGGGGCTGTCGAGCCTTGGCCGGGGCCTAGTCGGGGGCCTACTGTGAAATCCTGATTTTCAGGTTCTGTTTTCAATTGAATGAGATGGGCTTTTCATTGATGTGCCTATAGTTCTTTTCTTTGAGTTGGCCACTCACGAGATAACTAGCCTATCAGGTGAAGCCATTAAGGGATTTTAATGCAATAGACTTGAGAATTTGACTAGAAATCGACTGCTCGACCGTGCTAATATGCAAGGGTCATTACGGCACAGTTAAAAATTGATTAGAGACCGGAGATAGGTCGATTCGATAGAGAAATGTGATTAAGTGGGCGATTCCACCTAATTGCAAAATTCTTGTCGATCGGCACTAGACCGATTTTTCTGTCGTTTTGGTATCCTGTGCTCGTATTTGAAACCTCAAGATTTTCACGATAATCGAAGTCGCCAATGTGTCGAAGATGTACAATGTGACTCGAAAATAATCAACCACGGGTCAATTGCACTAAAAATTCCAAAAAGCTACCCGGTAGGTTAGGTCACGCTAAAATCACGTTAGATTGAAATTAACCGCGAATTTAAACCCGATTTCAGAAATTGAAAGTTCTGTCATGTCACGATTCATTTTAGGAATGTCGACTCATCCTCTGAAGATTTTTCTGCAAACCCGAGATTTCGGCGAAAAATTCAAAGTAAGGTTATTTTGAATTGGGAAAATCAGAGGGCCGTTTTTTATCGCAATTTTGGCCATCAGGTTGGTTCAATTGGCGAGGAAAAACGTGAATTTAAGTGTGGGCACCTTGGTTGAATTTATGGGCATCGAATTGAGTCCAATTGAAGAGAAATTGAAGAGGGAAAGTGGCAAGTTCGTAGGCCAAAGGGGTGTGCAACATTTGAGGCATCAAATGAAGCTTGTTGGGAAAGATTGAAGAAGAAATGGCTGCTGTGGATGAGGCTTGGCTAGTGGGGGCCAAGCAATGAGCAAAAGAGATATTTTGCTTGACTTTAGGCCATTGGGACCCCCTTCAGCCAACAGCTTCTTGTTCCCCCTTGCAGTTGCCTTTATCCATTGTTGAGTGGTTGGAGAGCTTGAGAGAACCAGAGTAACCGAGCCAAGCATCCCCCTTGCCCGTCGACGCCCTTTCGCCGCCGCTTGTGTGCCCATCGCACCACTCGAGCCCCCGCACGCTGTGCCCGTCGCACTCTGTGGCACCCCTGACACGGCCCCCGAACTGTTGGGGTCGCCACAGTTCGATTTCCTTTCAGTTGTCCTGATAATATGTCACTCTGATACCATAAAATTATAATGGGTCCATAAGTCCTGGGGGTTTATATCACTTAATTGGTCCCTGCGCAGTTTATATAGTGGAAGCACATCCATCAACTCCCCTTTTCACAAATTAAAACGATGCACACCAACTAAAAACTTTTATAAGTTAAAGTGGAACACCTTTATTTACATAAACCTGATGGACATCTTAGTCGGTACATCAAAAATGCCGTGGTTTTCTATACCCGGCTACGTATCAAAAGATAACCGACATCTTTTCCAACAGTTGTATACTTAAAGTCCATCGATCAGTGTCGGCGTCCAAAAGTTCCTTCCTTTGCTGTCCTCCTCCTCGTGGTCATATTCAATCACTCGGTCCATCTACTGGTGGCAGTGGTAGCAGAGATATCTTGACTTAGTCTGAAATGTTAGTCCCCAAACGGGGTGAGTACAGCCACTTAGCAGGTAAAAAATCCATTAAACAACTCAATGCATCAAACAGAACAATCATGACATCATAGTAAAGTACATATCATTCATGCATCCAAGCATAACTTACCTTGTGGCCATGCATATGTCATTATGCCATATGTGCATACACCATCATGCACTCATCATCAATCGTTCATGCATATACCATCACGCCATAGGTGCATATACAACCATGCACTCATCATCAATCATTCATGCATATCCATGCCTTATGTGCACGTACCACCATGCACTCATACATATCATATCATACAGCCAGGCATACATGTCACCATACCATGCTTGATTCAGTTTCAACTTTTTATCTTTCAATCAGATCACCACATTTTTCTTTCCCGGGACCAGTAATTGCATCCCACATTTTTATCGCTTGCACCCAACCTGGCATCGCGAGGAACCTCCGGCACACACCTCCGGGCATCCGGCACCCCCACATTCCGGGCATCTCGTATCCCAACTGGCCTCGGCACACACCTCCGAGGCTTCCGGCACCCCCACATCCCGGGCATCTCGAAACTCCCGAGGACATCCGGCACCCCCACATTCCGGACATTCGGCACTCCCCTGTCCGGGCATCCTAACACTCCCAGGGCATTATCGGCTCACACCTCCGACAGTCTCCTCATTCATCATAATTCATATTCACATTTGTGTCTCAATATCAACATGGCACATGACGTGATGGCAACAAGGTCTATTTCAACTTTTGACATTATGTACCATGCTATATGATATCATATGTGCAACACAATATATCACATCACATGAAACAAGTTCTTTTATTTTTTCTGAAAATATATGAATGTTCGGATGAAGCATCATACACATTTCCGAAAATACTTCCAATTTAATGCATAAACGGACTCCAAAAATTATGAAGTTTTGATAGATTATAAACAACACCTAAAGGTAGTTATCTCGCAAATTCATTATGCCAACAGAACTTTACAAGATTGAGTGCGGTCCATGCATTGCAGATTTCGAAATTCGGACAATTCTGTTTGCACAGTTTCAGAAAACATTTCGATTAAATACCCAAATGACTTTCAAAAATTATGAAATTCGAACATGTAATAGTCAAGACATAAAGGCAGATATTTCATGAAGACATCAAAGTCAGATTCGTCCTAGGTAATTAAATATAGGCGGTTAAATCTTCTGTTCCTAGTACCGAAATTTGCAGGTCTAACTACCTCCGAAAGACCATGATTTCACCTACCTATTCTTGTTTTTTTCTCTAAATTTTTGATATGTTAAATCTCAGGATGTCCTTAACAACTTTCATTTAGAAGTCAAAGCCAAAATCCAACTCGAACATCACATGCAAGTCACTAGAACATCCAAGGTCAAGCTGTTTTCTCAAGAACAGTACACTAGCCTAGAACACCACTCTTAAAACTTCAATTTTTCACATCCTAGACATCCAAAATTTGTCACCATTCAATCACACGCACTAGGCACAGCATGCAAGAGTAGATCAAGGATCCCACTTGCCTCTAGACTGAGCAAACAGCGAGCACAACGGCGAGATAACGGCGGCGACGAACGGTGGCGCACGCCGGACGATCGACGGATGGTCCTCCTCCTTCCTCTCTTCCCTTCTTCCTTTCTTCCTTCTCTTTCTCTCCTCTCTCTCTTTCTCGGACGAACTCCCCTCTCTCTCTCTCCCTCTCTCTCGCTTAAACCGGCCATCATCTTCCCCTAATTTCCTTCCCCTCCATCATTAGCCATCATTACCATTTGCATGGAGGACACTTGGCCATCACCATGGGACAAATGGGGGAGGCATGCAACCGGATTCCCCCCCCTCCATCGCGCGACAACAGCCCCTCATGGGCTTGGGCCAGCCTTGGGTCGGGCAGCTTCTCCTCCTTGGGCTTCGTGGGCCAGTCGAGAAAGGGGTGAGGCTATGGGCTGGTTTGGCCCTTAAATGTCCAGCCCACCCTCATCCTAATAATCCACCTTAAACCTTAATTTTATAAACACCTAATTGAAATTTATAATTCACAAAACTTTGAGACCTAATTTAACAAATTCCAACCCATAAATCACGTGGCCAAAAATAGAATTTTCCTATCAAATAATTACCCACCAAAAGCTTGGCCAACATCTCAATGCAAAACATGAATTAAAGCACTTCTAAGGATTAACAAGAAATTCTAGGATGCCACACACTCGCCATCCCACGCCGTCGTCCGTGCCCAGGCCGTCGTCCCCTACCATCCTGAGCTCGCCCTGGTCACCGTCGGAGCTGTTCCAGCCGTCGTCCGCCTCCATCGAGCATCGCCTGACCCCACTGTAGCCTGCCGTTGCCGCCTGGCCCGTTTCAGCCCAAGCCCAGCCCCGACCAGCCTTCTCGGCCCAAGGAGCAGAAGCCAAAGCCAGCAAGGGCCCTAGAGCTTCTAGGCCCGTTTTTAGGCTCGTTCGAACCTTGGTTGGTGTTGCCATAGGCTTGGTTGTTACCCGCCTCCGCGTTACCATCACCGTGAACTCACCGGATCACTAAACCAGTGAGTTTACTTGCTAAATTCTGCTTAGGGAGTTAATGACGTTTAATGGATAATTAGTTTAGGTTAATTAGGGATTAGGTGGTTAGTTAGTTTAGATTAGTGATTTAATTAATGAATTGTGCATGTTAGGTGGTTAGAATAGACTAATTAGGGACTAGATAGATTGTACTATTTATCTAGATAGGCTCGAAAATTTTCTAGGCCCGTTTAGGTGGTTAGATTAGCATTTTCGGCCTAAGTTGGTATTTATGGTATTTAATTTGCATTATTTAATTAATTTCGGTATTTATTTAATTATTTAATATTTTTGGAAATTATATTGGGATAGCTAGTGACCGGAATTTCGTGCTGATTGTAGTGGTGTGTTTAGTTTATGTAATTGAGTGTTAAATTATGCAAATTGAGTGGTGATTGGAAATTTGGGTATTTATTCCAAAATTGTGAAATTTTGATATTTAATTAGAAAATCCCTGGTGTCGGGTTTTGACACCGAAAATGTTTTCAAAGACTATATCAAACGGTGTGATTTTAAAAGGAAGGGTATCAATTTTTTTGGTTCAAATCGACCGTGTACCCACACACGATTATTTTCACCATGTGTTTTTAATATGAAGAAAATAGGCCATGTGCATTATTTTAATTGGGACATTTGAGTGCAAAGCACGATGTCTTGGCCAAGATTGGATAGGTGCATGAATGGTATGAGAACTCGTCCCGTGCTATTAAGCTGGACGATGCCCCTATATGGGATGCCCTATCAATGGATGCCGGATCGCAATAGAGGCCGGACCAAAGCTCCTTCGGGAATGCCATCGCCGATGTGTGTCGGGTGGACATTGCCGCGCTCAAAGGATGAGGCGATGCCTGGTTATGCTAGAAGGCCGCCGAACGTTGAGTAGGCCATGCCCATTGGGCCGAGATCAAAATTAGGAACGCATGATTGAGTGTCTTAACCGCGCCGGATTATGGGACAAAATTATGTGGCACAGAATGGGACGTGTCATAACGATTTGGCCCTATAATCGGGACCCTTGTATTTATTGAGATGAAAGTGGTGGTGTTCCCGTTTGATTGAGTTTGATTACTGCATATGGTTGTGTATTTGAACTGTACTGACTTGTAGGGAGGATCTGAGACAAGGTGGGTCTCTGTGGTTGTGTGATTGTGTGGCTAGGCATATTTCATTCCTAATCGGGGTTTAGGGAGTGAACTTGCTAAGACATTGACTCACCCCGTCGTGGGCTTATATTTTAAGGTCCCTAGTGTGAAGAACCCGAAGCTTGAGGCGGAAGGATCAGGAGCGTAGTTGGCCTAGGGTTTTCTTTTGAGTCAGACCTTTTGTAAATAAACTCAAGGTATTTATGAAAGCATGTCTTGTGAAAGCTGTGGTTGTCCTGCTATTTCTATCCCATGTTTGTTGTGGTCAGGAGATTAGCTAATTCGCTTCCGCATGTGCAATAAAATGAATGGGTCAGCGACGTGTCCTGAGACGTCGCAATTTTATCAACCACCGAGGGATGTGCGCGCGCTCGAGGTTCGGGGCGTGACATCCCCGCCCGGAGTGGTATCAGAGCTAGTCGGTTATTGGAGTGATAAGGTGCGATGGGTTATGGGATAGTTAGTAGGAACGACCTTTATTTCTTGTTGATGCATGTGATTGATAGCTAATTGGTAGATTGTTTTGTGGGATCGCTCAATTTCTAATTCTGTGAGGAATTGGAAAGCAGGTTCTGTAAAGATCTTGCACTATGAGCGATCAGGAGTGAAGAACTCCTAGGGAGAGGTCGTTAGGATCTGTCACTTGGGGTAGGATGCCGATGAGGGTCGGTACCTGAGAGAGAGCATCGGCTTAGGCTAGTGTGAGTGTAAGAGTACCATTGCAAGCCAGTACTGAAAGTGTAGTAGCACCGAGTGATCTTAGGTTTGACGGGATCGTTCAGGCGTTAAAGACTCCAGGAAGCATTTTGAGCCAGCAAACATAGGATCAAGCTGCCGCAACTGTCGTTGTCACTGCCGTCGCTAGTGCCGTAGCCGCTGTTGCTGCCGCACTTGCTGAGGTCCGGCATGCAGATGTACCTGGGAGCGAGCTGTTGCGTCTGAGCCGAGGTTCGGATCCAGCAGAGATGGCAATCGGTTGGGGAAGAGGCCGATGTCAGAAGAAAGGTATTCCATCCCTCCCAACCGGAAGAGTGGGATTGGAAAGCCAGCACTTAGCTCGAGCGGTGCGTGTCGTTGCTATAGGAAAAGACATGGGTCTACCCCGTGCCTTAAAAAGACAAGAGCTTGCTACGGGTGTCGCTAGTATGGCCACCTAATCAAAGACTGTCCCAGAATGTAGATGGGACCACAGTTGCTACTACCACTGCCGTCGATGAGACAGAACAGAGGAAGTGCGCCGCAGAACGCACCATAGAGTACGATGATAAGACCTCCAGTACTATGACGGGTGTATGCTATCACCCGACAAGAGGCAGAGGACTCATCAGACAAGTGCCGAATTTGTAGAAGGAAGCATGGACCAACCTAGTGTCCCGGTATAACGGGAGCGTGTTACGGATGTGGTCAGCTCTGCCATCAGGTGAGGGACTATTTGCGCAAGTCCAAGAGAGCACATGCACTGCTACCGAAGATAGGGCACCACTAGGATGGCAAAAGGAACATGAGTGAACCGAACCATGCACCGATCAGGGGAAGAATGTTTTTGGGGTGATTTTAGCAAAGTAGTGCAGCGGAATTTTGGTTAAGTTTGTAGAATTTAGTTTGTTGTAATAAAGTAGTAGAAATGAGAATTGCTGACTAGAGTTGTACTTGACTATTTCGCTTATGTATAACTTTGATTTCATATATGAAAAGAGTTGGCTCAAGGAGTCTCTTGTTGTGATGAATTGTTGTTGTGAAGTATTCCAGTTTAATCCGTTAGCGGGTGAAAGTTTTGTGTCACGCCTCGATCCTCGAGCGCGTGCCCATCCCTCTCTGGTCGATTAAATTTGTGACTTTCCAGGACTAGTCGCCAACCCTTTCATTTTTAATTGCACATGCAGAAGTGAAACAATAACCCCTGATAACAAACAACATGGGATAGGAAAACATGGTAACATTTCACAAAAGCACACTTTTATAAACAACTGAGTTTATATACAAAAAGAGTTTAGGTGAAAGCCTACAAAATGATCGACTCTCAAAAGAAGCTATCCTACAACATACTAGTAGGACATAGACGCCGATCTCTTGAACTTCACCTCCACCGACTCCAGGGCTTCAGTCCTCCACTGACATCATCTATGGACCTAAAAATGGTTATACAATAACCAGTGAGATAATGTCTCAGTAAGTCCACTCTCTAAACCCCTATTAGAAAGTAAATATGCCTTAGGGCGCCCTAGCCACACAACCACACAATTAAAATAGGGGACTGACCTTGCCTCAGTCCCTTCCTGCACGTCAGTACAGTTCATATTTCAAATGCATATAATCTAATGTACACAACAATTGAAATGTCTCACCAATTCAATCAATCAAAAGCATCCCGATTATAAGGCTAAACCGTTATGACACGTCCCATACCATGTCACACAGTTTTGTCTCATAATCAAGGACATCTAACTCAATCACCCATGTGTTCCAATTGTTAATATTTGCCCCTTAAGTTCAGTGTTTTACTGGCATAGCCAGGCATCGTCTCACCACCATTGAGCACGACCACGTCTATATCTTAATAGACGGCTTCCCCGAGGGGGCGTAGGTCCAGAATCTACTTCGACCCGAGTACAACCTACTCATAATTTCGGTGTCTTTTGGCATAGCTAGGCTTCGTCTCACCTCCATTGAGCACGGTGACTTCCATATCTTAATAGACGGCTTCCCCGAAGGGGCATAGGTCCAGAATCTACTACGACTCGCGATCCAAAGAATAGATATCCCATCTAGGGTAATGTCCGGCTTAGAAGCACAAGATGGGTTCTTATTAACCAGCACACGACCAATCAATCTCGGCCCAAGACACCGTGCATTGCACTCAAATTTCTCCATTAAAATAGTGATCCTAGCCTATTTTCTTCATATTAAAAACACCCGGTGAAAATAGTCGTGTGTGGGTACACGGTCAGATCGGACCCGAAAAATTGATATCCTCCAATTTAAAATCCCATTGTTTTATATAATATATAAAACTATTTTCGGTGTTAAAACCCGACACCCAGGAATTTCTGAATAAATATTGAAATTCACAATTTTTGGAATAAATTACCAAATATCCAATTAGCACTCAATTTTGCACAATTTAACATCCAATTGTATAAAATGAACCCACCATAGTAATCAGCACGAAATTTCAGTCACGACTATCCCGGTCTAATTTTCGGAAAATATTTAATAATTAAATAATTATCAAAATTAATTAATTAAATCAATTAAATGCCAAAATTGCTAACCTAGGCCGAAATTGCAAAATTTAAATACCGAGACGGGCCCGAAAAATTCCCGAACCAATCTAGATAATTAATACAACCTATCTAGGCCTTAAATAATCCCATATAAGAACTTAACATGCAAAATTAGTTAATTAAATCACTAATTTAATCTAACTAACCACATAAACCTTAATTAACTTAAACTAATTACCCTTTAAGCATAATTAACCTACTAATCGAGGTTTAGTGAGATAACTCACCAAATTTGCGAGCCGGTGAGTTCACTGCGACGGCGAGTGATACTCTCCAAAGCGATGATGTCAATGGGGCACGGGTCGGGCCCGAAAAATGGCCCGCAAGCTTGCTGCTCGAGCTGAAAAGATTGACTCCGAAGTTGCTGGACTTCCTCGGTTGATGGGCTACTGAAGATGGCCGAAGGAACAAAGCTTGGTGGGTGTTGCGGCAAGATGAAAACCAAGTAACGTGGGGCTGAAGCCCACGGCTGAAAATTGCTGAAAAAAAAGAAATCGATGGAAGGAGAGGCAGCTTTGAACGTGGGGGTGATGAGGCGGTCAGCAAGGACTTCGGATGTGTGGTGAGTGGGCTTGCTCGGTTGACTTTGTGCGGCTAAGTTGAAGACACGAAGGAAGGAGCAGCAACGTCGTAGCTTGAAGAAATTTTCGGTGGGGAAGGGGAAACAACGAAGACAACGCTGGTTTGAGGTTTTGTTGGGTTCAAAATGAAAGAGAAAAGCAGAAGTTCGAAGAAGGAGGGACGGACGAGGGAGAAAGAAACGTGCGAGGGAGGAGAAAGGAATGGATAAGAGACAGGGGGAACCAAAGTCCTAAAAGTCAATGTAAAATATCTACACATTTAAGGCTTGGTCCCCTAAATACTTTCTAGCTTGTAATTTCATGAATTAACAAACTTTGAAGCCCAAAATTGCTGCCCCTTGCAAAGCTCCGAATTTCCACTTTTGGTCTTCAATTTCTTCGACAAAATCCCCAAATTGACGTCAAATTTTGATGTAGAAAAAACCCACATAATTTCTACAAGTCCCTTTTGCCAAGTAGCTCAGTTTGCAAGTCAAAAATCCCTCAATGACTTTCCTAGATAGTCTAGTTATCTCATGAGTGATCGGCTCAGAGAATAGCATTATCGGCACGTCAATGAAAGGCCCGATTTATTCAATTGAAATTAGATTTGAAAAATTAGGATGTCACATTTCGAGTTTATCGGGAGTCGAGGCGGACCCTCGATTAATCTCGTCGCTTGAGGCAATCCGTTTGTTAGACGGGGGTTGTCAAGGTTACTTGGCAACTATCGTGGATACGACAGTTGAGGAGCTGAAGATTGAAGATATCGCAGTGGTACAAGAGTTTCTAGACGTGTTTCCAAAAGAATTGCCAAGTCTGTCGCCAGAGAGAGAGATTGAGTTTGTAATTGAGCTAGCCCCCGGGACAGAGCCAATCTCTAAGGCTCCTTACTGGATGGCGTTTTCTTAGTTGAAAGAACTGAAGGTGCAGATGCAGGAGTTGTTGGATAAGGGATTCATACGTCCCAGTGCATCACCTTGGGGAGCACCGGTTCTATTCATGAAGAAGAAAGATGGTTTGTTGCGCCTTTGCATCGACTATCGTTAACTCAATCAGGTGACGATTAAGAGCAAGTATCCACTGCCGAGGATCGACAACTTGTTTGACCAGCCGCAAGGAGCGTCGATATTTTCTAAGATCGACATGAGGACAGGATATCATCAGTTGAGGGTCAGAAAGGAGGACATATCGAAGTCAGCGTTTCGTACTCAATACGGCCATTATGAGTTCACTGTAATGCCGTTTGGTTTGACGAACGCCCCAGCTATTTTCATGGATATGATGAACCGAGTGTTCAATGAATATCTAGATCAGTTTGTGATCGTTTTCATCAACGATATCTTGGTATACTCAAGAAGTCCTGAGGAGCACGAAAGGCATTTGAGGATGGTGCTTCAGACACTGAGGATTCATGAATTGTACGCCAAGTTCAGCAAGTGCGAGTTTTGGTTAACTCGTGTAGCATTTTTAGGTCACGTGATTTCAGGCGAAGGAATCTCCGTGGACCCGACCAAGATTGAAGCAACTATCAACTGGCCAAGACCGACGACAGTGACAGAGATCAGAAGCTTTTTGGGTTTGGCAGGTTACTACAGAAGGTTCGTGGAAGGGTTTTCAGCTTTAGCCTCGCGTTGACTCGACTACTGAAGAAAGAAGAGAAATTTGTATGGACGGATAAGTGCGAGCGTAGTTTCCAAGAGCTTAAGCAAAAACTGACTACCGCACCAGTGCTAACCATACCATCTGATCCTGGAGGATACGAGATCTATAGTGATGCGTCGTTCAGAGGACTGGGTTGGGTGTTGATGCAATATGGCAGGGTCGTTGCATACGCGTCCCGTCAATTGAGACCTCATGAGCTGAATTACCCGACGCATGACTTAGAGCTCGTAGCGATCATTTTCGCTCTGAAGATTTGGAGACATTATTTGTGTGGAGAAAGGTTCCAGATCTTTATAGACCATCAAAGTCTCAAGTACCTATTCTCTTAGAAGGAGTTGAATATGAGATGGCGTCGCTGGATGGAACTTCTGAAGGACTATGATTGTGATATCTTGTATCACCCTGGAAAGGCGAATAAGATCGCAGATGCGCTGAGTCGGAAATCTTCAGTTGCACAGATGATGGTTAAGGAATGGATTTTGCTCGAGAGAGCTCGAGATTCGGTTTTCAAATTTGAGGTAGGCCACCTTTCAAATCTTATGGCCACCTTTCAAATCTTATGGCCACCCTCAGAATTGAACTGGAAGTCCAGATTAGAATCAAGACGCTTCAGCTGACAGACTCAGATATTCAGAAGATCCCACAAGAGGATATCGAAAAGAGAAATGCTGACTTTCATATTTCTAAAGACGGAATACTAAGGTTCCGAGGACGATTGTGTGTACCTGACAATGCAGAGTTTAATGAGGAGATACTATTAGAAGCTTATCGTAGCAGTCACAGCATTCATCCATGCAGTACAAAAATGTATTAGAATCTGCGTCAACACTATTGGTGGTCCGGTATGAAGGCAGATATCGCCAAGCATGTCGCCAAGTGTCTAACGTGTCAACAAGTGAAGGCACAACATTGTGAGCCGGGAGGACTTCTGCAACCTCTCGAGATTCCCGAGTGGAAATGGGAACACATCATAATGGATTTTGTGACGGGCTTACCAAGGAGTCAGAGGGGTAATGATTCCATTTGAATTGTGGCCGACAGACTGACGAAGTTGGCTCACTTCATCGCCGTATGAAAGGACCTTGATTTGGACAGGCATGCGGAATTGTACGTGTGTCAGATTGTTCGTCTACATGGAGTGCCGGTGACGATCACATCTGATAGAGACCCGAGATTTATAGCTACCTTTTGGAAAAGCTTGCATATCGCCTTAGGAACGAAGCTGTAATACAGCACGGCTTATCATCCTTAGACGGATGGCCAGTCTGAGAGGACGATTAAACCCTCGAAGACATGCTAAGAGCATGCGTGTTAGACTTCAAGGGAGGCTGGGAGGAACAGCTTCATCTTGTCGAGTTCGCCTACAACAACAGCTACCGGCAGAGCATTCAAATGGCTCCTTTTGAAGCGTTGTATGACAAGGCATACAGAACGCCAGTTTGTTGGGATGAGGTTGTAGAACGGAAGATCACGGGCCTAGAGTTGGTTCAGCAGTCAGTGGATGCAGTTGCAGTCATCAAAGGATTAAAGACCGCTCAGAGCCGCCAGAAAAGCTATGCAGATAAGCTTCGAAGACCTTTGGAGTTCCAAGTTGGTGAGCATGTCTTTTTGAAAGTGTCACCATGAGGGGTACTTCGCGTTTCGGCAAGAAAGGGAAGCTGAGTTTGAGATACGTAGGTCCCTTTGAGATTCTGGAAAGAATATGGACTCTAGCGTATCGTCTTGCATTATCGCCGAGGCTGGCGCAAGTGCATGACTTCTTTCACGTGTCGATGTTGAGGAAGTATGAGCCTGACCCGACCCACGTGCTGAATTTTGAAGAGTTAGACGTGGACGATAAGGTGTCGTACGTGGAGAGACCGATTCAGATTGTAGATCGAAAGGAACAGGTTCTGCGCACCAAGACAATCCCGTTGGTTAAAGTGGTTTGGCAACACCACGACATAGAATGAGCAACTTGGGAAAGTGAAGATTCGATGAGACGACTGTGCCCCCACCATTTTGTTTAAGACTCGTAAAGGTTTAAATTTTGAGGATAAAATTTTTATAAGATGGGAAGAGTTGTGACATCTTGATTTTCAGGTTCTGTTTTCGATTGAATGAGATGGGCTTTTCATCGATGTGCCTATAGTTCTTTTCTCTGAGTTGGCCATTCACGAGATAACTAGCTTAGCAGGTGAAGCCGTTAAGGGATTTTAATGTAATAGGCTTGAGAATTCGACCGTGTTAATCTGCAAGGGTTATTATGGCACAGTTAAAAATCGATTAGAGACCGGAGATAGGTTGATTCGACAGAGCCATGTGATTAAGTGTGGGTGATTTCACCTAATTGCAAAATTCTTGTCGATTGGCACTAGACCGATTTTTTTGTCGTTTTGGTACCCTGTGCCTGTATTTAAAACCTCGAGATTTTCACGACAACCGAGAGTCATCAATGTGTCGAACATGTACAATGTGGCTCGAAAATAATCGACCACGGGTCAATTGCACTAAAAATTCCAAAAAGCTACTCGGTAGGTTAGGTCACGCTAAAATTGCGTTAGATTGAAATTAACCGCGAATTTAAACCCGATTTCAGAAATTGAAAGTTCTGTCATGTCACGATTCATTTTAGGAACGTCGACTCATTCTCTGAAGATTTTTCTGCAAACCCGAGATTTTGGCGAAAAATTCAAAGTAAGGTTATTTTGGATCGGAAAAATCAGAGGGCCGTTTTTTATTGCAATTTTGGCCATCAAGTTGGTTCAATTGGCGAGGAAAAATGTGAATTTAAGTGTGGGCACCTTGGTTGAATTTATGGGCACCAAATTAAGTCCAATTGAAGAGAAATTGAAGTGGAATTGAAGAGGGAAAGTGGCAAATTCGTAGGCCAAGGGGGTGTGCAACATTTGAGGCATCAAATGAAGCTTGTTGGGAAAGATTGAAGAAGAAATGGCTGCTGTGGATGAGGCTTGGCTAGTGGGGGCTAAGTAACGAGCAAAAGAGATATTTTGCTTGACTTTAGGCCATTGGGACCCCCCTCTTCAGCCAACAGCTTCTTCTTCCTCCTTGTAGCTGCCTTTATCCATTGTTGAGTGGTTGGAGAGCTTGAGAGAACCAGAGAAACCGAGCCAAGCATCCCCCTTGCCCGTCGACGCCCCTTTACCTCCGCTTGTGCGCCCGTCGTGCCACCCGATTCCCCGCACGCCGTGCCCGTCGCACTCGCCATCCCGCGCCATTGTCCGCACCTAGGATGTCATCCCTTGTCGTCCCGAGCTTGCCTTGGTTGCCGTCAGAGCCATTCCAGCCAGCGTCCACCTCCGTCGAGCACTGCCTAACCCCGCTGCAGCCCGCCGTCGCCGCCTGGCCCGTTTCAGCTTGAGCCGAGCCCCGACCAGCCTTCTCGGCCCAAGGAGCAGAAGCCGAAGCCAGTAAGGGCCCTAGAGCCTGTAGGCTCGTTTTTAGGCCCGTCCAGACCTTGGTTGGTGTCGCCGTAGGTTGGTTGTCGCTCGCCTCCGCGTCGCCGTTGCCGTGAACTCACCGGATCTCTAAACCGGTGAGTTTACTTGCTAAACTCTGCTTAGGGATTTAATGATGTTTAGTGGATAATTAGTTTAGGCTAATTAGGGATTATGTGGTCAGTTAGTTTGGCTAATTAGGGATTATGTGGTCAGTTAGTTTAGATTAGTGATTTAATTATTGAATTGTGCATGTTTGGTAGTTAGAATAGACTAATTAGGGATTAGATAGATTGTACTGTTTATCTAGATAGGTTCGAAAATTTTCTAGGCCCGTTTAGGTGGTTAGATTAGCATTTCCGGCCTAAGTTGGTATTTATGGTATTTAATTTACATTATTTAATTAATTTTGGTATTTATTTAATTATTTAATATTTTTCGGAAATTATACTGGGATAGCCGATGATCGGAATTTCGTGTTGATTGTAGTGGTGTGCTTAGTTTATGCAATTGAGTGTTAAATTGTGCAAATTGAGTGGTGATTGGAAATTTGGGTATTTATTCCAAAATTGTGAAATTTTGATATTTAATTAGAAAATCTTGGGTGTCGGGTTTTGACACCGAAAATGGATTTAAAGACTATATCAAACAGTAAGATTTTAAAAGGAAGGGTATCAATTTTTCTGGTTCAAATCGACCATGTACCCACACACGATTATTTTCACCATGTGTTTTTAATACGAAGAAAATGGGTCAAGTGTACTATTTTAATTGGGACATTTGAGTGCAAAGCACGATGTCTTGGCCGAGATTGGATGGGTGCATGAATGGTATGAGAACCCATCTCGGGCTGTTAAGCTGGACGATGCCCTTATATGGGATGCCCTATCAATGGATGCCGGATCACGGTAGAGGCTGGACCGAAACTCCTTCGGGAATGCCATCCCCGATGTGTGTCGGGTGGACGTTGCCGTGCTCAAGGGATGAGGCGATGCCTAGTTACGCAGAAGGCCATCGAATGTTGAGTAGGCCGTGTCCATTGGGCCGAGATCAAAATTAGGAATGCATGATTGAGTGTCTTAATCGCGCCGAATTATGGGATAAAATTGTGTGGCACGGAATGAGACATGTCATAACGATTTGGCCCTATAATCGGGACCCTTGTATTTATTGAGATGAAAGTGGTGGCGTTCCCGTTTGATTGAGTTTGATTACTGCATATGGTTGTGTATTTGAATTGTACTGACTTGCAGGGAGGATCTGAGACAAGGTGAGTCTCTGTGGTTGTGTGATTGTGTGGCTAGGTGTATTTCCTTCATAATCGGGGTTTAGAGAGTGAACTTGCTGAGACATTGTCTCACCCCGTCGTGGGCTTATCTTTTCAGGTCCCTAGTGTGAAGAACCTGGAGCTTGAGACGGAAGGATCAAGAGCGTAGCTACCCTACGGTTTTCTTTTGAGTCAGACCTTTTGTATATAAACTCGAGGTATTTATGAAAGCATGTCTTGTGAAAGCTGTGGTTGTCCTGCTATTTCTATCCCATGTTTGTTGTGGTAAGGGGATTAGCTAATTCGCTTCCGCATGTGCAATAAAATGAATGGGTTGGCGACGCGTCTTGGGACGTCGCAATTTTATCGACCACAGAGGGATGTTCGTGTGCTCGAGGTTCAGGGTGTGACACCGGCGGCCCAAGCCAACTAGCAGCGAGGGGTTGTGTGCCTTGTGCCCTAGCCCAGATTTGGGGCAAGGGTCGCGGCGACCTCCCAGCGGGCGATGGCCCTTAGGTCGGCCGAGCGAGGGCCGGCGACTCTCGCCGGATCTGGGGGAGGGCCACGACCCTCACCCTAGATCTGTGCGAGGGCACGCAGGCCCTCACCGCTGACCCCCGACTAGGGCTCGGCGGCCCCGGCCAACACTCCCCCACCTTTCCGGCGATGGAGGGGAGGCAGCGGCGGCGAAGGCTGAGCCCTCAGCCGTCGGCTGCCTCCCTCCTCCTCCTCCCCCTCCCCCCCCCCCGCCCCCACTTTTTTGTTTTTTGTTTTTTATAATAAATAAATAAATAAATTATTTTTAAAATTTAATTTAATTAATTATTATATTAATTATTTATTACATAATCATCGAAACGACGTCGTTTTGACACTGTTTAGCCACATTAGCATGCAAAATAACGTCGTTTTACACGCAGCTCGTCGGAAAATTGCCACGTCAGCTTTTTGGCTGGATTTTCTCGCCGGTGGCACTTAAGTGATCCATTTTGCTTCGATTTTGGCACTTAGGTGTCACTTTTGTAACTTTTAGAACTTAAGTGTCCCTTTGTGCCAAATTTTGGCACTCCAGGGGTCCGGGTGTCAATAAAAGTCATATTCTTTAAAACACTTGAAGTGCTTCAAACTGAACCTCTAGGCTGAGCTTTCATGCCTCGCTTTCGAAGTGTTTCGAAAATTAGTTTCAAGAAAGACTTGCACAACGTTGCATCTCTTCATCTAGTCGACTCGTATGTTGATCCGCTAGATGATGCTATGAAGAGGTAGAGTTGTGATCATTCCAATGGGGATTTCTTGTGCAACAACTAACACATTCATCCATTTTTGTCAAACGGGCAAAATGAAAGTTTTGTTTATGATTGATATTTATCTCCTCTAAAAGACAAAAGCGTGGACCTTTCCCTAAAAGAGCAAGTCATGAGATGCACTGATTCATGCTCATTTATGGACAAATTTGGTACAAGGAAGAGAAGTAAGAGACTAGAAAACATAGGAATATTGTCCCAGCATATGAACTCAAATATTGTGATTAAGCGTGGAAAAAAGCCACAAATCTACTGGCTTAACGGCAATCTCTATTGCTTTGAAAGCGGCCTCCATATAAGATCCACATCCTAGATGACCTCATATTAGTTTGACATTCTTAGTGGAAGAAGAAATCTGTAGACATTCTTTGGCATCAAACTACTACGATGGTTGCGAACAACTATAATTCATGAGAAACCTTTTGATGGGTCTACATACATAGATGCAAACTATTTAAAAAGATCTTGTCAAAGGAACAAGAAGCAATTGCAATTCTTGCACCTCCAACAGTTTCTTGGCATCCAATCCTATATGGAGATGATTATTGGCGGTTTGCAAGACAGCACTTCAAGATTTATATGTACACAAATAAGAATAGATCATCAAATGTTGCCCTCAAATAAAAGGTGATAATTGTTCCAAGTTAAATTCGATTTATTTTGGGAATGACTTGTCTCTCCATTTTGTGCAGAATTTAGTGAGGCAAATTACTAGCAAGCAACAAGACTACATGAGGAGGACAACCTGGTCCAGAACCACGCGATCTCTAAAAGAAAAGGGTGTGTTTGTTCCAAAAGTCAAAACAACTCATTTATAAACTAATATAGCCACTCATGCTTATAGATTGTGAAGTGGGAAATGCATTGACGTGACAAAAATGGTGAAAGATCACCTAGCCTAAAAGGGATAGGCGGGAAATTGAGTAAAGGATGAAGATTCAAATGAAACAAAGATTTGTCAATCCAACATAATGGAGCTGCATTTGGAAAAGTTATCTAACTCAGTGTGGCATGCATTCGACCATAACGACAATATCTTCCTTTCCTCCACAAAGATATGATGAGATCCTGAATTGCCTGACTTTGAAAAAGGGTGTACTTCATTCCTGAACCTGATGTACCTAAGAGTAGAAATAACACATTATTTCCATATGTGTAGGAAATTTTAATTGGGGCGGATGGCCACAAAATGGATCGGAGGCACACAATGCCTGAGTCACCTGACTTTTTAAAAGGGAAAGGTTCAAATGAAATGGACATTCGCCAAATGAATTGGAGTCAATCATGACAGCAAATCCCTTTCCAAAGCCAAGGAAACGAGATGGGACGAAGTCATTAGATATGCCATAAAAGGGAGTATACCATTCCTAAAATGAATTATGTCAGAATATGAAAATAACATATTACGTCTCTTTTTCCTTGCTGTTGATGAACATGAGTAACTCTCACCTATGAAGCAAGATGAAACAAAGTTAATTGATTCAGCACAAAAAGGGAATATCATCCCTAAATTAGTCCAATCCAATTTTGGAATATAAGTAACATGCCCCATCTCTTGTAGGAAAAGGCGCACATTCACCGCAGGAGCAATGCCTTATACTGAGAAGGCATGCTAAGGCCCAACCATTCATTCTGATGTAATAGTTGGAGTAGAACATCTAAGGAACAATGCCTCACATGTCGAAATAAGAGAAGCATCGGCATTCGAGGAACAAACTCGAGAGGTTGATTTGAGCAAGATATATATCCACCAAGCAAGCATGTGAAGGTAACACATGTCAAATTCACCTGACTTGGTGTAAAAGATGTGTTGTTTTGAAGCCAATTCAATTAAACAAAAAAGAAAAAAGAAAGGAAGTGCCCAATGGACACTACCAATGCTTTGGCTCGGTGGTACGGGGAATGAAGTAGTCCAGGAATGGCTGGGGTTCGATCCTTGGAAACGACAACGAGGTTGCCACAAAAATATATAATAAAAACTTTTGCATCTCTTACTTTTGCAAAAGGAGGAAAGTGCTTGAACTAATGAGACCAAAGATCTAAGACTCTGTTCAAGCCTTAAAATAGTAGGTTCATTCCACTTTTTGCCGCCAAATGGTGAAATTGACCAAGGGTAATGTTGTATCGTTTCTAGTTTTACGATCCCTGAGGATTCATACTGTCACGCCCCGAACCTTGAGCGCGCGCACATCCCTTGGTGGTCGATTAAATTGCAACGCTCCTAGGACGTGTCGTCAACCTAATCGATTCATGCACATAAGGAAGCGAAATAACAAATCCCCTGACAACAACCAACTTGGGATAGAAAAGCAGGACGATCAATTTTCACAAAAACCACACTTTATAAATATGTCCGGTTAAACCTACGGGTTTATAAACATAAGTCAGTCTCAAAAGAAACCCCTAGGCAACCTAACTCCACTAGCAACAGGGCTCGCCACGAGATGTCGCATCTTGTGCCCAACAAATCTACACTCAGTAGATCTTCACGCCACGGCCCTGAAAAAGGTTAGCCCACGACGGGGTGAAAATAAATCTCAGCAAGTTAAACCCTAAGCCCCGACTAGGGCGCAAATTTACTCAGAGGCGGCCCAAGCACACATCACAGAGGACTTACCTCGCCTCAGCACCTCCCTGCACATTAGTGCATCTCATAGAACACATGCATATAGAAAATGCATTCAATAACTGGAACGCATCATATCATTCATCAAACAATTCACAGAGGTCCCGATTATAGGGCCAAATCGTTATGACATGTCCCATTCCGTGCCACACAATTTCGTCCCATAATCAGGCGCGGATAACTCATATCGGTGGTTCAATCCACACTCGATAGTCACTCTCAATATCCAAACTCAATATTTCAACTCTATACTCAAACTCAAGGTTCTAGAGGTGACCCCCATGAAGTTCTGTTATCATGTGGCACTTAGTCCCTGACCACAATTAGCAACAGTACAAGGTCCTAGAGGTGGCTCTCACGAAGTCATGCTATCGTGTAGCACTTAGTCCCTGACCACAATAAGCAACAGCTCAACAGCTCAACAGCTCAAGGTTCTAGAGGTGACTCACACGAAATTCCTTTGTCGTGTAGCACTTAGTCCTTTTCCACATAAAGCAATAGTACAAGGTTCTAGAGGTGGCTCCCACGAAGTCATGCTATCGTGCAATACTTAGCCCTCAACAGCTCAACAGCTTAATAGCTCAAGGTTCTAAAGGTGACTCACACAAAGTACCTTTGTCGTGTAGCACTTAGTCCTTATCCACATAAAGTAACAGCTTAAGGTTCTAGAGGTGGCTCCCATGAGGGCTAAGTGTTGCACGATAGTAGTGCAAAGTTCTAGAGGTGGCTGCCATGTGACTCAGTTCACCAGGTAGCACTTAGCCCTTGATTACAATAAGCAACGGTACAAGATTCTAGAGGTGGCTCCCATGTGACTTAGTTCACCATGTAGCACTTAGTCCTTTACCTGCTCACAACACATGTGATTGCCTCAACACATCACCTCATCTTTCAATAGTCATCTTGCCATGACAATAAACCATCACCCTAGCACAACCATTCACATATCACACGCATAAGTCCCAAATATGTCACAAGCCAACCACATCACAAAATATACACAAATTAACCATCAATTGCATAAACTAATTGCGCAACGACAATCAGCAAGAAATTCTAACAATCGGCTATCCCGGTATAATTTTCGAAAAATAGTAAATAATTTACAAAATAATTAAATAAATGCAAATAAATAAATAAATAAATAAATAAATAAATAAATAAATAAATAAATTGCGATTAATTAAACTAAACTACTTAATTAACCTAACCATGAAGGCTGTGACATCCTGAATTTTTCAACCTGTTTTCTACTGAATTAATCGGGCATTTCGTTGACGCGTTTATAGGGCTATTCTCAAAGCCGATCACTCTTGAGATAACTAGACTGTCTGGGTAAGTAATTAAGAAATTTTAGGGCAATAAACTTGAGAATTCGATCAGGAATCGGCTTCTCGACCGTGCTCATCTTTAGAGGCCATTGCGGCACAGTTAAAAATCGATTTAAGATCAGAGATAGGTCTGTTCGACCGAGATGTGTGGCCGATCGTGGGTGACTCCACTAAATTGGAAAATTCTCGTCGACCGACACTAATTTGATTTTACTGTTGTTTTGGTACACTGTGTCCGTAATTGGATCCTCGAGATTTTCACGACAATCGAGAGTCGCCATTGAGTCGAATGGGTTCATAGTGGTTCGAAGAAAATCGACCACGGGTCATTTGCCTTAAAAAGTTCTGAAAACCACCCGATAGCCTAGGTCACGCTAAAAACGCGCCAAATGGAAATTAACCGCCGATTCAAGTCCGATTTCAGAAATTGAAGGTTCGGTTATGTCACAATAAATTCTAGGACCCACGACTCAGTCTTAGAAGATTTTTCTGACAACCGAGACTTTTTGGGAAAAAGTCAGGTTAGGGCCGTTTTCGTTCAGTTGAAGCCGGGGATTAATTCGGAATGTGAATTGAGAAGCTTGAGGGATCCTTGGAGGGGGAAAATAATTAATTTGATATTTGAGACATCAATTGATTTTGTGAGATTTAATTGAGAGAAAATCAAGAGGGAAATTGGTTGCAGAAACGCAATTAGGGACCAAGTGCTCTAGTTGGAATTCTTTTGGGATTAAATGAGCTAATTCAAAAGAAAATGGGATGAGAATTTTCTATGTTAGGAAATTCTTTTTAGCTCCCTCCCATTTCCTTTTCTTTTTCCATTTTTGGCTAAACACCATTTGGTTCCTTTTATTTCCTTTTCTTTTTCCCCCCTTGGCCAAATCTCTCTCTCTCTCTCTCTCTCTCTCTCTCTCTCTCTCTCTCTCTCTCTCTCTCTCTCTCTATCTTTTCCTTTTTCCCTCGTGCGAATTCCCCTCCACTGACTCCCCTCCTTACCGGTTCCCACTTTGCTTCTCTCTCTCTCCTTTTTACTTTTGACTAGTCAAACACTCTTATCTCTTCTTCTCACTCTTATCTCTCCTTTTCTCTCTCCCTCGACACTCTCTCTCCCCCTCTTGTTCGAACGAAGACAAAAGACAGAAGCAGAAGCCGCATGAAGACAAGAGCAGCTCACCGACGTCGCCCGCGCTCCGCCGCTCACCGCTCGGCTTCACCTCTCCCTCACCACCTCAGCCGTCGCCGCCATGCGCCTCACACTCGCCCACCCGTACGCCATCTGCCCCCATCCAGTTGAGCTGCCACCTCTGTCCAGCAACGTTCAGCCACCACAGACCGCCGTCCAGCTTCGTCCGACCACCGTTCGGACCCGTCGGAGCTTCCCTCGCCCTCCACCGGTCTCGCCTCGCCCTCTCAGCCACTGGACCAGCCCCGGGCAGCCAAGATCAGCCACCCACCGAGTGGGTTTCCAGCCGGTCCGTGGGTCGTTTTGGGCCGTTTTCGGGCCCCGAACCCGAGACTTGCTTTGGGAAAAATTGTTCCTCGTGTCGTCCTCGTCGGATTGATACGTTTAGCGTTAAATTCCAGTGAGTAATCTCACTAATCCCTGCTTAGCTTGCTAATTATGCTTAGGGGTTGATTAGATTTAATTAAGTGCAATTATGTGGTTAGATTAGAGTTGATTAGTGATTATTAGACAATTGTGATGCATATTAGACATTTTGATTGTGCATTTAGCAAGTAGATATAGTCTACTTTTTATTGAATGCATCTTGGAATTTTTCCCGACCCTTATCGGGCTTCAATTAGGCAATATAGGCCTAAATTAGATTTTTTTATAATTAATTATTAATTTTCGAAATTAATTAATTAATTAATTATTTTTCAGGAAATTCAACCGGGATGGCCGGTGACCGGAATTTCGTGCTGATCATCGTGGCGTAGTCCGTTTACTTAATTGAGCTTTAATTTGTATAGAATTGATTTAAATTGTGAATTTTAGGATATGTTCCTATTGAGTTGATTTGATTATTTGATTGAGAATTAATTGGGTATCGATAGTGGATTGGCGAACTGTAGAGAAAGGCGTTGTCTCATAGTGGAATCACGGTAGAAAGTAAATCACCTGGAGAAGGGTACGTTGGCTCGGTGATTAAGTAATGGCATCTAAAAAGGTCACGTGGCTCGGTGATCTGATGCGTCACTTTGGCGAACTAGTGCCTTAGAGAATGCACGTGGGCCCGACGTTCAGTAATGGCATCTAAAAGGACACGTGGCTCGGTGATCTGATGTGTCACTTTGGTGAACTAGTACCTTAGAGAATGCACGTGGGTCCAGTGTTCAAGAATGGCATCTAAAAGGGCACGTGGCTCGGTGACTTGATGTACCACTTTGGCGAAGAGGTAGCCTTAGAGAATGCACGTGGGCCCAAGGTTTGAGGCACGTGGCTCGGAGACTTGGTATGTCGTCCTGGAGAATGCACGTGGCCTGACTTCTAGATATTCCACCGTGGGGAATGAATCAAGTGACATGTAATCGACTGGTTCGATTTGTTTAAGTAAGTGGGTGCCTATTACGAATTGTACTGACTTGCAGGTGGGATATGAGGCCAAGGTAAGTCCTTTGACCTGTGCCTGTTTAGGCAGCCCATAGTATAATGGTTTACTAATTGGGCCTTGGTGGGGTAGAACTTGCTGAGATGTAGTCTCATCCCGGTTGTGGGACAACATTTCAGGCCCGTAGATGGCAGCACCACCACCTCCTCCTCCACCTCGTCGTCCCGTTATGCATTTTGGCATTCCACATGAGGTGACTGAGATAGAAATCCATTACCATATTCACCCTCACCAGAAGGACTAGAGTACGTCCTTGTTAAGTCAATCGTCTGGGTTGACGTAGGAGAAAACGCTCTGAGGCCCCACCCTTATAGGTTATGGTACCGTGAATACTTTGACGGGCGAAGAGAGGGGCCCATACCTGAGAACGACGTGCCAGTGTACGTTTTGGAAGAAGCGTTTAGGGAGGGTACAGCAGACCACGCGGATGGGTCGGTTGTTAATGTTCAAGACCCAGCACTCGCGGCTGAAGCCCACACTCCTGTGTACTCAATTGACAATGATAATTGGAATGACGAGGGTGGAGAGATTGAGGAACAGGAGGTGGAAGGACCGGAGGAGGATGAAGATTGGGGTGCAGTAGAAGAGGTACCTGAAGATGAGCTGGCATCTGAAGCCGAGGATGAGCCTAAAGGAGAAGTGGAGGAGCCTGAGGAAGAAGAGATCGAATTAGAGGAGTTGGAAGAGGATCGGGATGATCCTGAGTATGACCCAGATGAGGATTGAAATCCCATCTCTTTTGTGGACCCTATGTATATGTGTAGATAGAGTGAGACTTTAAAGTTGTGAATAGTTTGTGAAGTACTCTGTCTAATGCCATGTATAAATGTTTGGTTGTAGATTTCAATATGAAAGATATGGCCCGCTTTTCTATCCCATTGTTTTATTGGTTGGAGATTTATAACTGCTTCCACATGTGCTTAAGAAATGAAAGGGTCGGTGATACATAGTCCTGGGATATCGCATTCTAAAATCGACCAAGTAGAAGGATGTGTGCGTGCCCGAGGATCAGGGCGTGACATCCCTTTTTTGTGGTATCAGAGTGAAGTTCAAGATTGGAGTGATAAGGAGCATTGACCATGTGATAGTTCGTAGGAAAGGCCTTTAAATTCATGCTGGTGCATGTCTGTGTTAGCTGGATGCTAAAATTGCTTGTTGGATGAATCGCTTCGTTTCTAATTCGGTGTTGAATTGGAAGCAGGTATCAGTAGATTAAAGCGACACCATGAGCGATCAGGAGCCGAGAACTCCTAGGCAGAGGACCTTATCCTTAGTGACTCGGGCTAGAATGCTAACTAGAGGCAGTACCCGAGGCGGCCGTGGTAAAGCGCCAGCTGTGGCTAGCGCTAGTGGAGATGCGCCACCTTTTGTTGGTGCTGGGGTAGTAGCCCCTAATGATCCTAGGTTCGATGGGATCATGCGTGTACTGGAAGCAATGGGTACAAGATTAGATCAGCAAGCTGCTACTGTTGAAGCCGCCGCTCAGGTCGCTGCAACTGGCACTGCCGCCGCCGCCACCGGAGCCGCCCCTGCAACCGCACCTGCCGTCGCTCCAGCCACCGTGAATGTTGAAGATCCACCGGGGATTGTGGTCACTGCAAGACCAATCCATAAGCTGGTGGAGCAATTCCTGAAATTAAATCCACCGTTGTTCACCGGGACAAGAGATCCTGAAGTTGCTTTTTCATGGGTTCAGAAGCTCGAGAAGGCGTTTGCACCATTGAAGTGCAACGAGAGGAGAAGGTAATCTTAGCAACTTACCAGCTGGAGGGAGTTGCGAATACTTGGTGGATGACTACCCGTGAAACGATCTTCCCAGGATGCGCTGTCCAGGAATGGAATACTTTCCTTGAAGCTTTCAATGACAAGTACTTCTCTGAGACTGCTAGAGAGGTGAAGATGGCAGAATTTCAACGTCTTCGCCAGGGTTCCCTAACTATTGATGAGTATGAAGCGAAGTTCGCTGAACTTTCGCAATATGCCCCCGAGTTAATTGAGAATCCTGTGAACCGAGCGAGGAGGTTCAGAGATGGATTCAGACCGGACATGAGGAGTGCCTTAGTCCTTCTAGATCTGAGGACTTATAATGATCTATATCGGAGAGCTCAGAAAATTGAAAAGGATCAGAACGATAGAGCTGCCTCATCTGGATAGAGGTTTGGCTCTCATAAAGACAACATCCGCCAAGGAAAGAGGCCGATGCTTGGAAATAGATTCCAAGGCCTGCCTACCAAGAAGGGTGGATTTAATAGGTCAGGACCTATTAGCAATGATGCGTGTCGCTTCTGCGGGAGAAGACACGGGACAGCACCGTGCCCAGCTAAGACGGGTGCGTGTTTTGAATGTGGCCAACAGGGCCACATGGCCAGGAACTATCCGAGGAAGCAAAGAAGACAACCTCAGTTGCCGCTGCTGCCACCGATGAGATAGATAAGAGGGTATGCCCCTCAAAATGCATCGTAGGGAGGACAGCAGAGACCTCCAGTCCAGGGCACTGTGTACGTAATTACACAAGGTCAGGCAGAAGTTGCGCTTGACGTGATCACAGGTACGGTCTCGCTCAACGACCAACCTGCTTATGCTTTATTTGATTCGGGAGGAACCCATTCCTTCATTGCCGAGTAGTATGTTAGGATGCTAGGGTTGAGTCCTATATTGTTGGAGTCGGCAATTTGCATATCTACACCTTTGAAAGATAAAGTTATTGCTGCTTTGGGATGTTCGGGGTGCAAGTTAGAGATTGGTGAGCGAGTGGGGAAAATTGACTTGTTAGTCCTAGCCATGTATGATTTCGATTTGATAATTGGCATGGACTGGCTCACCAAATAACGAGCTAAAATGGACTGCTATCGTAAAGCGATTCAGTTTGACCCGTTAGGGGGTAAGAGTTTTGAATTTGTCGGGAATCGAGGAGGACCCTCAATTTCCTTAATCTCGTCACCAGAAGCAGCTCATTTGTTAGACGAGGGTTGCCAAGGATACCTGGCAACTGTTGTGGACACGACAGTTGAGGAACTGAAAATGGAAGACATTTCAGTGGTACATGAATTTCCAGATGTCTTTCCGAAGGAATTGCCAGGGTTACCGCCAGAAAGAGAGATTGAATTTGTAATTGAACTAGCACTGGGGACAGAACTAATTTCAAAGGCACCTTACCGGATGACGCTATCTGAGTTGAAGGAACTGAAGGTGCAGATGCAAGAGTTACTGGATAAGGGATTTATCCGTCCTAGTGCATCACCTTGGGGAGCACCAGTTCTGTTTGTTAAGAAGAAAGATGGTTCGTTGCGTCTGTGCATCGACTATCGGCAACTTAATCAGGTAACGATCAAGAATAAGTACCCTTTGCCAAGGATTGATGACTTGTTTGATCAACTGCAAGGAGCGTCAATATTCTCGAAGATCGACTTGAGGACAGGATACCATCAATTGAGGATTAGGAAGGAGGATATTCCTAAGTCGGCATTTCGTACTCGGTATGGTCATTACGAGTTCACAGTGATGCCATTCGGGTTGACGAATGCTCCAGCTGCATTTATGGATATGATGAACATAATGTTCAAGGAATATCTGGATCAGTTTGTGATCGTGTTCATTGATGACATCTTGGTCTACTCGAGAAGTGATGATGAGCACGAGAATCATCTGAGATTAGTGCTCCAGACTTTAAGGACGCATCAGTTGTACGCTAAGTTTAGCAAATGCGAGTTTTGGCTGACTCGTGTTGCGTTCTTAGGTCATGTGATTTCCAAAGAAGGAATCTTTGTTGACCCAAGCAAGATAGAAGCCGTGATCAAGTGGCCGAGACCGACAACAGTGATAGAGATCAGAAGTTTTCTGGGATTAGCAGGTTATTACAGATGGTTTGTGGAAGGTTTCTTATCGTTAGCGTCGCCTCTGACAAAGCTCACGAAGAAAGACGAAAAGTTCATATGGATAGACAAGTGCGAGCGTAGTTTTCAAGAGTTGAAGGAAAAGCTGACTACCGCACCTGTGCTGACAATTCCATCTGGTCTTGGAGGATTCGAGATCTATAGTGATGCATCATTCAGAGGATTGGGTTGCGTGCTAATGCAACATGGCAGAGTTGTTGCATACGCTTCCTATCACGCCCCCAACCTTGAGCATGTGCACATCCCACTGCGGTCGATAGAAATGCGACTTCCCAGGACACGTCGCCGACCCATTCATTTTTATTACACATGCGGAAGCGAAACAAATCCCCTGACAACATTTAACTTGGGATAGAAAAGCAGGCAATCAATCACAACCAAACAAGCTTTCTTGTAAACACATAGGTTTATATACAACACCGGATTGTCTACAAAATAGACCGGCTCAACAAAAGGGAACTGTCCTATGACCAACTTGTCAGACACGTTCGCCGATTCTTCGGTCTCCACCTCCACAAATGTCCATGGCTTCGAGTCCTCCACGACCGCCATCTAAGGACCTGAAAATATTTTCCCCAAACCGGGATGAGACTATGTCTCAGCGAGTCCTACCCCCTAAAACTCGATTAGGAAGAAAATAAGCCCCAAGGTGCTCTAGCCACACAAAGAGGATTGAGTACTTACCTCGCCTCAGTCCATTCCCGCATGTCAGTACAATTCAATTCAATCATACTATCTATCTTTCCATTCCAATCCATACTATCTATCAACCGTTACTATCTATCATTCAATACCGTCTATCAATCCATTCGTCAATGACATATGCTTTCCAAAGCTGTAATGTATAGACGGTAGCTCACCAGAAGCTGTAGATGATAAATAATATAATAGCTCGCCAGAAGCTGTAACTGATAGATAATATAATAGCTCACCAGAAGCTGCCGCAATATTCAATATAGTATACTATAGCTCACCAGAAGCTGCCGCAATATATATATATATATATATATATATATAAACCAAAGAACTGGGTATTCAATCCAATAACAACCAACAATTCAACTGGTCATACAAACCAATCACGGTGCTAGAAGCTAACACCGGGTATTTTCAAGTTAAATACCAAAACTTCTCCAATTTCACTCAATTCCAAACTTTTGGAATAATTATCCACAATCATCATTTTCACTTAATTTCTCAATTAAACAAAAAATTAGCACAAACTGACCGCACTGTTACGATCAGTGCGAAATTCTAACAACCGCCCATCTCGGCATAATTTTCGAAAATATTAAATAATTAAATTTAATTCAGAAAATTAAATAATTAAATATTATATTATAATAATATAATTTAATAAAATAATATTTATAATTTCGAAATAATTAATTAACTAAAAATAATTAATTAGGGCTTAAACAAGATTACACTAATTTAAACATACAATTAGCCCTAATTAATTAACCGCTAAACTAATCATAAAACTAATCTAATTAACATTTAAATAATCTAATCTAACAACCTAAACATACTTAGACTAATCTAAGCACCCCTTAAGCATAATTAACTTACTAAGCAAGGTTTAGAGGATAAACTCACCGGTTTTGCGCGCCGGTGAGTTCACGGCGACCACAACACCAAGGCGGTCGATAAACCTCAAGGCGGCGACACCAACCAAGGCCGGGAAGACACCAAAAACGGGCCTCGAAGTCTCCAAGGCTTTGCTGTCTTTCTGCTTCTGATCTGGGCTGAACTGCAGAGAAGAAACCAGCAACTTCAATGGCGAAAACGGGCCGATCGGAGTTCCGGCGAGCGGGTGGTTGGCAACCGGTGGCTCCCGAGGGTCAAGGGAACCTTGATGGAGGTTGGGATGGGCAAATAAAGGGTCGGAAAGGGGCAAAACAGCAAGAAAACGCGAAACAGGCGGAACCAGGCGGTTCCAGACGGTCCGGCGGGCCGTCCCTTCGCGCCCAATTTCGGGAGGTTGCAGGGCTCCTTTCAGGGCACCGTCAAGTCGTCCTGAACGTTTTGGATGTTTTCTTCGTGACGGTGGGTAGCTTGTTCTCTGATTCAACCGGGAAGTTAACTTTTTACTCGGATCTTTGGCGAAAGGTCGGCTGGAGCAGAAACTGGAACGAGGAGAAAACAGGGGAGGAAAACGGCCGACGATGGCCTTCCGGGCGTGCGACGATGGAGGGGCTGGTGAGCTCGGTTTCCTCTGGTTCTCTTGAGCTTTTCCTAAGCCTCAACCATGGAGAAAGCCTCAATTCAAGGAGGAAGAAGAGTTGCTGAACAAGGGGGACCCCAAAGGCTCCTTAGCTTTCAACACTTGTCTCTCTCTCCCTTGGCTTGGCCCCACCATTCATGGCCCTCACCCTCTGCCCTTTGCAGCCACCAATCTTCCCCAACAAGCTTGGTTGAGTGTCCAAAATGTTGTGTGCCATGGGAGTTACGAATTTTGGACATTTGTACTTCAAATCCAATCAATTCTCTCTTAATTCCAATCAATTGAAGCTCAATTGAAGCTCAAATAAATCGGTCCATGTGTCCTCGACCTTCTTATGACTTTTCCCCGTCAAATAATCCAACTTGCATCCCAAAGATTCGATCAAAAACGGCCCTCTGACAATCTTGAACAAAAACGGCCTTACTTTGCTTTTTCGCCAAAAATCTCGGTTTGTAGAAAATTCTTCTGAAGATGATTCGACGTTCCTAAACTGAATTGTGACATGATAGAACTTTCAATTTCTGTAATTGAGTTCAATTTCTCGGTTAATTTCAATCTGGCGCGACTTTAGCGCGTCCTAATCTACCGGGTAGCTTTTAGGAATTTTCAGTGCAATTGACCTGTGGTTGATTATTTTCAAGCCACAAGGTGCATCTTCGACACATGGGCAACTCTCGGTTGTCGTAGAAATCTCAAGGTTTCAAATACGAACACAGGGTACCAAAACGACAGAGAAATCGGTCTAGTGCCGATCAACAAGAATTGTACAATTAGGTGGAATCACCCACACTGAATTACATGATTCTGTTGAATCGACCTATCTCCGGTCTCTAATCGGTCTGTGTCGTAATGACCCTTGCAGATTAGTACGGTCGAGCAGTCGTTTCCTGGTCGAATTCTCAAGTCTATTGCGTTTAGATTCCTTAACAGCTTAACCTGATAGACTAGTTATCTCATGAGTGGCCAACTCAGAGAAGAAAGCTATAGACGCGAAGATGAAATGCCCGACTTATTCAATTGAAACCAGAATTGGAAAATCGGGATGTCACACTTCCCGTCAGTTGAGACCTCATGAATTGAATTATCCGGCACATGATTTAGAACTCGCAGCCATCATATTTGCGTTGAAGATTTGGAGGCACTACTTGTGCGGGGAAAAGTTTCAGATCTTCACGGACCATCAGAGTCTCAAGTATTTGTTCTCTCAGAAGGAGTTGAACATGAGACAGCGCCGATGGATGGAATTACTGAAGGACTACGACTGTGATATTCTATATCACCCAGGAAAGGCGAATAAGGTCGCCGATGCTTTAAGTCGAAAGTCTTCAGTTGCTCATATATTGATTAAGGAGTGGAACTTAATCGAAAGAGCGCGAGATTCGGTGTTCAAATTTGAGGTAGGCCGTCTCTCGAGTCTTATGGCCACCCTCAGAATTGAACCGGATGTCCAAGTCAGAATCAAGCTACTCTAACCGACAGATTCAGATGTACAAAAGATACTTCAAGGGGACACCGATAAAAGAAAGGCTGATTTTCAAGTTTCTAATGATGGGACACTGAGGTTCCGTGGACGTTTGGTTGTACCTGGCGATGTAGAGCTTAGAGAAGATATTTTATCTGAAGCACATCGTAGTAGTTATAGCGTTCATCCTGGAAGTACCAAGATGTATCAGAACTTGCGTCAGCACTACTGGTGGTCAGGTATGAAGGCAGACATTGCCAAACATGTCGCCAAGTGCTTGACGTGTTAGAAAGTAAAGGCCCAGCATTGCAAGTCGGGAGGACTTCTGCAACCTCTCGTGATCCCAGAATGGAAATGGGAGCATATCACGATGGATTTCGTGACTGGACTACCAAGGAGTCAAAGAGGAAACGATTCAATTTGGGTAGTAGTCGACAGGCTGACAAAGTCAGCTCACTTCATTGCAGTTCGAAAGGACCTGAGTCTGGATAGACACGCAGACCTGTATGTGCGTCAGGTGGTTCGTATGCGTGGAATGCCGGTTACGATAATGTCAGATAGAGACCCGAGATTTACTACTACTTTTTGGAAGAGCTTACGAAGTGCTTTAGGTATAAAGCTTCAGTACAGTACGGCCTATCATCCTCAGACGGATGGCCAGTCGAAGAGGACAATTCAGACTCTCGAGGATATGCTGAGAGCTTGTGTAATAGACTTCAAAGGAAGTTGGGAAGATCAGCTTCATCTAGTGGAGTTCGCCTACAACAATAGTTATCAGCAGAGCATCCATATGGCTCCATTCGAAGCATTGTATGGCAGAGTGTGCAGAACACCAGTGTGTTGGGATGAAGTTGGGGAAAGAAAGATAACAGGCCCAGAGTTGGTTCAGCAGTCAGTAGATGCCGTGGCAGTGATCAGAGGCAGATTAAAGACAGCGCAGATCAGGCAGAAAAGTTATGCAGATAAGCGTCGGAGGTTTTTGGAATTCCAAGTTGGTGATCATGTTTTTATGAAAGTGTCACCAATGAGGGGAACTTCGCGCTTTGGTAAGAAGAGCAAACTGAGTCCGAGGTACGTAGGTCCGTTGAGATTCTTGAGAGAATCGGGAACCTAGCGTATCGTCTTGCATTGCCACCAAGACTGGCACAAGTGCATGACGTCTTTCATGTGTCGATGCTAAGGAAGTACGAACCTGACCCGACCCATGTGCTCAATTTCGAGGAATTGGATGTGGATGACCGTGTGTCATACGTCGAAAGCCCGGTTTAGATTGTCGATCGCAAACAGCAAGTTCTGCGTACAAAGACCATTCAAAGTGGTCTGACAACACCACGGTATAGAAGGAGCGACATGGGAGACTGAGGAGTTAATGAGAGAATTGTACCCCCACCTTTTTGATCAAGTCTTGTAATGGTTTAAATTTTGAGGACAAAATTTTTATAAGAGGGGAAGAGTTGTGACATCCTGAATTTTTCAACCTGTTTTCTACTGAATTAATCGGGCATTTCGTTGACGCGTTTATAGGGCTATTTTCAGAGCCGATCACTCTTGAGATAACTAGACTGTCTAGGTAAGTAATTAAGAAATTTTAGGGCAATAAACTTGAGAATTCAATCAGGAATCGGCTTCTCGACCGTGCTCATCTTTAGAGGCCATTACGGCACAGTTAAAAATTGATTTAAGATCAGAGATAGGTCTGTTCGACTGAGATGTGTGGCCAATCGTGGGTGACTCCACTAAATTGGAAAATTCTCGTCGACCGACACTAATTTGATTTTACTATCATTTTGATTTAAATTGTGAATTTTTAGGATATGTTCCTATTGAGTTGATTTGATTATTTGATTGAGAATTAATTGGGTATCGATAGTGGATTGGCGAACTGTAGAGAAAGGCATTCTCTCATAGTGGAGTCACGGTAGAAAGTAAATCACCTGGAGAAGGGTACGTTGGCTCGGTGATTAAGTAATGGCATCTAAAAAGGGCACGTGGTTCAGTACTGATGCTTCACTTTGGCGAACTAGTGCCTTAGAGAATGCCTGTGGGCCCGACGTTTAGTAATGGCATCTAAAAGGACACGTGGCTCGGTGATCTGATACGTCACTTTGGTGAACTAGTACCTTAGAGAATGCATGTGGGTCTAGTGTTCGAGAATGGCATCTAAAAGGGCACGTGGCTCGGTGACTTGATGTACTACTTTGGCGAAGAGGTAGCCTTAGAGAATGCACGTGGGCCCAAGGTTTGAGGCACGTGGCTCGGAGACTTGGTATGTCGTCCTAGAGAATGCATGTGGCCTGACTTCTAGATATTCCACCGTGGGGAATGAATCGAGTGACATGTAATCTACTGGTTCGATTTGTTTAAGTAAGTGGGTGCCTATTATGAATTGTACTGACTTGCAGGTGGGATTTGAGGCCAAGGTAAGTCCTCTGACCTGTGCGTGTTTAGGCAGCCCATAGTATAATGGTTTACTAATTGGGCCTTGGTGGTGTAGAACTTGCTGAGACGTAGTTTCATCTCGGTTGTGGGACAACATTTCAGGCCCGTAGATGGCAGCACCACCACCTCCTCCTCCACCTCGTCGTCCCGCTATGCATTTCGGCATTCCACAGGAGGTGACTAAGATAGAAATCCATTACCATATTCACCCTCACCTAGAAGGACTAGAGTACGTCCTTGTTAAGTCAATCGTCTGGGTTGACGTAGGAGAAAACGCTCTGAGGGCCCGCCCTTATAGGTCATGGTACTGTGAATACTTTGACTGGCGAAGAGAGGGACCCATACCTGAGAACGATGTGCCATTGTACGTTTTGGAAGAAGCGTTTGGGGGGGTACAACAGACCACGCAGATGGGTCGGTTGTTAATGTTCAAGACCCGGCACTCGCGGCTGAAGCCCACACTCCTGTGTACTCAGTTGGCGATGATAATTGGAATGACAAGGGTGGAGAGATCGAGGAACAGGAGGTGGCAGGACCAGAGGAGGATGAAGACTGGGGTGCAACAGAAGAGGTACTTGAAGATGAGCCGGCATCTGAAGCCGAGGATGAGCCTGAAGGAGAAGAGAAGGAGCCTAAGGAAGAAGAGATCGAATCAGAGGAGTCGGAAGAGGATCAGGATGATCCTGAGTATGACCCAGATGAGGATTGAAATCCCATCTCTTTTGTGGACCCTATTTATATGTGTAGATAGAGTGAGACTTTAAAGTTGTGAATAGTTTGTGAAGTACTTTGTCTAATGCCATGTATAAATGTTTGGTTGTAGATTTCAATATGAAAAATATGACCTGCTTTTCTATCCCATTATTTTATTGTCTGGGGATTTATAACTGCTTCCGCATGTGCTTAAGAAATGAAAGGGTTGGCGATACATAGTCCTAGGATATCGCATTCTAAAATCAACCAAGTAGAAGGATGTGTGCGTGCCCGAGGATCGGGGCGTGACATCCCCTTTTTGTGGTATCAGAGCGAAGTTCAAGATTGGAGTGATAAGGAGCGTTGACCATGGGATAGTTGGAAGGAAAGGCCTTTAAATTCATACTGGTGCATGTCCGTGTTAGCTGGATGCTAAAATTGTTTGTTGATTGAATCGCTTCGTTTCTAATTCGGTGTTGAATTGGAAGTAGGTGTCAGTAGATTAAAGCGACACCATGAGTGATCAGGAGCTGAGAACTCCTAGGCAGAGGACCTTATCCTTAGTGACTCGAGCTAGAACACCGACTAGAGGCAGTACCCGAGGCGGCCGTGGTAAAGCGCCAGCTGTGGCTAGCGCTAGTGGAGATGCGCCACCTTCTGTTGGTGCTGGGGTAGTAGCCCCTAATGATCCTAGGTTCGATGGGATCATGCATGTACTAGAAGCAATGGGTACAAGATTAGATCAGCAAGCTACTACTGTTGAAGCCGCTGCTTAGGCCGCTGCAACTGCCGCTGCTGCCACCGCCACCGGAGCCGCCCCTGTAGCCGCACCTGCAGCCGCACCTGCCGTCGCTCCAGCCGCCGTGAATGTTGAAGGTCAACCGGGGATTGTGGTCGCTGCAAGACCAATCCATAAGCTGGTGGAGCAATTCCTGAATTTAAATCCACTGTTGTATTTTGTTCAAACTTTTAAAATAACCTTAGTAACTCCCATTTTTTTTTGTTCAAACTTTCCGAAATAAATTAGTACGGGGTCACATACTTGAAATTAACCCACCAAACTTTACACGTATCTAGTATAAAACCCCCTCGTTTTATTGAGCACATAAAACTTGGTGTCCAAACCCGACACCTCATTTATTTTCTATTTTCTTTTCCAAACACCCCTTTTTGGAACTAAACTTTAGTAACCCCTCTTTTTTTTTTTTTTTTTGGTTCAAGCCTTTAGAAATAAATTCGTAAGTGCTCACGTACTCAAAATTAATCCATCAAACTTAGCACACACCTAGTTTAAAACCTCATTGTTTTATTGGGCATGCACCTAGTTTAAAACCTAATTTATTTTCTATTTAATAGTCTAAAAGGTCACCTTTTGAAATAACAATAAACAACCGACAAAGAGCAATCAACCTCATGATCTCTCACATCAGTTCTCAGCATGCCACAAGTCACCCACATCACCAAATACACCTTATCCAAGGCAAAAGTACACCCTAAGTACCAAAACTTGGCACGGAGGGACACTTAAGTGCCAAAAGTTAGGAAAGTGACACTTAAGTGCCAAAATCGAAGCAAAATGGATCACTTAAGTGCCACTACAGCCAAAATCCGGCTAAAATGCCGACGTGGCGATTTTCTAGTGAAGGAAGTGCAAAACGACGCAGTTTTGGTGCGACATGGTAAAAAAATTAATATAAAAATTAATAAAATGAAATTTAAAACTAAATTTATTTAAAACACTTAAAAATAAAATAAAAATATTAAAAAAATAAAAAAAAAGGGGGGTAGGCGGCTGAGGGCTTTTATTTTATTTTATTTTATTTTTTTAGTTTTTAAATATTTTTATTTTATTTTTAAATGTTTAAAATAAATTTAGTTTTAAATTAAATTTAATTAATTTTTATATTAATTTTTTTACCACGTCAGCACCAAAACGACGTCGTTTTTGTATTGTCTAGCCACGTCAGCGTGCAAAACGGTGTCGTTTTGCACTTTCTTCGCCGGAAAATTGCCACGTCGGCATTTTGGCCGAATTTTGGCCGGAATGGCACTTAAGTGATCCATTTTGCTCTGATTTTGGCACTTAAGTGTCACTTTCCTAACTTTTGGTACTTAAGTGTCTCTCCGTGCCAAGTTTTGGCACTTCAGGTGTCCGTACCTCCCTTATCTAGCAAGCATGACACCAAGAATAATCACAAAACCACTACTGGTCCTAATCGGCAGAAATCGGGCCACTCGCGTGTCTCCAAGTTTAATTCCAGAAACCTACTCAAACGAGCTCAGAAAATTCTCAAATTTGAATATGCTGTAAAGGACACCTAAACGAACATTTTTGATGAAGAAACATTAACCCAGATCTTTCTATATTAAGCCTAGTAAATCACTCAATCCAGTACAAAAACTGTGTCCGTTTCCAGAAAGTCTATTTTTTCGAAATCAGTTTGGTTTGAGACCAAAACTTGTCTGTTTGATCTGAAATTTGATTATGTTAAACTACAAGATGTGGTAAACAACTTTTGTGAAGAAACTATTTTGAAATTCGAACACTAAGAGTTGATAAAAATCCCTTGAATCCCAAAAGGTTACAGATTCCAGCACAGTCTGAGATTCTGTTTGCAAATGACGAAGCTGAAATCTCATTCTTTTAAGTCTCTAAAACTCTTGAGTAAAATATATGTCATAGCTGAAGATGTCTAAAACATTTCTCAAGAAGGAATCATCCTCAAATTCGAAACCCATTTCGATCTACAAAAATGGCAAACGGTGAGGGTCCAGTAAACATGACTCGAATTTCACTAATTCAACTTGCTTAACACTAATCCTTCTTAGCACTAATTTAACCATGCTAATTAACACTAATATAACCCCCTAAGCGCAATTAATAACATAATCAAGGATTAGGGAGTTAACTCACTGGATTAACGAGCAAATGGGTTCACGACGATGGCGGCGCAACGGCGGTGAGATCCCGTGACTACCGAGTCTCCAACGGAGGCTCGGCTGAGGCTGGAAAGCCCTACCAGGCCCACGGTTTGGTTGAGCTCACTGCGAAGTTGGACTAGAACGGACGGGCTGAGCTGGTTGGGGTGGTGCTGCTGGACAGGGGGGAGTTGCGGTTGTTGGTCAGTGGTGATGGTGTGTGGGCAAGGAGCTGCTGGGTTGGTAGTGGCAGCAAAAGCAACGAATTGGAGAAAGGGGCTGGCGGTGGAGTGGGATGAAAGAACGTGGGGCTGGTGTGAGTGTTGGCGTGAGGAAGGGCGGTGAAAATGAGGGAAACAAAACCAAATGGAAGAAGGGTAGACGTGGGGGAAGAAAGTGGGGCTGTGGCAAAATAAAGACGTCATGCACTTGAGCAAGTCTTGGCGGCAACGCAAGACGATACGCCAAAATCCCAATTTGCTCCAAAATCTCAAAAGGACCGACGTACCTCGGACTTAACTTCCATTTCTTGCCAAAGCGCAAAGTACCCCTCATCGGTGACACTGTTCATCGTCTCTCTCTAGGAGGGCGATTTTTTCACTGTTCACCGATTGTGGGGTCTGCTTGGCCCGGGCGTTTCAGCCTTCGATCTCGCCCGTCTTTTGGTGAATCTCTCCCTCTTGGGACGACCCTCCTTCTCACCGAATGGTTCGGTTCCTCATTTCCTCTTCGTGGAGTTCCCCGTTATTCTGTTCACCTCTGGTTTGCCCGCATCGTCGCTGGACCTGGCTGTTGCGACACTCGAGCCGACCCGGGAGCTGAATGCGGCCTTCGCGGTGGGTGTGGGGGCCCGTAGCTTCCTTCCTCTCTGCTTATCGGCACTGGTATGGATCTTCTTACCTTGGCTGGTCTGTAGAAAGTTGGGTAGGCGGCGGTGTTTTGCTAGACTGGATGGCGTCCTCCTCGGACGAACTTCACCTAGGTAATTCTAGTGGGAAGGACCTGAGCTCTCCTTTGCACAACCCTGTAGTGATGGATGTTGGGAATTTGGCCCAAAAACCCCGGCTTGTAGGGGGTCTTCTTTGGTTGGGGATGGCGCCGTGCGTGGGCGCAATGCTGGGCCTTCACGGGACGACCGGATCAGGGGTCGGAGCCACTCTCGGGTTCCTAGAAAGCGAGCCCCTTGCAAACCTGTGAACTCGTCTAAGCCGCCTCAAGCCCAATCTTGGGCTAATGTGGCACGGTTGGCAGCAAAAGGGTATGAGCTGCCTTATGTTCCTCCCGAGTTTGTGGAGGGTAAATCGATTGTGAGTTTGTCGGGAGAAGTGCTACAAGCAGCGGATCCCAAGTGGAAGGAGTTTCTCGTTGGTTATTTCGTAGGGAAAAGACTTCCTTTCCAGCTTATGGAGCAAACGTTGAAGGACACTTGGGGCCCAAAGCTTGTCGACGTGCTGGCTGACAATCAAGGCTTCTACTACTTTCATGTACCGGACCCGGTATACCGCAGGAAAATTCTAGAAGAGGGCCCTCTCACTGTTGCTAGGATCCCTCTCATCTTGCAGCAATGGAAACCGCTCATGGAGTTGAAGAAAACCAAACAATCCACTGTCTCAGTTTGGATAAGGCTTAAGAATCTCCCCCTTGACCTATGGTCCGCACAGGCGATGGGGGCTATTGCTAGCTCCGTTGGCAAGCCATTATTTGTTGATCAACGCATAGAGGGAGAGAGGATGCTCTCATTTGCTCGGGTTTGCGTGGAGATCCAAGCAAACCAGCCAAGGCCCTCCTCGGTTGAAGTGATCGTTGAAGGGGTCTCGAGGACCATTGCTATTGAGTTTGAATGGAGGCCAGTGGAATGCCCCAAGTGTGGAGTTTTTGGTCACAAGTGTGTCGAAGCCCCTACTCCCGTTCCTGTCCCAGCTGCATTGGACCTATCTCAGCCTGCTTCGAACCCATCTCAGCCCCTTGCCCCTGGCTCAGCAGCTTTTTTAGATCCTAATCAGGGTTGGCAAAAGGTCAAGGGTAAGAAGAAGAAGCCCACCCATCCAATGGAAGGCAACTCGACCGGTCTTGCTTGTCTGAGTGATGATGGGAGGTCCTTGAAACTAAAGACTATGGCAGTTGAGAAGAGACTACCTGCTACTTATTCGCGCAAAAGCCCTAGAGGTCAACTGACCATTTTTGAGCCGGCTGATGATGCTCCTCCTTCGAGGGATGAGAATGTCGTTCCTTTAGAGCCTGTCGACCCCTTGCTGCCTAGAACGGGAGAGAGGGTTGAGGGCTCGGACAACATCATCCCCCCCCAGAAGATGAAGATCTCCTCTTCCCTTGTACATCTCTTAAGGAGATGGTGGACAAGAGGCCCTCCGAAGATCCGGATCCTCCTCCTTCCACATTGCAGGATAGGCTTCCTGCCTTAGCTCTGGATCCTTCCCCTTCGGCGGCTCGGCCTCATCCGCCTACCACAAGGCGTAGCTCCTCTAAAAAGAGGTAAACCCTCTTCTCTTCCTTTTGTAAATATGTACATAGGGTGTTGGAATATTAGAGGGCTTGGCGCCCCGCTTAAGCAGGCAGAGGTGAGGAATCTAGTCTTAACTAACCGATTGTCCATGATCGGGCTTGTTGAGACCAAAGTTCCCTTAAACCTTTTCAATGCCGTGTCCGAAAGTTTGTTGGCGAATTGGTGTTGGCGGGCTAATTATGGACCTTCCAATCGGGCTAGGATCTGGGTTGGCTAGAACCCTACTTCTGTCTCCTTTGAAGAGGTTGCTAATACAGATCAGGCGATACATGGGTGTCTGAGATGGCTAGATACTGGAGTGGCTTGTTATGTCTCAATTATTTATGCTGAACATTCCTTTTCTTCTCAACGGCCGCTATGGGAGGACTTGGTGGCTAGAAGTTCTTCTATGCAAAGCCTGCCTTGGCTAGTTATGGGAGACTTTAATGCTATTAAGGATCCCTCGGACAGGCTGGGGGGTTCGGACCTGTGGCTGCCGTGTTTCAATGAATTCGGCCAGTGTCTTGATCAGGCTGAGCTGGAGGACCTTCACTATGTGGGTCTTCGGTACACTTGGTCAACCTCTTCGGGCCCTTCGCGCAAGGTGAGGAAGATTGACAGGGTCTTGATTAATCCGTGTTGGAGTCAGGTTTTTTCTTACTCTGAGGCTTCTTCCTAGCGCCTGGGGTTTCTAACCATTCACCTATGGTGGTGAAAGTAGAGAACCCGGTTTTCTGGAGGAGACCGTTTAAGTTCTTCGACTTTTGCATGCAACACCCGGACTTTGATTTAATTGTAAAGCAAGTTTGGGAGGCTCCGTCTTCAGGTGTGCCTATGTTTAGGTTGGTTTCTAAGCTGAAGGCTTTGAAAGGGCGGCTCAAGCAGCTGAATAGGAATTCGTTTGCCAATATATCCGTTAGGACTTCTGAAGCGAGGGAAGCCTTGAAGCAGACCCAAGTCAACCTCTTCCTTGATCCCACCAGCGAGGTGCTTGCGGACTTGGAGAGGGATCAGCGCAGGTCCTTCCTAGAGCTCCGATCTCAGGAGGAGTCGTTTTTTAGACAGAAAGCCATAATCAGATGGCTTAAGGAAGGTGACTGAAACACGAAGTTCTTTCACCAGTTTGTTAATAGGCGACATTTGAGGAATATAATCCTCTCAGTAGTGGACTCCTCGGGTAGCCAAATTACTGAGCCTCAACTGGTCCAGCAGCATTTTGTGGATTATTTCCAGGAGCTCCTCTTGCCACGGCTAGAGCCAAATACTCCTTTGGTTTCAGAGATTCAGGAGGTTTTCACAGCTTAATGAGGATCACATTACGTTTCTTGCTAGGCCTGTCTCCGAGCTTGAGATACGGGACTCTTTTTTCCCTGGCTAGCGGGAAGGCACCGGGGCCGGGTGGTTTCACGGTAGAGTTCTTCAAGGAGAATTGGGACACGGTGGGTCAGCTGGTTATGGATGCCATTAGAGATTTCTTCAGCTCGGGGAGACTCCTTAAAGAAGTGAACAACACCATCTTGGTGTTGGTTCCTAAGGTCCACAATGCGACTACGTTTGACGACTTCAGGCCTATTGCTTGTTGCAACACGGTGTACAAGATTATCACCAAGGTGTTGGCTAATAGAGTTGCTGCCATGCTTAGGCATCTTGTCAGCCCGACTCAAAGCGCCTTCGTCAAAGGGCAGCGAATCAGGGACAGCATTCTTTTGGCGCAAGAACTCTTTTCTGGCTTCCATGGCGAACCCTACTCTCCGAGGTGTGCTATTAAAGTCGACTTTAGGAAGGCGTATGACACTGTGGACTGGAGGTTCCTTGAGAACGTGCTCCATGCCTTTAGGTTCCCTGATTGGCTTGTTCACCTTATCATGACTTGTGTGCGGACTCCTCGATTCTCCATTGCATTGAATGGAGAACTACATGGGTTTTTCCCTAGTGGGCGCCGCTTGCGACAGGGAGATCCCATCTCTCCCTACTTATTCACGCTAGTCATGGAGGTGCTCTCGAGGATTATTGGGTGGAGCTCGCATCAGCCGGAATTCAGATTCTTTTGGAGATGCAGGCCTACTTGCCTTTCGCACTTGTTCTTTGCAGATGATGTTTTCCTTTTTTGTGAGGGTCACCTGCCATCTGTGAAGCTTCTGAACGAGAGTATCCAGCTGTTTTCCTCTTGGAGTGGCCTTATACCGAATCAAAGGAAAAGTGAGGTGTTCCTTTCGGGAGGCCCTCCGCCCTTAAGGAATCAAATCCTTCTAGAACTTGGGTTTGGTGAGGGTACTCTCCCAGTGTGCTACCTTGGTATTCCAATCATCACGAAGAGGCTTGGAAAAGCAGATTGTGCTGAACTTATTAGGCGCATCACCTCCCGGGTGCAGTCTTGGACTCATCGATTCCTTTCCTTAGCTGGCCGTCTTCAGCTGATCAGGGCAGTTCTTCATGCCATTCAGGCCTTTTGGGCAAGTGTCTTTATTATCCCCGCTGCAGTTCTCGACCAGGTTGAGCGTATCCTTAGACAGTTCCTTTGGAAAGGACCTAATTTGGGCAGAGGAGGTGCCAAAGTTTTCTGGGAGGATGTTTGTCTACCTAAAAAGGAAGGGGGGCTTGGTATTCGGAGATTGCGAGAAAGCAATAAGGCGATTATGCTCAAGCATATTTGGAACTTGTTTTCAGACAAGGAATCGCTTTGGTGTAAGTGGGTCCATTCGACCTTCTTAAAAAATAGGAACTTCTAGGTTGTGAAGCAGCCGTCCTGTTGCTCTTGGGCTTGGAAGAAACTACTACAACTCAGGACTGAATGCCGGCTCCGTTTCCACTGGAGGATAGGTGATGGCTTAACAGCATCACTCTAGTTCGATAATTGGCACCTAAGGGGTCTGTTGAATTTATTCTACATGGATTCCCTCATATATAGCTCAGGCCTCCCTAGATAGGCTGTGGTTGCTGACCTCTTCTCTGAGAATGGATGGGCTATCAGATCAGAGATTGAGTCTTGGGGTTCGCCTCTTCCCACCTTGACTAACATGCAGGATCGATTTTGTTGGAGGGAGGAGTCGTCGGGCATGTTTTCGGTGGCTTCAGCTTGGGAGACCATAAGGCGGAAGAAGGAGAGAGTCAATTGGCATCGACTCATCTGGAGTAGTGCCTCCTTGCCTCGATATCAACTGAACCTGTGGATCATTACCAAGCAGAGGCTGCTGACTCAGGCTTTACTTATGTCTCGTGGCAGAATTGATGCTGCAACCTGCCCCTTTTGCAATGAGGTGCCTGACTCTATCGAGCATCTCTTTTTTGGTTGTTGCATTACTTCGAGTATTGCTTTTTTTTGGGCTTCCAGGTGCAATCTTCCCTAGAACAATAGAACTTGGGAGGAGACCCTCAGCTGGGCCAGTAACGCCCTTTCGGGAAGGGAGTTTTTTAAATGCCTGGCTTGTTATTCCTTTGGTGCACTCTGCCACATTATTTGGAAGAACAGGAACAATATTCTGTTTGGGGGAGAGACGATTTCTGCTCCGGCCATGAAGAATCATCTCATCAGGGTCGTGAAGGATAAGACTATTACCTACAAGAATGTTGAGGACTCCACTAGAAACAGGCGGATGCAGCGTTCGTGGGATTTGGATCCTATTATTTTCTCTTCCCCTAATCCTAGACCATTTGGCTAGGTGTCTCGTTGGTTTCTAGGTCGTTTTGCCTGGCGTTTGCCATTTGGCTCCTGACTTTGGCTCTCCTTTTGGTTGTTGCCCTTTGGTTTTTTCCTCGGCTCCCTTACACTCAAAATGAGCATGTTCATTCCGAGTGTTAGTTTTTGGAGTCGTTTGGTTGTACAATTTGACCTTTCCCCCTTATATTAACTACTTACCTTACCCAAAAAAAAATAAAATTGGAACTCTGATGGTCTACGCCGCTTATTTGCATAGCTCTTCTGACGACTCTGAGCGGTCTTGAGTCGTTCTTGAATAACTTTGACGGCGTTGACTGACTGTTGAACCAACTCAGGGCCCGTAATCTTACGTTCTCCAACTTCATCCCAACAAACAGGAGTTCTATAGGCTCTGCCATACAACACTTCAAATGGTGCCATATGGATACTCTGCTGATAATTGTTGTTGTAGGCGAACTCAACTAGATGAAGCTGTTCCTCCCAGCTTCCCTTGAATTCTAATACGCAAGCTCGCAGCATGTCCTCGAGGGTTTGAATCGTCTTCTCAGACTGGCCATTCGTCTGTGGATGATAGGCCGTGCTGTACTACAGCTTCGTTCCTAAGGCAGTTTGTAAACTCTTCCAAAAAGCTGCCGTGAACTTCGGGTCTCGATCTGACGTAATCGTCACTGGCACTCCATGAAGTCAAGCTATCTGTCACACGTACAACTCAGCATATATGTCCAATGCAAAATCCTTTCGTACGTCGATGAAATGAGCAGACTTCGTCAATCTGTCGATTACAGCCCATATGGAATTGTTGCCTCGCCGACTCCTTGGTAATTCCATCACAAAGTCCATTGTGATATGTTCCCATTTCCACTCGGCAATCTCGAGAGGTTGTAGAAGTCCTCCAGGCTTGCAATGTTGCGCTTTCACTTGCTGGCACGTCAGACACTTGGCGACATGTCTGGCAATATCCGCCTTCATACCGGTCCGCCAATAGTGTTGACACAGATTCTAATACATCTTCGTACTGCTTGGATGAATACTGTAACTGCTACGATGGGTTTCTGACAAGATTTCCTCCTTAAGCTCCGCATCGTTAGGTACACATAATCGCCCACGAAACTTTAATGTTCCGTCCTTAGTAACTTGAAAGTCAGCTTTCCTCTTTCCTGCATCCTCCTGCAGAATTTTCTGGATCTCAGGGTCTGTCAACTGCAACGTCTTAATCCTTATATGCACTTCTGGTTCAATTTTAAGGGTGGCCATGAGACTTGAAAGGTGGCCTACCTCAAACTTGAAATCCGAATCTCGAGCTCTTTCGAGTAGGATCCACTCCTGAACCATCATCTGTGCGATCAAAGATTTTCAACTTAACGCATCCGCGACCTTATTGGCTTTTCCGGGATGATACAAGATGTCACAGTCGTAGTCTTTGAGAAGCTCCATCCAATGACACTGTCTCATGTTCAACTCATTCTAAGAGAATAAGTACTTTAGGCTCTGGTGGTCCGTAAAGATTTGGAACTTTTCTCCACACAAGTAGTGTCTCCAAATCTTCAGAGCAAAGATGATCGCTGAGAGTTCTAAGTCATGCGTCGGATAATTCAACTCGTGAGGTCTCAACTGACGGGACGCATATGCAACAACTCTCCCATGTTGCATTAAAACGCAACCCAGTCCTCTGAACGACGCATCACTATGGATCTCGTATCCTCCAGGTCCAGACGGAATCGTCAACACTGGTGCAATAGTCAGATTCTGCTTAAGCTCTTGAAAACTACGCTCGCACTTATCTGTCCATTCGAACTTCTCTTCCTTCTTCAGTAGTCGAGTCAAAGGCATGGGTATTACAGAAAATCTTTCCATGAACCGTCTGTAATAGCCTGCCAATCCTAAGAAACTTCTGATCTCTGTCACTGTCGTTGGTCTCGGCCAGTTTATCACGGCTTCAATCTTGCTCGGGTCCACGGTAATCTCTTCGCCAGAAATCATGTGGCCTAAGAAATCTACACGAGTCAGCCAAAACTCACACTTACTGAATTTGACGTACAGCCTGTGTTCTCGCAGGGTTTGGAGTATAGTCCTTAAGTTTCTTTCATGCTCCTCTGAACTTCTTGAATACACCAGGATGTCGTCGATAAACACAATCACGAATTGGTCCAGATATTCCTTGAATACTCGGTTCATCAGATCCATGAAAGCAGTTGGGGCGTTGATCAAACCAAACGGCATTACGGTGAATTCATAATGACCGTAATGCGTACGAAAAGCTGTCTTCGGTATATCCTCATTCTTGATCCTCAGCTGATAGTAAGCTGTCCTCAAGTCAATCTTGGAGAATATCGACGCTCCCTGCAGTTGGTCAAACAGGTCGTCAATCCTTGGCAACGGATACTTGTTCTTGATCGTCACCTAGTTGAGTTGCCGATAGTCGATGCAAAGACGCAAAGAACCATCTTTCTTCTTTACAAATAGAACTGGTGCTCCCCAAGGAGACGCACTAGAATGTATGAATCCTTTGTCTAACAATTCCTGCATCTGTACCTTCAATTCCTTTAACTCTGACAACGCCATACAATAAGGAGCCTTAGAAATTGGCTCCGTCCTAAGGGCTAACTCAATCACGAACTCAATCTCCCTTTCTAGGGGCAAACCGGGTAATTCCTCCGAAAACACGTTAGAAAACTCCTGCACTACGGCGATGTCCCCCATCTTCGACTCCTCAATTGTCGTATCCACTATAGTTGCCAAATAACCTTGACAACCCACCTTTAACAAATGGGTTGCCTCAAGTGACGAGATTAAGGCAATCAAGGGTCCTCCTCTACTCCCAATAAACTCGAAACTTTCACCCGCTAACGGGTTAAACTAAATCACTTTACGATAATAGTCTACTATAGCTCGTTGCTTGGTGAGCCAATCCATGCCAATGATCACATCAAAGTCAAACATGGCTAGCACAATCAAATCTATCCTTTCCTCTCACTCACCAATCACTAACTTGCAACCAGGACACCATATTGTAGACATCACTTTATCCTTTAACGGGGTAGATATACTAATGACTGTCCCCAACGGTTCTGGACTCAATTCTACCAACTTAACAAATTGCTCAGCAATAAATGAATGCATAGCTCCAGGATCAAATAAAGCATAAGCAACATGGTCTTTCAGCGAGACCGTACCTGTGACCACGTCTTGTGGGTCCTCTGCCTCCCTTCGGGTGACAGCATACACCCTTCCCTGCATCGGAGGCCTGTTCAGAATACCCCGCTGTGCGTTCTGCGACGCACTCCCTCTTGGTTGTCCCATCTGCGACGGTGGCGCCTGTACTCCCATGGGCCTGTGTGGATAGTCCTTGATCTGGTGGCCGTACTGGCCACACCCGTAACAAGCTCTCGTCCTAGCAAAACATGGGGCTGATCCATGTCTTCTTCCATAGAAATGGCACATGCCGTTCGGGTTGGGTGCCGACTTTCCAATCCCACCCTTTCGGTTGGGCGGAATGGAATAACTGCCTCTTGTCATCGGTCTTTTTCCGAACCAATTGTTGTCTCTATTGGGCTAGAACCGCGACCCAGATGCGGTAGCTCGCTCGTTCAGATTTCTCTCGATTAGCTGGGCCCTCTCGTATAGATTGTTATAATCCTTAAGGTTCAGCGGTACCAGCGGATCCTTGATCTCAGGTCTCAAGCCATCTCTGAACCTCCTCGCTCTGTCCACTGGGTCTTTTATCAGTCTCGGTGCGTACTTGGACAACTCGGCGAACTTCGCCTCATATTGGTCCACTGACATTAGACCCTGACACAGACACTGGAATTCTGCCATCTTTTGCTCTCTGGCGCAGTCAAAAAAGTACTTTCCATAAAAGACTTCCACGAAGGCATTCCACTTCGGAACCGTACCCTCGGGAAACACTCTCCCTCTGGTGGCTTCCCACCAAGTACTAGTGTTCCCTTGCAACTGGTAGACCGCTAGGACTACCTTATCTTCTTCAGAGCACCTCAGCAGTGCGAAGAATTTCTCTAACTCTCAGATCCAGAGGGTTGCAGCCTCAGGATCACCTCCTCTCATGAACCTCGGCAGTTTCAGCTTCAAAAACTGCTCCACCAATTTATGCATCTGCCGCTCCCTGTTCCCATTTCTTGGTGGGACTTAAGCGGGTGCAGCGGCAACGGCAGCAATGGCGTTGGCGGCAGCTTGGTTCTGAGCCTGCTGACCCATCATATACCCAAGAGTTTCAAGCGCCTGCATGATCCCATCTATTCTAGGATCGCTTGGTGCTCCTACCCCGGTATCGGCTTGCAGCGGTACTCTTTCCCTCGCATTGGCCTGAGCCGGCACTTTACCTCGGGTACCAACCCTAGTCAGCGTCCCACCCCAAGTAACAAATGCAACTGCCCTCTTTCGAGGAGTCCTCTGCTCTAGATCGCTCATAATGCAGAATCTTTATAGAAACCTGCTTTTCCAATTCTAACACAGAATTAGAAACCTGAACGACCTACACAAAACAATCAATCAATCGTAGGCATAAGCATAAGGAAAATGTCTTTCCTACTAACTATCCAATGACCCATCGCACCTTATCACTCCATACACTGACTAGCTCTGATACCACTTCGGGCGGGGATGTCATGCCCCGAACCCCGAGTATAAGCACATCCCTTGACGGTCGAATAAAAATGTGACGTCCCAGGACGCGTTGCCAACCCATTCATTTTATCTTTCAATTAAGCATATGCGGAAGCGAATTAAATAAACACCCGGCCAACAATCAAACACAGGGATAGTAAAAACATGCTAACGCTTTTTCACAAATCACACTTTATATACATATCAAGTTAGTCCTACAAGTCTATACACATAAGTCTGTTTCAAAAAGAAACTACTAGGCCACCTATACTCCGGGCCTTTCCGCCTCGGGCTTCGGATTCTCAATGACACCATTCGGTATATCGATGTCCATGGGGTGAGTTACCTCCCCATCCTCGGTTCCAATGGGAGGTCCATCAAAACCCTGCAAAGGACCCTCCCGAGCCCCGTTACGATAGTTGATGAACCACGCTTTGAAGCGATAGTGCACCAAGTGAGGTAGGCCCTCATTGACCCAAATTGTGGTCACCACTAACTCACGGGTCTGGGTGGTCCCGAGAATAGGGAAATAGGAGAGCTTGCAGTCCATCTCCCACGGAACCCCAAAATGGACGGGATGTATCTCCATACTAGGGACCTAAAAAAGGGTTAACCAAGATGGAATGAGATAAATCTCAGTGAGTCAAAACCCTAAACCTCGGTTAGGACGCAAATTCGCCTTGAAGGCGGTCCTAAACACACACCATACAAAACTCACCTCGCCTCGGCACGTCCCTGCATGTTAGTGCATCACATATGCATTTATAGATACCACAAGCATAATTCAAAATCGGAACACATCATTTCATTCACATGGGTCCCGATTATAAGGTAAAACTGTTATGACACGTCCCATATCGTGCCACACAATTTTGCCCCATAATCAGGCGCAGTTATCACAACCATTCAAGTGTGTTCCAATTATTACGACCCATCGGCCACGGCCAACTCAACAGTTGGCGGTCATCCGGCGTAACCAAGCATCGTCTCGCTCCGTTGGGCACGGCAACGTCTAGCATCCTCCGCCTAGACGGCATTCCACTGAGGAGCTTCGTTCCGAAATCCATCCGCGAACAGCAACGTCTAGCATCCTCTGCTTAGACGGCATTCCACTGAGGAGCATCGTCCCGCGTAATCATACGCATCAGGATGGATTCCACTTAGTGACCACACGAGCACATACTTAGCTAAGAACACCATGCTTTGCATTCAAATACCTCGTTTTCAAATAATGAACTTGGCCACTTTTATTCGTATTAAAAATCATCCCAGTAAAATAATCGTGTGTGGTCACGTATTCAAATCGAACCATTAAACATAGCACGCTCCCAGTTCAAAACTCCACGATTTTATATAGTACATAAAAATCGGCGTCAAAAACCAACACTTGGTATTTTTCTAATTAAATGCCCATAAAATTGAGTCTTGCAATAATAATCAATAACTACCACCAAGCACTCAATTGCACATATAAGCCATCAAATTCACATATAAATTCATCCATGAAAACAAGCATAAAATTTCACGAAACGGCTAATCCATCACTAATTATGCTAATTACGATTAATTAAATAAATTGCATTTAATTAAGTAAATCCAACTTAATTAACCTAACCATGATTAATTAATCTAACCATGATTAACTAACCTAACCATGGTTAACTAATCTAACCTAAGGTAGCATAACCTAACTAAACTAACCACCTAACCAAACTAACCTAACTAAACTAACCAACCTAACTAATCTAATTACACTAACTTAGGATTAACCACTAATCCTAATTAACACTAATCTAACCCCCTAAGCGCAATTAACTACATAATCAAGATTAGGGAGTTAACTCATCGGATTAGGATGGCGGCGGGCTCACGGCGACGGCGATATGACGGCGGTGAGGACCCGAGACTACCGCATCTCCAACGGAGCTCAAATGGCGGAGGAAAAGGCCCAACAAGCTCACGGCATGGAGGCTGGTTCGGTTATGAGGAAGGCTGAGTTGCTGGGCTTTGATGGCTGGCGACGGCGGGAGGAGCTGCTGGACGGAGTTGGGCTGAGGCGCGAGGCTAGCGGGCAGCTGAGGTTGCTCGGAGCTAGGACGAGCGGCTGCTGTTCGGTGGCTAGGCAGTGAGTTGGAGGCGTGAAACGGGCGGGGACAGTGAGCTGGATAGGCAGTGTGGGGCTGAATGGTGATGTGGTGGACGGTTTTGCTGGTGGTGAGGGGAAAGAAGGAAGTGAAGGGCTGAGCTCATTAGGTGATGGGGGAAAATGCGTGAGGGTGAGCTTGCGGTGGAGGCAGTAGAGAGGGAAAATGGAGAGATGAAAATGATGAGGGAAGAAAATAGAGAGAAGAAGATGTGTAGCAGTGAGGGGAGTCGGCTAGGGGGTTGCACGCACAAGAATGGGAGGGAAATTGGAGAAGGAATGAAAGTCAATTGAAGGGCCAATGGGGAGCCTTGCAAAATATCCAACCACTCATTGCTTGTGCCTCAAAGTCTTCATGCCCAAATTGTCAAGGGGCCACCCAATGAGAAATTAGTCCTAATTCTCACAAAATGAACTATTTTGGGCAGCCAAATAGCCTAAATATCCTCCCATCCGAATTTCCATATTTCTTTTCTTTTTGTCTGACATCGATTTTTCCCGCAAAATTCCGGACTCGACGGAAATTTACCGAAAAATGAGACAACGTCCTAAAAATGAATCGTGACACGCTTGGATGTCCGATTCTCGAAACCAAATTCAATTTCGTGGTTAAAATCGACCGAACGCGATTTTAGTATGACCTAACCTATCGGGTAACTTTTAGGGATTTTAGCGTGTTTGACCCGTGGTTGATAATTTTCGATCCACGTTTGTGCATCTCCGACTCGTAGACGACTCTCGGTTGTCATAAAAATCGCGAGGGTTCAATTACGTGTCCCGAGTATAATTTTGATAGAAAATCGGTTTACTGCAGTTCAACGCAAATATCGCAATCTTGCGGAATCACCCGCAATTCGACTACACAATTCCATCGAATCGACTTATATAAGTTCGTTAATCGATTTATAATGGTGTCGTATTGACCCTAGCCGATTATTACGGTCGAGTGATCGATTTCTGATCGAATTCTCTAGTCTGTCGCGTTTATATCCCTTAATGGTTTCACCTAATAGATTAGTTAACTCGTGAGGGGCTAGCTTTGAGTAAAATGACCATAGGCGCGTCGACGAAACAACCATTTCATATATTCGAAACGGGGTCGAAATTCAGGATGTCACAATGTTATTTTGATTCTAGATTCTATTTTTAAGATGATGTTAAAAAACACTTTTTATATACCTTCCTTTAGACGGAACTTAGTTTATGTGTCTTGTTTGGACATGTATGAATACTCTTTTGAAAAAAAGAGTAATGGTATTTCTATGTTTTTTAATTCAAATAAGGTTTGAAGTTGCAATTTATTCAATGGATTGTACCGATTGTGTTTTATCTCTCAATGATATGTATGTCGCTTATTCAATTGAAAATTATTGTTTCCAAAAGCCCTTTATCTAAGGAATAGTCTTATTCATTGTGGCAAAAATGCCCTGATCACATCTCTAGAAAGAGTAGAAAGGCTGATAAAGGCTGAAATCATGCCTACTCTTAAAAATGATCTAGAGACTTGTGTAGACTGTTGTAGAGGTAAGATGATTAAAATAAAGAAGAAAAGCATAGTCCGAAGTTCTCACTTGTTGGAGGTCATTCACACTGATATTAATGGACCATACACGGCAACTTTGTGTAGAATTTTTTACTTCATCATATTTATTGACAACTATTCTCGATATAGATACCTATACTTGATTAAAGAAAAGTCTAAGTGTCTTGACAAATTCAAGATTTTTCGGACTGAAGTAGAGAAACAGTTGGGAAAAGTCATAAAGATTATCAGATCTGACCGTTACGGTAAGTATTTGACATGCATAGTGATGTTGGATAACTTAAAGGGCTGTTTGCCAAATACTTGGAGGATTTTGGAATAGTAGTTTAATTTACTATGCTTGGAAGTCTTGAATAAAATGGTGTGGCCAAGAGGCGCAATCACACTCTTATGAGTATGATGAGGAGTATGATTAGTATGACCAATTTACCTGATTTTCTGTGGGGTGAAGCTTTGAAAATAGTGACTTACATTCTAAATCGTGTTCCTACCAAAGCGGCTCCATCGACTTCTTTTGAATTATGGATTGAGCGTAAACCTAGCTTAAATCATATTAAAGTTGGGATGTGTCCTGCAAAAGTAAAGTTATGTAATCCAACATTGAGTAAGTTGGATTCCAAAACTACTTAGTGTTACTTCGTATTTTACGTAGATCATTCAAAGGGGTACCGGTTTGATAACCCCAATGAAGGTTCAAAATTGTGGAATCATATACGACAAAATTTTTGGAATTTGATGTAGTCGAAAAATGGTAGCTGCTCACAAACTATTAAAAATGATAGTATGGTTGTGATATCCTAAGTTCGACCCTTTCGATATATATATATATAAATGGTTATTCATCAATACAATGATGATTAATTTACTTTGAACTAATCACTTATGAGTTGATTAATCTATTGGACGAGGCCATAAAAGGTTAAAATACAAAAGACCGGAGAATTCAATTAGGGATCGACCACTCGACCATAAAGATTAACAAGGGTCAAAACTACGTTGTTATAAGTCAATTAGTGAATGAATATAAATCGATTTAACATAAATACATAGTTGGTTCGCAAGTGATATCGCATGATTACAATACTCAGGGTATGTAATTGAACCATCGTGATTACATAACAACCGAGGGTTATCTACGATTCGAAGAGGCACAAATGTGGATCGAAAATTATCGACCACAAGTCAACAGCGTGAAAACCCCTAAAAGCCGACTGATAGTTTAGGACGTATTAAAATCGCATTTGATCAATTTTAACCATAAAACTTAATTCGATTTCGGGTACCAAACTTTCGAGGGTTTCAAGACTAATCCATTGGACGTTACCTCATTATCTGTCGAAAAGCTTAGAATTTTCGAAAAAAGAATAATCGAATGAGAATTGGAAGCCAGAACGTGAAGCCGGGCCAAGCAAGGGCCGTTGGCCCTCACGCCCATGTGGATTTCGGCCATGAGGGCCAAATGGGCCGCCAAGCCCATTCCAAGCCCAATTCAACAAGTGGGCCCAATGGCAAAGTTGTAAATTTTGGCCAAAAGACTTGGCCTTTAAGAAAATGAAAACAAAAAGAAAATGAGGGGATAAAAGACTACGTTAAGAGGATTTTAGGGAGAGTCGGTGAAGGAAATCATGAGATTTTGGGAAAAATCTACTCTCTCTCTCTCTCTCTCTCTCTCTCTCTCTCTCTCTCTCTCTCTTTCTCTATCACTCTATCTCTTTTCCCCCTCCCCCTCAGGCCTTCTCTTCAGCCAAGCAGCTTCATTTCCCTTCCCCTCCATTTTTGCTTTCATTTCCTTCATCTTCGTTTTCATCTTCATTTTCTTCTCTTTCTCTTCTTCCCTTGTCCATCTTCGCTTATCGTTGCCACCATCCTTTGCCACCGTCGTTCGAGTCCCTGTTCAAGCCAGGAACGCCGTATTCTCGACGTTGCCACACCACCGTCGCCGTAAGTTCATTACTGCCAGAAAACGGTAAGTTAACTTCTAATCCTTAAATAGGTAGTGAATTGCATTTAGGGGTATGTTTAGTTTAGGCTAATAGTGGTTAGTGATAAATAATTATGGTTTAGCCTTAACTATGGTTAAAGATGGATTAGATTAAGGCTAATAGAGATTAGTCTTAATCAAGGATGGTTAGCTCAATTAATTGCAATTAGTTCTTGCACTAGACCAAACATTAGTTTTGCTGTTGGAATGCTAAGTAGGTGTTGCGACCCGATCTTGCCGCCCTTGATCCCTCATCATCATGAGGAGAGAAAAGGGGGAAAGGTTTGAGTTTAGGGGTACTTGATCATGAGAGTTCCTTCACGGCTCACGTTCCAAAAGACGTCATCACCTTGCCATTTGGATCAAGTCTCTCGTGAGTTCGCTCCCCGAGATCACGAGCTCTCCCAAGCTTGTACCCCGTGTGACAGCGGAGTGTCGCGATCCATACCCACACGAGTGACACACCTTAGAAGAAAGGGTCGGGTATGGATATCGGATTTAAGGGTACCTTTACCATGGTAGCCCTCTCGACAGTACTTTTCGCCTATAAGGATGTCATCACTTCATCATTTAGGGTACTCCCATATCGAGTATGCTAAACCATGGTGAGTTTCATCGAAACTCGTACCCCGCGTAACGAGTTTATTTATATGGTCTAGTTGTTTATGACAACCTAAAAATAAGAGGGTCGCCATTAGCCTCATTTTGGGGGTTGGCTAGAAAACCCAATCGACGGTCGGGAGTGTTTTCTCGATTCCTACGCAACCAAATATCTAGGTTCGGGGACTTGGGTTACGCTAATATTTCTATAAGTGCCTTTTCGGTACTTAAACAGTATGTTATATTTTCCTAACATGTCCATGCGTTTCTTTTTACATTTTCGGGATCATTAGTCTTAAACTAGCTGATCATGCGAGGTTGGTCATTTTCATTCTATTCTATTTCTAGAAAAACAAGAAAAGAAAGCAATCAATGGAATTGAAATTACGAGATAGTAAGTAAACAATCGAGGAAAGCAGTAAATCTACTATGCAATCTTAGAAAATATAAAAGAGAAACACAATTGAAAAAGATGAGAGAAAGAGAGAAAACCCACAACTCGTCAGGCTTTATATAATAAATGGAACACGAGACATATGTCGATGAAATGAATAGTACATGATAATGGTCGAAATGGACATCAACCTCCACCGTCTTCGCGCTTTCTCCATCTTCGAGGTCCTAATCTAAACCTACTATAAGAATCTTATAACTAGGTGCATACAATGGAAAGAAACAAACATACATATCAAAACAATCAAAAACACGGCATAATGTCAAGATCAATTATTTAAAGAAAGATCAATACAAAAGTCAAATTTTGGGGTCTCGGGGTCGGCCTTTGTTTTTCATGTGAGGGTCCTACTAAGACACCTACCCAATTCATTTTTTTTTTTTACTTATAGCAATTGTTGACCAATTGTGTTCTCGCATGGCCAATAAAGTCTCCTAATCAAGCGATCTATGTGATCCCGGGGTTTTCCCTCAATATCATGCATCGACCTTACCTTTCATCTAAAAGTCACATGCATGCAAGTCTTTTGAACCTTATTTCTCAATTAATCAAGCAAGAAAGTGAATCGTCGGTGGGTCACTTATTACAAAGAGCATGCGCCAATCACAAACACAAGCAATTTCTAATGCATGACAAGATTATATGTATGAGGGGTACATGTGATATTTCAAAAACATGTTTCGAAATCATTCATGAAAAGTTTTGAGATAAAGTGATGTCTCAGCTATGAAAGACATTCAATTGTCAAGGCTAGCCCGGGGCTCGCATAAATGCACTCACAAGCATTGCATGCATTTTGAATACAATTCAAACCATGACTTATACGATGTCAAATCAAGATTTGAAAAAGGTTTGAAAATATTTAGGATTAAGGAATATCTAGGCTATAGAACACATTCAATTACCAAGGCTAGCCCGGGGCTCGCATAAATGCACTCACAAGCATCATAGTTATTTTGAATATGATCCAAACCACAATTTTTCCTTAATCTAAATTGAGTTTTGGAGAAGAACTTTTTTAGAAATCATTTACCAAAGTATTTTCTGAAAGATTCAATTTGAAAAGGCCAATTGTTTAACAACAAAGATCAAAGCATTTAGAACAACTTTCATGAAGATGGCATGACCTAATTTCATGTACAAACTAGCCTAAAAAGTATAACTAAACAATCACAATCATGTTTATATTAGGAAATTTCAGAACAAGCGTGTAAGGACCACAAAATTGGGCAATACCTAATGACAATTTGGCAATGAAAAAATTCCATAACATGTATGACATGATGATGAACAACTTTTGTGAAGAAATTTTTCTTAAACAATCTATACATGATTTTACAAAAATCAAACAGGCAACAACACATCAGAAATTTGTCAAGACAACAGGACATTCAGCTAATGTCACGAGGATTTTTCCTATCAAAACATGTCTAAAAATTATCAAATTTACACACAACATAGCCAACATGATGACAAGAAAGTTTCATTAAGAGGCTGAGTTCAGATTCCAAATAGAAAAAAAATGAAACAAAAATATCAAAAGTCTGTTTAAACAGGGGTTAGAACAGGGTTCCGAATTTGATCCCTTGTCCATATTGTGATCTAGCTTTGAAAAAAGGAAAATAGTCCAAATGATGAGCGATTGGCATAAAATTAGTGGCATTAGAAACTTCTAAGTGTGCCCTACATCCTCCTAGAAGAGCTCGAGTACAAACTAGGTCAATTTTGTATCCCGAAATCGAGATATCTAAAAGTATGTGCATTAGTAACTAAAAAAATAGAACATGAGCATTCATTAGAAAACCTTAAAATCACTCAAAGAATGCACAAACGGCATGAAGAAATAACATGCGACCTAGGATTGGATGCTACGGAAAGTTTGGATAGTCATCTAATCGTAAGTCGGCATGCAAAATATCATTTCATTTAAATGAAATGATTTATGATTCCTATTGGTATGCTTGAGAATCCTAAGTGTGATAAACACTTTTTGTGAGACAAATTTAATGTGCAAGATGAAACTCAAATGACGTGACCTAAGCATGTATGCAAACCTTGCAACATGCGGTTCAATCATCAAGAAGGCATGCTCGTAAGATTTGATCCCTAAATGACTCAAACAAGCAAGGAAAGGTGCACATATGACAAGGTTTCATTTCAGCATTAAGTTTACAGAACAAACATGATTACAGCCATCCTCAAAATGTGCATAAACCCTACTAAAAATCTCATATACAGAGCATGCGATGATGAAGATTTCTCGTCAAGAGTTCAAAACTCAATTAAGATCATATGAGTCATGGAAAAAATGGCAAAACAGACAAACTATATGTTCAGCACATGTTGCTGCACTACCTTTTACTCTAATGCATGCAATTGACTCATTTTGCTAATGTAAAAACCTTGCAAAGCATGCATCAATAGAACATATGTATCATGTATTTCAACTCTCATGAGAATTTGAGATCAAATAGATGCATTTATGGACTAAATTTCATCAAAACAAATTTCGGACCAATGCAGGACAGACTGTCCTATGTTCAGATTTAAGCGATTTTGACCTAGCTAACCATCCTTAAAAATTTTGAAAAAAAAATACCAAACATACACAACACTTATATGAGAAACTTTCATGAAGAAAAGTTGTTCCGGAACTCAACACAAAAATCAGTACAAAAATGACAAAAACAGAGATCAATATGGAACAAATTGACCTAGGCTTAGATCTGAGTAGATCTGACATAGTTAAGCACATATAAAAATCATGAAAACATTACAGAAGATGCATGAGATGATTTGGAACAAAACTCATGAAGACAGTTTTGTCAAAAAATGATCACAAAAGTCGGCACAAAAACAATAAAGCCAGAAGGCGGAATAGAATCATAATCAAAAAAGACCTAGACTACTGCAGAATAGTTAATTTTCAAAAGTGTTTTTTGAGGGTCAAACGACGCTCGATTGGAGCGTACGACCTATGGTTTCAAAGCTTGAGATGTCTATTATCTAATCCTAAGAGGACTTGAGCTAAAACAATGTCGTTTCGGACCTCGTTTTGGTCAAAATAGTGACCTAGGTATAGACCTACGAAAATCACAGATTAGGCTCAAGAACACAATCATCATTCAAATCATGTACAAATCATTGCAGCATTCATAATCATTGATCTTAAGCATGTAAAAGCCCCTAATCTTGAATCCTAGTCCCGATCGACTAACTCGATCTCGCATCATCAGATTCGAGTTTTGAATCGTTACCTTCGTCGCGATTTTCATTTATTTTGATCGAAATCGATCAAAGTTTTTGCCGGATCTTCAATCCAAACTCCACGAACCAGCAAGCATTAGATATGGACAGAAAGGGAGATGATTGTTGATGAAGATGGTGGAGGTTGAACTAGTGGCAATCCGTTCGCCAAAAGAGGAAACCAATCGGATTGAAGAAGAGAGAGGAACGAGTCTCTTGGCGCAAAAAAAAAAAAAATAGAGAGAGGAGAGAGAGAGAGAGAGATCTGGAGAGAGAGGAAATTTTGTGCTAAATAAAGCCCTAGCTGAAATTGGAAGACATTTCATTTGTATACTCCTTACATTAAACGATTTCGGTCGTCGATTCGACCTGACGGTCAAAATTTCAATCCAACGGTCAAAAATCCATTTCGAAGGCTCCATCATGATCTCGAAGTGTCAGGTAATTGATTTAGTGGGTTTGAGTTGCAAAAAATGAAGCCAAAATCGAGAATTGTGTCAAAATGTCCAATTAGAGGTTAATTTGCAATTTGATGAAATTCAAGGACCAATTTGTAAAATCTTAGGAAATTGAAGGTGTAGAAGTGAAATTGGCATTAAGAGGGTTCCAGAACTGGTGGCCGGAGGCCAAGAATCGGCTAGCAAGGGCCTGAATTGACTAGTCCTATAGGTGGCCGGTTAGACCGGCCAGACCGGTTCGGTCCGGTTCGGTCGGATTTTGACAAATTCTTGACCTGTTTGGTCCGGTTCCTACTATTTTGTCCACTTGGGACCCCTGTGGGTCAAACATTTATGCAATTTGGCCCCTAAAGGACCAAATTGAAAAGAAATTTTATCCATTTTATGAAGAAATTGACCAATTAAGATACAATTAAGCTAATCAAACCTTATGAACATGATCTAAGGGTCTTTTATTGATCTAATTAAATGATTATCATGGAAAAAATGAGTCGAAAACATGGGTGCTTTGAATTAAGCCTAAAGGGCTAAAATGATAAAATTTGCAATTCAATGAGCAAAATTACAAATTATCTAAAATTGAACTCAATTAGTGTCACAGTTGCCTACCTAATGAGCTACCCATACGTAAGATCACTTATCATATTCAAATTGACCTTGAATTGAAGCGCTCGAGCTTAGGTAAAAAATGGATCTAAGCTTAATATTAAAATTGGATTTAGATTCATGAAATTAAACCATAGTCATGAATGGGTAAATTCGAATTTTGTCGATTGAAGCTTAATTGCTTGATTTTTCTAATGCCTGGGAGGATAAAATTCATCAAATTGATGAGTTCTGGTGTGAATTTCCTAAAATGGTTTATAGATTTGGATTTATCTTAAGAAAATGAGAGAGAAACAATCGTCCATTCACAAGTTATGAAGGATAGATTTTGGTCCCCTAATTAGGGCTTAAAACGGCAACTCATATTTTGACTTGATAAATCGTGAAATTGAATGCTCAAGCTGATTTTAGATAGTCCCTAAACCAAATGTCAAAGAAGGAACTATTCCTAATTTTGACTAGAATAAAAGTAATTTTATTTTTGGTTGATTTAGAATCTAAAACTGAAAAATTCAGAAATTAAGGTTCTTAATCAAATTTTTTGAAATTTTTGACACAAAAGTCACATTGACATTAAAAGAAATGTATTTGTGCATTTTTTTAAAAAAAATTTGGGTCAAAAGTTTGACTAAAAGTCAACCATTTAGTTGACTTTTCCTAAAAGGTCGATTTTTTGGTCAAATCTTTGAATTTTCAAGAAATTGATTTGACAAAAGTGAAATTAAAGCTAAATAGAATTTTTTGGGTAAATAGTCAATTTTTTGACCCGGGTTTGACTTTTGGTCAAAGAGTTAACCAAAAAGTCAACCTGAAAGTTAACCGTTCGACTTTTCAGGTTTTTCTTGAAAATGAGCTAGAAATGGCTTAAAAATGACAATGCAAAACAAAGAAGTGAAAAACGACACTTTTTGGCCGAGTGGTAGGGCTCTGTCGCGATCAGAAACCCAAATTTCGATTTTTATCTTTCAATGATGCGTTGACTAAAAATCAGATGTGAACAGCAAATATCAAAGTAATCCAAGATTGGATCATTGGAAAGTTATAAAGAAATTTTTTAGATACTTGCAAGGAACTAAAACTTATATGCTCCCTTATAAAAGACATGATTGGATATTCAGATTCAATTATTACTGCAAACACCATAAAGGATGAGTTTGTGGCATGCTTTAAGGTCATTGTTTATGGGTTATGGTTGTAAAGCTTTATTTCAAGGCTTGTGATTGTTGATAGTATTGTCAGGCTGCTGAAAATTTATTGTGATAATTCCGCAACAATTTTCTTCTCTAAGAACAACAAGTATTTTAAAGGTGCTAAACTTATGTAAATCAAATACTTGTTCGTTAAAAAAGAAGTTCAGAAACAGAGTGTCAATTGAGCACATTAGTGATAATGCTAGTAAGATCACCTAGAGGGGGTGAATAGGTGATAAAAGAGTTTCAAAAATAAATTTAAAGTGGAATAAAATAGTTAAAACTCTAAGTCTGATTAAGAGACAAACTTCTAGTAGATGTTCGGAATTCATTATGCGATGGAACAAACTTTTGAGATAACTTGTAAGTGTGCAGCAGACTTAAGAAAAATGAGTTAAGAGAAGAGAATATTGCACACGAAATTTATAGTGATTCGGCTTAAATCAAACTTACGTCTACTCTATCACGCTGATAGCCTACTAATTGTTATCTACTATATGATTACAACTTTGAGTGCAAACACTCAGTGGTAGATTATACTATCTCACTAAGTTACTCTTTTAGTATTTCTCTTACGACCACAAACATTTAAGCTCACAATAAGTGTATGATTGAAGTTCGCCTAGACTTTGGAATTATAGATCTTGGCCTTATCTTTTTTTTTTTGCTCATCAGTTCTTGTTCTCCTTAAATACTCCTCCACTTCTAAGCTAGCCGTTGGACAGTATCTAGAGGATTGTCTTCCAATCTACCCATTGGAAAAAACTATATCAAAAATATTTAGTAGTTGTTGAGTGACAAAAGCAGAATCCCTACTTGATTCTGATTGACCATACAAATAGAATCTTAACTTCTATAAGTAGAGCTTCTTTGTTTAGAAAGTTCTTGTTTTCAGGATTCAATTGTCAATCAATTAGATTGAGTCAATCAAATCTATCTTGATGTAGAATCCAAATCAAATCACTAGCCATTATACGTTTTGGGTTTGTGTCACATTTTGTCAAGTTATCTTCGTTCTGAACTTGCTATATTATGAAATTGTCACATTTTGGATCACGTTTTGTACTTATGTTGTTCTAAACTTATCACGTTCTAGACCTGTCACATTTTGGACTTGTTCCGTCTGAAGTAGATTTTACAATCTAGACGTAAGTCTGAAAATTTTCATCCTTAAAGTTTGCGTCTTCTGATTGAGGGGACCAATGCTTAGAACCAGGAAAGACCAAGTAAGTTACTGCAGGTATGCCTTCCCACAGTGGGCGAACCTCTTGTTCGAGCCCTTCGGGGATAGCTTTTTAGTAACAAACTACCTAGAGATTTAGTTCAGAGCATAGAGATACTCAAGGATGCCAGGATGGTAATATTTCTAATTAGCCAAGCAGCATTTCTTATAGGATCCTACTAGGCTAGAGAAAAATGAGTGTTTAGAGAGACGTGAAGAGAATTTTGGAAAGAATTTTCACAAGTACACACTTTACTTCAAGGGACTTTGCGCAATACCTTACATTATATTTGCCTTTTATAGGCATTAAGAGGTCACAAGAAACAAAGATCATACTCACAGATCTCGAAACAAACAGAGGCTCTAGAAAATTCGGTCGAGAATTATTCTAGGTGATATAAACAGCGACTGTGAACAGTGATTTCCCTAGTCTATTGCTACAGTACATTGCTATAGTGACCTTGCTATGAGCCTATCTGCCATCTCAAGCATTGTAGTCGTAGTCTGAATCATTTGAGCTATGTAGTGTCATTCGATCTTCTTTGTAGCATTGTTCAAGTTCTGCAACTTTGATGTTAGAGGGACTGTGAGTGACTTTACTTTATGCTATCATGACATTCCACATGTCTATTCCACTCGAGGAGGGCCTTTCTTCATGAGTCCTGGAGAGTCTTGAAGTGTCGGCAGACATGACTAGCTGGAGCCAGTTTGATGTTTGAGCATAATAAGGGATTGCATTGAAATCTACTCCGTGGGATAAGGACAAAAGTCCTTGATCATAGAGGTCTTGAGAGAGGGGGCGTCCCCACTAGGCATAGGGTGCCTGAGCATAGGATTCTTGAGAGGACTGTGTAGGATCATTTGTGTCTGCCATTTCTTGCTCTTGTGATGGAGGTGTCCTTGCTTGATCTTGTGCCTGATTAAATTCCTGGAGTGCCTGTCTGGCTTCAAGTGTAAGACTATAGTGGTCCCATGGGACAGGTACAAAGTAATTCTATACTTCTTCAGGAATGATATGGTTTTCTTAGCATAAGACTCTCTGAAGTTCTCTGTAATTGAATTCAACAGATCCAATGCAACCAGGGGATGATTTGTAAATGCGAGCTTCTTGGAGATGTGGCAAGGGTTTGTAAGTTGTGGTTCCTATTCCTTGTGGTGTGCTAGCAATGTTACCATTATTTCATACAAAAGTCAATGGTCGACGGTGAAACACAATGGTGTGTGTCTCTGGTTCTGCTCGGATAGTTCTCTATTCTTGTTGGAAGAGGTGCTTCCAATGTATGACATCCTGAAATTTGGCCCCCGATTCAGATATATGAAATAGTTGTTTCGTCGATGCACCTATGGTCATTTTACTCGAAGCTGGCCACTCACGAGTTAACTAATCTATTAGGTGAAACCGTTAAGGGATATAAACACGACAGACTAGAGAATTCGGTCGGAAATCGACCGCTCGACCATAATAATCGACAAGGGTCAATACGACACCGTTATAATCGATTATCAAACGGATATAAGTCGATTCAATGGAATTGCATAGTCGAATTGTGGGTGGTTCCGCATGATTGCGATATTCACGTCGAACAGCAATAACCCGATTTTCTATCGATATTCTATTCGGGACACGTGATTGAAACATCGCGATTTTTACGACAACTGAGCGTCGTCTACGATTCGGAGATGCACAAACGTGAATCGAAAATTATCGACTACCGGTCAAACATGCTAAAATCCCTAAAAGCTACCCGATAGGTTAGGTCGTACTAAAATCGCGTTCGGGCGATTTTAACCACGAAATTGCATTCGGTTTCGGGAATTGGACGTTCGAGCGTGTCACGATTCATCTAATGGATGTCGTCTCATCTTTCGGCGAAATTTCGTCGAGTCCGGAATTTTTGCGGAAAATCGATTTTCGGACAAATAAGAAATGGAAATTCGGATAGGCTGAAGAAGGGCATTTTTCTACCTCCAAAATGGCTTGGTTTGTGAGAAATTAGAAGAAATTTGGGATTGGTTGGCCAATTGACTTTGAAGGATGAAGACTTTGGGGTAAATGTGATGATGGGTTGGATATTTCTCAAGGCTTTTCATTAGCCATCTCCTTGACTTGTTGTTCCCTCCCTCTCTCCCACTTCTCTCTCTCCCTTTCATGCGTGAAATCCCCTTCTTCTTTAGCCGACCACTCCTCCCTCAAGTTTTCTTCTTCTTCACCTCAACTCACGCCAGCCAGCCCATTTCTCTTCCAGCTTTCCCTTCCTCCTTGCTGCACATTCCACTGTCCACTCCACCAACATCCTCCATTCATCATCATCCATCCACCATCACCATCTCCATTCTTCTTCTCACCGCACAAATCCACCATCAGCACTCCCCATTCAACGACCAATAGCTCCACGCCAATAGCCACTGAATAGCCCCCTCCACCCAACGTCCAGCCAACCCCTGCTTCCAACTACCGCTCCGCTCGCCCAGTCCACTGTCCAGCTGAGTCACGGCCAGCAGCTCAGCTCCCATCGAACCGCCCATCTTCACGCCACAGCAACCACCGAGACAACCCAACTGAGCTTCCTTGGCCGAGACTTGTAGGGCCAGCCCAGCCTTCGTCGAGCCTCCGTTCGAGATGCAGGTGTCTCGAGTTCTCGCCACCGTCGCGTTGCCGCCACCGTGAGCATGCAACCATCCTAATCCGGTGAGTTAACTCCCTAATCCTTGATTAGGTCGTTAATTCCGCTTAGGGGGTATTTAGATTAGTGCTAATCATGGTTAGATTAGTGCTAAGATTGATTAGTGTTAATTTAGCATGGTTAGGTTAGTTTACCTTGGTTAGGTTAGTTAACTATGGTTAGGTTAGTTAATCATGGTTAGGTTAATTAACCATGGTTAGGTTAATTAAGTTGTATTGGCTTAATTAATCGTAGTTTACTGGACACTCGTTGTTTGCTATTTCCATGGGTTAAAATGTGCTACGATTTTGAGGTTACTTCCTTCTTGAAAAATATTCTAAACATCTATATTTTACTCGATTTTCAGGATTTAAAAGAACAAGATTTCAACTTCGTTGCATGCAAGGCAGAATCTCGTTTTGTGCTGGAACCAGTGACCTTTTGATGTTTAAAGGATTTTTATCAACTCTTAGGGTTTGATTTTTGAAAGAGTTTCTTCACAAAAGTTTTTCATCACATCTTAAAGTTTAACATAGCCTAATTTCAGAGCAAACGGATGAGTTATGGACCTCGAACCAAGCTGGTTTTGGAAAACATAATTTCTGGACATGGACACAGTTTCAGTAACGGTTTGAGCGATTTACTGCTCTTATTCTAGGAATTTTTGGGTCAAGGTGTCTTCATGAAAAGTGTTCATTTAAGTGTCTTTTATAACATATTTAAATTTGAAAATTTTCTGAACTCTTTTGGTTATGTTTCTGGAATTAATCTTGGAGACGTGCGAGTGTACTCGGTTTCTGCCGATGAGGGCCGGTTGTGGTTTTGTGGGTGTTCTTGGTGTCTTGCTTGCTGGAAAATGTAGGTTTTGTGATTTGGTTGATGTTTGGCATGCTGAGAACTTATGCGTGATTTTGATGGCTTGTACGTGTGTTGTTGTGTAATTGATTACTGGATGGTGGTTACCGATTATTATTACAAAACTCGGTTTTATGGGCTTTTAAATGGAAAAATGCCAGGTGTTGGTTTTGGACGCCAATCTTTATGTACTATATAAAACAATGGAGTTTTAAAATGGGAGTGTACTAAGTTTGACAATTTGATTTCGAATGCGTGACCACGCACAATTATTTTACCGGGATTTCTAATACGAAGAAAAATTGGCCAAGTTCATTATTTGAAAACAAGGCATTTGAATGCAAAGCATGGTGTTCTTGGCTAAATATGTGCTTGTATGGTCACTAAGTGGAACCCAACTAGAGTTTGGAAGGGGGTCCGGAAGCCGAGTCACGGTTGAGACCAGACCGATGTTTCTTTATGGAATGCCGTCTAGGCGGGGGTTCTAGACGTTGCCGTACCCAACGGGGCGGGACGATACCCGGTTATGCCGAATGACCGCCGACTTTTGAGTTGGCCGTGGCTCGAGGGGCCGTATGGTTGTGCTATTGCGCTTGATTATGGGGCAAAATTGTTTGGCATGGTATGGGACGTGCCAAAACGGTTTTACCTTATAATCGAGACCCATGTGAATGATTGGAGAGTGAGAACCTTGTGTTCCGGTTGTTAATTATACTTGTTGTATGTATAATGGAATGTGTGATGCGCTAATATGCAGGGACGTGCCGAGGCGAGGCGAGGCGAGTTTTGTATGGTGCGTGTTTAGGACCGCCTTCGAAGTGAATTTGCATCCTAATCGGGGTTTAGGTTGTTGAATCGCTGAGATTTATCTCACCCCGTCGTGGTTAACATTTTTCAGGGCTGTAGCGTGGAGATCTGCTAAGTGTGGATGTGGTGGGCGCGAGATGCGACACCTTTTGGCTGACCCTGTCACTAGTGAAGTTCAGGTTGAACCATAATCCTTAGAGGTTTTTGAGTGGGTTGATAGGAAGTAGCCGTGGAAAGGCTTGTAAGTATTAAACTTCCTAGGGTTAACAGTTGATAAATGAATATGTTGTTTTCGGCAATGTTTGCCGTGTTTTACTATCCCTATGTTTGTTTGTTGGCCGGGGTTTATTTAATTCGCTTCCGCATGTGCTTAATTGAAAGATAAAAGGAATGGGTCAGTGACGCGTCTTGAGACGTCGTTTTTTTAATTGATCGCCAAGGGATGTGCACGTACCCGGGGTTCGGGGCATGACACAATGAGTCGGAGGGTAAAACCAGTTGAGTACAGCAAAAAGGGTCCTATCACTTTCCTTTTCAATGTTTTAACCAAGCACAAATATTCTAGATAGGTTAGCAATGAACTTTCTGGTGGAAAACTCAATAACTATTAAGTACTTATTGATTAAGTACTATAACAACCATCGGAGTTTATCAGGGAAATCATCTTCCGTCCAGATTAAAGGATGTATGAATGGGTACCTAGAGTTTAATCCAAAAGAATAAAGAATTGAACCTCCATGGACCTTGAATAGGTCTGTATGGCATTGCCACATGAGGTTGTCAAGATTCTCAGTAAGGCTGTCATTCTGAATTTGTTCGATGATCTCCTAGGGGTAGTTCAAACTTGGTTAGTCTCACATTCTTTCAATCTTGTATTTTTTCGACTGGGGAAAAGGATGTCGTTGCATGTACATGTTGATCTCTAGCTAGAGCTTTTGGTCTTGAGAGAAAATCTACAAGCACATTCTTCTTTCCTACAACGTGTTTAGTCTCCAAAGAATATTTCAAAAACCATTCAATCCATCGAAGCAGCTGAGAATGAGGAATCTATTTTTGCTTTAATTTGGTCATCTAAAGGAAAGACGCCATATCCAATTCTACTAGGAAATGATGGCCAACGAGATAGAATTCAATTTTTTTTTAATTTCATATTTTATTGCTAGTATTTCCTTGAAAGTAGAATGCTAATACATTTTGGCCTGGGAAAACTTTCTACTTTTATAAGTGCAAATATGTCACTTACCATCAATTTCTTCAAACAGTATGGCCGCCTAGTATTCATCACTAGCATCAATTTGGAGGACTCTTTTCCTAGTAGATGATATTTGTAATGGGAAAAGAGATTGCATGACTTCTTTTAGTTCTGCAATTGTCTTGGTATGGGTTTTACTCCAAGGTGGAAGATTCTTCTTCAACATCAGTTGTGACATCCTGAATTTTGACCCCTTTCGATTATATGAAATGGTTGTTTCGTCGACATGCTTATGGGTATTTTCCTCGGAGCTAGCCCCTCACGAGTTAACTAATTTATTAGGTGATAGACTAGAGAATTCGATCGGAAATCGATCGCTCGATCATAATAATCGACTAGGATCAATACAACACTGTTATAATTGATTAGTGAATGGATATAAGTCGATTCGAGGGAATTGCATAGTCGAATTGCCGGTGGTTCCACACGATTGCGATATTTGCGTCGAATAGCAGTAACCCGATTTTCTATCGATATTATACTCAGGACACGTAATTGAAACCTTGCGATTTTTATGACAACCGAGGGTCGTCTACGAGTCAGAGATGCACAAACATGGATTGAAAATTATCGACCACGGGTCAAACGCGTTAAAATCCCTAAAAGCTACCTGATAGGTTAGGTCATACTAAAATCGCGTTCGGTCGATTTTAACCATGAAATTGAATTTGGTTTCGGGAATCGAACGTTCGAGCGTGTCATGATTTATTTATAGGACGTCATCTCATCTTTCGGCAAATTTTCCTCGAATCCGGAATTTTGCGGAAAAATCGATATTGGACAGAAAAAAAAAAGAAAAGGGAAATTCGGATGGCTGAAGAAATGGGTATTTCTACCCCTAATTTGGCTTTGTTTATGGAAATTAGAACTATTTTCTAAGTGGTTGGGCATGAGACTTTAAGGGCTGAAGACTTTGAGGCTTTTTGTAATGAGTGGCTTGATATTTATCAAGGTTTCTCATTGGCCCTTGCCTTGACCTTCTTGTTCTCTCCCATTTCCCCCTCTCTTTCCCCATGCGTGCAGATCCCCCCCGTTGCCCATCTTCTCCATTTCCTTTTCTTTTCCTCAGCTCCATCTTCTTCTTCACGTTGCTGCCACTAGCCACCCTTCTTCCACTCCTCCTTCGACCAGCACCCACCATTCACGCTAGCCAACGCCACCACCGCATCCCATCCGCCTGTCCCACCTCTAGCTGGTCAGCCAACCTCAGCCGCACCCGTAGCTACCGTCCAACCACCACTGACCAGCCCAGCTCACCCTCACGCCTCCAACTCCAGCAACAAATCGCCAATAGCCACCAGTGTCCTGCCCAGCCCCTCTGTGTCCAGTAGCTCCGTCATGTCGTCCAACCATTCCAGTCCAACAACTCCATTGCCACCAGCCGCGCCAACAGCCCCCGCGGTCCGGCAACCACAGAATCGAGCCCAGCTCTCTTGGTCATGAGGCTTGTAGGGCATTTTCAGCCACCGGTTGAGCTCCGTTGGAGACGCGATAGTCTCGGGTTCTCACCACCGTCGCATTGCCATTGCCGTGAGCCCGCCGTCGTCTTAATCTGGTGAGTTAACTCCCTAATCCTCAATTCGGTTGTTAATTACGCTTATGGGGTTAGATTAGTGTTAATTAGGATTAGTAGTTAATCCTAGGTTAGTGTAACTAGCTTAGTTAGGTTAGTTTGGTTAGGCTAGTTAGTTTGGTTAGGTTAGTTAGTTTAGTTAGGTTAGTTTACTTGGGTTAGATTAGTTAACCATGGTTAGATTAATTAATCATGGTTAGGTTAATTAAGTTGGATTAGTTTAATTAATCGTAATTTATTTAATTTGTGACATCCTGATTTTCAGGTTCTATTTTCGATTGAATAAGTTGGGCTTTTCATTGATGCGCCTATAGTTTTTTTTTTCTGAGTTGGCCACTCACAAGATAACTAGCCTATCAGGTGAAGCTGTTAAGGAATCTAAACGCAATAGACTTGAGAATTCGACCAGATATCGATGGCTCGACCGTGCTAACCTGTAAGGGTCATTACGACACAGTTAAAGATTGATTAGAGACCAGAGATAGGTCGACTCGATTGAGCTATGTGATTAAGTGTGGGTGATTCCACCTAATTGCAAAATTCTCGTCGATCGGCACTAGATAGATTTTTTTGTCGTTTTGGTACCTTATGTCCGTATTTGAAACATCGAGATTTTCACGACAACCGAGAGTCGCCAATGTGTTGAAGATATGCAATGTGGCTTGAAAATAATCGACCATGGTTAATTGCACTAAAAGTTCATAAAAGCTACTCGGTAGGTTAGGTTACGCTAAAATCGCGCGAGATTGAAATTAACTGTGAATTTAAACCCGATTCTAGAAATTGAAGGTTCTCTCATGTTGCAATTTATTTTAGGAACGTCGACTCATCCTCCGAAGAATTTTCGGCAAGTCCGAGATTTTTACGGAAAATCAATTCGGACGATTCGGAAAAGAAAGGAATTTCGGAGGGGCCAAATTGAAGGGATTTTTGGCCTCCAAAGTGAGCTACTTGGTGAAGAGAAATTGTGTAGGCTTCCTCCGCAGAAAATTTGGTCATCAAATTGGGGAAATTGATGAAGAAATTGAAGCTCTAGTGGTGAAATTCGGAGGCTTGTGAGGGGGCTGCAACATTTGGCACCAAAATGAGTTATTTGTGGGAAATTATGCAAGAAAGTATTATGGGAGACAAAGGGGATGAACATGTGGACTTTGGGGACCATGGCATGATGATTTGGGATATTTTGTTTGACTTCCCCCCCTTCTCCAACTTCTCGAGCATGCCTGCCAGCTGCTCCCTTTCTTCGCGTGAACTTCTGCTCCACCGAAGGCAGCTACTTCTGTCTTCTTTTCATTTTTCTTTCTTTCATGTTCATTCTTCCCCCACCCCACTAGCGAACCGCCCACCAAATTAATGCCAGCAGCGCCCCCTCTTCACGTCCGCAACACTCCCCCAAGCAGCGACTGAATTTTGTTGCTCCACCACCATCAGTTGTCTCCTTCCACATGCCTGTAACCGTGAGCCCTCTCTCCGCCGAATTTCCATCCAAGCCGCCACACGTCTGAGACACCCCTGCCCATCTTCGCCGGCTGCACTGAGTCAAACTCCAGTTGAATCTCCCGAAGCAGACTCCCTGGTTTGTTGACCAGGTCGATGCCCCTGCTCCATTCCCTTCTCATGCAGCAGCCGCAACACGCCAGCAGCTCCTCCGTCTCGTCCCCTTCAGTAGCGACGTCCCACAAGCCTAGCAGCACTGCTGAAGTTGCTCCTTTGCTATGTCTCCTCACGCACGGCCCAGCTCAAGTCCCAAGCCGCCAACCACATCCACTCCGCTAGCTGAGCCCAACCGCAAGCCGCCGAAGTCAGCTCAGTCAAGAGCCAAAATCGAGCAGCCCAGCCGTGGGCTTTGTGGCCTTTTTCGGGCCCTCCCGGGCTCCCCTTGGTGTCGCTGTAAGCTCGAGTTTCGGCTGCCGTCGCGTTGCCGTCGCCGTGGACTCGCTGGCTTGTTAATTCGGTGAGTTTACTCACTAAACTCTGCTTAGGGAGTTAATGATGCTTAAGGGGTGTTTAGATTAGGCTAATTAAGGTTTAGGTGGTTAGTTATAATGGATTAGCGATTTAATTATTTGTTTATGCATGTTAGGTGGATAGAACGCTTAATTAGGGACTAGATAAATCGTGCTATTTATCTAGATTGGTTCGGAAATTTTCCGGGCTCGTTTTGGTGTTTAATTAAGCATTTTCGGCCTAAGTTTCTATTATTGGTAATTAATTGCATTTACTTAATTATTTTTTGGTAATTATTTAATTATTTATTATTTTCAGAAATTATACTGGTATAGCCGGTGACCGGAATTTTGTGCTGATTGCTATGGTGTGCTTGGTTTATTTAATTGAATGCTATTTTGTGCAAATTGAGTGGTGATTGAAATTTTGGGTATTTATCCCAAAATTGTGTAATTTCGGTATTTAATCAGAAAATACCGAGCGTCGGTTTATAATGCCAAAAATGTCTTTATGGACTATATTAAATAGTGGGATTTTTGAAAAGGAGAATACCGCACTTTTGACGCAAACTGACCGTGTATCTACACATGATTATTTTTATTGGGTATTTTAACACGATGATATTAGGCCAAGTTCATTATTTTAATTGGGAAATTGGTGTGCAAAGCACAATGTCCTTGGCCGGGACTGATTGATCGTGTGTCAGCTTGTGTGAACATTATAAATCGTCAGCTTGTGAGAGCATTGAATCGTCAGCTTGTGTGAGCATAATAAATCGTCAGCTTGTGTGAGCATTGTAAATTGTTAGCTTGTGAGAGCAGTATACTATATCAGCCTATGTACGCATTGATATGTCAGCTTGTGAGAGTAGTATACTATATTAGCTTGGGTGAGCTATAATAAATATCAGCTTAAGCGAGCTACCATCTATATATTAGCTTGTGAGAGCTACCATCTATATATCAGCTTGTGAGAGCTATAACCATCTATTTCAGCTTGTGTGAGCAGTAATGGTGTTGATTGATTGATAGATGGTATTGATAATATCGGTTGTATCGAATTGAATGGATGGATCGATTGATCGATTGGGTTGGACTGATTGATTGGTTGAGATTATGAACTGTACTGACATGTAGGAGGGAACTGAGGCAAAGTAAGTCTTTTGACTTGTGTGTATAGCTACCTCTAGGCGTATTTCCTTCCTAGTCGGAGTTTAGGGGTTGAACTTACTGAGACATTATCTCACCCCCTCGTGGGCTCAACCTTTTCAGGTCCTTAGATGGTGGTTCCTTCAGAATGTTTTGGACAGCTGCGGGCTAAAACTGAGCAGGGCATGGACGTCCTGGTCCCTGGTAGTCATTGGGCCTTTGAGCTAGTGGTGACTACCGTCTGGGTGGATGAGGGCCTACCAAAGAGGGTACCTCATCAATTTAGGGCATGGTACCGCCATGGACTCAATGGGTATAGGGTAGGTCCCATCCAGGGATTTGATATCCCTGCCGTTGCGCTCAATGCCACTTTGGGCGAGAACGCAGCTGACCCTCCTAATGGTGTTGTGGAGGACCCGACGCCCCCGGAGCCTGTGGAGACCGAAGGATTGGTGAATGTGTCCAGCTAGCTGGTCTTAGGACAACTTCGTTTTGAGAGTCGGTCTTTTGTAGACTTTTGTCTTTTGTCTAGTCTTGTATATAAACCGGGGTGTTCATAAAAGTATTTTGGTTGTGAATTTGTTTCCTACTTTTTTATCCCATGCTGTTTGTTGTCAGGGGTAATCGTTCGCTTCCGCATGCGCATTAAAATGAATGGGTTGGCGACGCGTCTTGGGACGTCGCAAATTTTATCGACCATCGAGGGATGGGCACGCGCTCGAGGATCAGGGCGTGACATAATTAATAGTGATTTATTTAATTAATCGAAATTAGCGTAATTAGTGACGGATTAGCCGTTTCGTGAATTTTTACGCTCGTTATCGTGGATGAATTTTTGTGTGATTTTGATGACTTATATGTGCGATTGATTGCTTGGTGGTAGTGATTGATTATTATTGCAAAACTCGATTTTATGGGCATTTAAATAGAAAAAATACCATGTGTCGGTTTTTAATGCCAATTTTTATGTACTATATAAAATCGTGGAGTTTTAAAATGGGAGCGTATTATGTTTAATGGGTCAATTTAAATACGTGACCACACACGATTACTATACCGGGAATTTATAATACGAAGAAAAGTGGCCAAGTTCATTATTTGAAAACGAGATATTTGAACGCAAAGCAAGGTGTTCTTGGCCAAGTATGTGCTCGTGTAGTCACTATCGGAACCCGTAACCCAACGAGAGTTGGGGAGGCGATGCCTGATTAAGTTCGGATGCCCCACGTCAACGGATGCCGGTCGTAGTGGAGGCTAAGCCAATGCTCCTTTATGAAATGCCATCTAGGCGTGTAATGCTAGACGTTGCCATGCCCGATGGAGCGGGATGATACCTGGTTACGCCAGATGACCGCCGATTGTTGAGTTGGCCGTGGCTGATAGGTCGTAATAACTGGAACACGCCTGAATGGTTGTGAAAGTTGTGCCTGATTATGGGGCAAAATTGTGTGGCACGGTTTGAGACGTGTCATAACGATTTTACCTTATAATCGGGATCCATTTGATTGTTTGAAGGATGAAAATGATGTGTTTTGGTTATTAATTGCGCTTGTGATATTTATACTAGCATATGTGACGTACTAATATGCAGGGACGCGCCGAGGTGAGGTGAGTTTTTTATGGTGCGTGTTTAGGACCGCCTTCGAGGCGAATTTGCGTCCTAATAAGGTTTTGGGGTTTTGACTCATTGAGATTTATCTCACCTCGTCGTGGTTAACCCTTTTTCAGGTCCTTAGCATAGAGATACGTCATGTTCATTTTGGAGTTCCGTGGCACATGGACTCAGAGTCCACCTTTTCCCTATCCACGGGACCACCCAGACTCGTGAACTAGTTGTGACCACGATTTGGGTCAATGAGGGCCTCCTTCATTTGGTGCCTTATCGCTTCAAGGCATGGTTCATTAACGAGCATAAAGGGGCTCGGGAGGGTCCCTTGCAGGGTTTTGACGAACCTCCCCTTGAAACCTGTTAAATTATGACTCGAGTTTGGGGTTAAATTGGGGCTTGGGAAACACCGAGAGTGTTTGAGTGACTCGAGTATGTAATCTCCTTGTATTGCTTGATCTATAGTGAAATTCGTTGCTGCTCTCCCCGTGGACGTAGGTCTTTACGACTGAACCACATAAATCTGGTGTCCAATTTATTTTTCTTCTGTCTATATTATTGTTCGATCGCTTGCTTTATCGCAACAAGTGGTATCAGAGTCAGGCTTGGCTAAGTTGAAGCGAATCGATGGCGACGGAAAAAGTAAAAGTGAGAATCGACATATTTGATGGGAAGGACTTTAGTTTCTGGAAGATGCAGATTGAAGATTATCTTTACCAGATGAAACTACACTTGCCCTTATCTGGGGAGAAACTAGAGACGATGAAGCAAGCTGGTTGGGATTTGCTGGATAGACGAGCTATGGGTGTTATTCGGCTGACGTTGGCTCGTAACGTCGCATTTAACATCTTGAAGGAGAAGACCACTGCTGATTTGATGCAAGCCCTATCAGATATGCACGAGAAGGCCTCTGCGATCAACAAAGTCTATTTGATGTGACGTCTATTTAATTTGAAGATGAACGAAGGTGCGTCAGTTGCAGATCATATCAATGAATTCAATGTGATTGTTAGTCAATTGAGTTCAGTTGAGATTGATTTTGAAGATGAGGTACGTGCTTTGATTCTGTTATCCTCATTGCCTGATAGTTGGAATACTACTGTTACCGCTGTTAGTAATTCCTCTGGGTCAACAAGTTTGACGTTTGATGGGGTTCGAGATTTGATTCTGAGCGAGGATATTCGTAGAAGAGAATCTGGCGAACCTGTATCTACTGCTTTAGTAGGTGAAAATAGAGGAAGATCTATGACACGTGTGGGTAAGAGTAGTACTAATATGAACAGACGTAGTCAATCTAGGACTGCTAATGTTGTCTGTTGGAGCTGTGGCAAAAGGGGGCATCTTAGAAGGGATTGCCTTAAGTTGAAGAATGAGAAGGGTAAGGGAATTATAGTTGATTTTGCAAATAATGTTGCAGTTGTAGCAGATAATGCCGATTATGTCTTGTCTGTCACTAATGATTCATCGCTTGATGGATGGATTTTGGATTCTGGTTGTTCTTTTCATGTCACACCAAATAGAAATTGGTTTATCACTTATCAGTGCACAGGTAGTGGTAAAATCCAATTAGGGAACAACGTTGAGTGCGATATTGTGGGTGTTGGTGATGTTAAAATCAAAATGCATGATGGCATTGTGAGGACATTGACTAGAGTAAGACACATTCCAAAATTGAAAAAGAACTTAATTTCCTTGGGTGCCCTAGATTCAGCTGGTTGCAGGTATTCTTCAAAAGATGGAGTTCTGAAGGTTGTTCGAGGTGCCTTGGTGATAATGAAAGGAATAAAGCACGGAGGCCTGTATAAACTTCAAGGTGAGACAATGACAGATTTCACGCTGGAGACGTTGGATGCATCTGTTCGAGAGTCTTTTGACTGCTCGAGGAAGACCTGGGTGTTTGTGCCAATGCACAAGTTTGATGCTGGTGTCAAGATCACGCAGTCAAGAGCTTTGATTGAGAGGGAAACTGGTAAGTCGATCAAGCTTGTGCAGACTGACAATAGTATGGAGTTTTGCTCAGAGCTGGTAAATAAATTCTGCATGAAAGAGGGCATAGTGAAACATCGCACTAATGCTAGTAAATCACAACAATTTGCAGAATTGATGAGTAGAATATTACTAGAGAAGGCCCGAAAAATAATCTCTAGTGCTAGTATTGCTAGGAGAATCCTAGCTGATGTGCTTAGTACGGTAAGCTGCCTGGTGAATAGATCCCCATCAACTGCTATTGAATGGCGGACTCCTGAAGAAGTGTGGTCAGGTAACGTTGCTGGTTATTCTATTATTAGAATGTTTGGTTGCCCATGTTATTTTCGAGTGAGTGATGGTAAGCTTGATTGGAGGGCATGGCGCATATTCCATGGCTATGCACAAGGTGAGCAAGGTGATCGGTTGTGGTGCCCAGATATAAATTCATATGTTAACAGCAGAGAAGTTACCCTTGATGAGTCTCCAATACTTCTGGCTAGGAGTGTTTGTGGCAGTGTTAATACGGATCTAGACGGTGTTCAGCTTGAGGTGGAGTTGCGACTAGAAACTCCTGAGGTAGCGTATACAGGTACTAGCAAAGTAATCGACACAGATGGTGCTTGTAGCGAGGTGGAGCTTATAGAGCCAATGGTTGTTGTAACTGCTGATATTGACAAGGTACGTATGCGATCTCCTAACAGATATGGATGCAATAATGGTTTTACTTTATTTGCGGTTGAGGAGGTTGTGTCACAAGATCCTTGCGGAGCAGTTAAAGGTGCATGTGGAGTTGGTATTCTGATGAGTTCCTCGGTTATGGCGAAGTTCAAGCGAGGCTTGGACTTGGATAATATCTGTGGCGGTTGAGCCCATCGGGGGCTATGGGAAAGTAGTAGCAGAATTTGAATTTTTTACAAAGTGATTGTAATTTGGCTCAAATATCGAGCCAAGGTGGAGAATTGTTAACTTATGACTCGAGTTTAAGCGTTTTGAAAAATGCGATTCGCTGGATTTACAAAAGAAGGAAATAATTAAAAGATGAATTTTCTTCTTTAGAGTGAAGCCACTGAAGTCCACGCGTGAAAAGGAAGATGCGAATTTTTTCTTTACCTGCGGAAGTTTGCCGAATTCTTCTTATCCACGGTGGGGCCCAAAACTTGGGCACACATTCACGCTTATTTCTTGTTCGGCCATGCAAAGAAAGAAAAAAATAAGGGCTGCCGAGCTCTCCGCACGTGAAAGACAAATTGTGGTGGGCCCAGGTCAAAGTTTGACCTGGGCACACGTATAAAAGGAAATATAAAAAGGGCAAGGTTTCATTCATCAATATAAAAGAGGAGCCGCACGTCAGAGAAGTTTTTTGCACGTCCGCGCTGCTTGCAGAAGCCCTACGAAGAGGATACGTATGTGAAGACGCTGTTCTTGTTTGACGTACGTAGAGCATTTCGTTCGAGCTTGAATGCGCGGTAATTTTGTGCCGTGAGTTTATCTCCAAGTGAGTTGTTTATTTATAAACACTTGGGTTTGGGGTTAAATTGGGGCTTGGGAAACACCGAGAGAGTGTTTGAGTGACTTCAGTATGTATTCTCCTTGTATTGCTTGATCTATAGTGAAATTTGCTGCTGCTCTCCCCGTGGACGGAGGTCTTTACGACTGAACCACGTAAATCTGGTGTCCAATTTATTTTTCTTCTGTCTATATTATTGTTCGATCGTTTGCTTTAGCGCAACAAAATCGAGGATGGGGAGGTAGCTCACCCCATGGACATCGACATCCCGGATGGTGTCGTAGAGGATGCAGCGCCCGAGTTAGAGGGATCCGGAGTGTAGGTTGCCTAGGACCTCCTTTTTTTTTTTTTTTGGGATAGACTTATGTATATAAACTCCTAGGTTAACTTGGTTTGTTTATAAAGCGTAGATTGTGAAAAATCTCCGGCATGTTTTACTATCCCTGTGTTTGTCTGTTGGTCGGGTGTTTATTTAATTTGCTCCCACATGTGCTTAGCTGAAAGATAAAAAGAATGGGTCGGCAACGCGTCTTAGGACGTCGCATTTTTAATCGACTGCCAAGGGATGTGCATGTACCCGGGGTTCGGGGCGTGACATCAATTGCAATGGAATCAGTGATTTTGCAATGTTGGGAACAAAGTCTCTTAAGACAATTAATTATCCTAAGAAATTACTGAATTTGCTTTGTTGTGAAATTTTTTGCTGGAAATTTCAACAAATCCTAGGCAATATGTGGTCATGGATAGTATGTATCTTTGTTGAGGTGCATACCAAGAAATTCAATTTTTGTCTTGGCGATGTTCATCTTTCTTTGGAAAAGCATGATTCTATATTTCTTCACAGTGTCTACAAACCGCTTGAGAAGTCGGTAGTGAGATTCTTCATCAAAGCTGTAAAGTAATATGTCATCAATATAAACTACCGCACTGGACATGATTGGTTGAAAGATTCAGCACATGGCCTTTTGAAATAAAGAAGGGACTACTTTGAGGCTAAATGGGAGAACCTTCCATTGGAAATATTGGTTTGAAATACAGAACCCTGCCATGGGCCTGTCTTCAAGGTGAATGCCCAATTGCTAAAATCCAGCTTTGAGATCGAATTTGGAATAGATGTAGGCTTTGGATAATCCAACAAAAAGGAAATTTCGAGAGGGTAAAGGAAGAGGTTGAGGGATTGGTAGTTTATTACTAACTGCATTTTTTCTTTGTTCTGCTCAGCTCGATTGTTGACATCAAAAGCTTCACAAGCCCATTGAGAATATGAGATTTGAATAAGGCCTTATTGTAGTAATTCTGAGCATTCCTTCAGAGCAAAAGCGAGATATTCCGATTTCATTCCCATGTAGGTAGCCTTTGTGAGATTTATATCTTCATTTTTCTTGAAAGAGAGGCAAACAAAAAACTCTAGATTTTTCCATAAAGGATGAGGACATTTCTGAGAGAATTCAGAATGGGATTCCGAGCAGGATTCTAACAACTTTTTCATGATCGAGTCTAGTAAACTCATCTAGATAGAGAAGAGCCTTTAAATATTGACAAATTCAGAGAATTGGTCTTTATACATAAGGCCTCTTCCAGGAATGATCCGGATTTGAAAAATTTGAGTCATGATGTCCTAACCAATAATCTGATCCTTGTTAGGAAGACTAGATCCAAAGATTTTGGTGGTTATAGAACACTAAGGGATGAACTGGATAGTCATTGTTGTAGTACGAATATTTGTAGAAAAAGTTATCTCCTGAGGTAGAATTGAAATACCAAACACAGGAAGTCTAGTATTCTTCAGGAAGAACTTTAATGTCTAAAATTGATGAACTAGCACCAGTGCCAATAAGGGCAATAATTGTGATGAGTTTAACAAACTTAGAAGTAAATATTTTGACAAGAAAATGAAGGCAATGGACTTGACTGGAATATATACTAGGGTCTTGTTCTAGGGAAGTGAGAGATATATCAAAAAAATCTTCAGGATTTGAATCAGAGTCAGTTTTATTAGGGGTTTAGTAATAAGGAATAACACAGAGAATTTGTTCAGATGGATCCTCATCAACAAAAAACAAGGATTCAATATCATTATTTTCAAGAGAAACAACAGTCTCAATTTCAATGTGATGTATCAGATGATTTTGACCTTTTTTTTGCCTGTGAGCAATTTTTGGTGAAATGACCTTTCTTGTTGTAGATGAAGTACCAGGTTGATTTCTTGCGATCTAAGCGATCTTTCCTTCTTCGTAGGAATTGTCATTTTTTCTTTCTCCGAAAATGCTTGGATCCATAATGCTTGGATCTTTCAACTCTATATTTCTTGAAATGCTTCTTTTTTCTAGAATGATTTCCACAAGAGCCATCGCAATCTTTTTTGGAGCATTTGATCTTCAAATTCTAACGTGAACAAGCTCCATCAAGTTCTTGACTATCTTTGAGGTAGGTTTTCATCATCTGGCACCTTAGACACAAATCATCAAGACACAACTGGATCTCTTTGTTTGTTGAGAAAAGATGTGACATCCTGAAATTCAAGCCCTTTGAGGGATGAATGAATGTGAATTTTGTCAATGCATTATTGGTTGATCTCACTCGGAATTGATCACTCCTGAGATACTAACCTTAAGAGGAAAGGCTAATGAGGATAGAACTTGTGCGACTAAAGAACTTTACCTGGGAAAACGACTTGACCGTGAGACTTGCGTGAGGACGATGCTGTAGATAGGCTGGCCGATTTCAAGGACGACTAAAAGTCGATTCACGGACAGAACATAATGGAACAACGGGTGATTCTGTTTACTGTTATCGAGTCCACGAACGACCCTATGTTGATCCTCGATAATCGTGTACTTTGAAATAAGAATCTATCTTTCGCAATTTCATGTAGTCAAGGACGTCCATGTGTCAAAATGTCTTGAATGTGGTTTGGCACGAGTTGGTTACGTGTGAATCCTCGAAGCCGCCTGTCAGTCAGAGTTGTACCAAAATGGCATTCTAGCGAAATTGACATGGCATGAGAATCCAAGATTGGACTTCGAATGTTCGGGAACGTCCGGGATAGACTATTGGATGATGCTATTTCGACAGTCGGCAGTGCCAGTCAAGCCGAGTATTGGGAAAAAGGACTTACGGACTGAGGGTACGAGCCTGTGAGGACGTGGGCCAAGCAAGACTAGTGTGGGCATTAGGCCCAAGGTGGGACTGCCACCATGGTAGGCCCAAGGCAAGCAAGTGAGCCCACTGGACCTAACCAACCATTTTACCTTCCGAGCCCATTGTTTAGCCTTAAGCCATTTCGAGCCTAATCAATTCCTGAGCCTGTTCCTATTCATTTCCTAGCACATTTCTTAGGCCTGCCTTTCATTTTAGCCCAAGGGAAGTTTGGGAAATGTGCAAGGTGGAAATGACCATTTTGCCCCTAGATATTAAGTGGATAAGGCAAAAGAAGAGAGAGAAGATGAGGTCATGTCGCATGGGGAGTTGGGGCAAGCCTTAATGGCCTTAATGGAGGTGTGACAGCAGCTCTCTCTTCTCTCTCTCTCCTCCTCTTCAGCCCAGAAATTCGCAGCCCCCTTCTCTCCCCTATTTTCCTTCCCTTCCTTCTTCTTCTCTTGTAGACCTTCCTCTAAAAACCTAAGTTGATTGTTGCCTTCCCGTGCGAATCACCGCTCGTGCCACCCACCATCGTGCTCAAGAGACCCAGTCCGTACACCCTGAGGCGGTCAGAGCCGGTCGGAGCCGCCGGTTGACCCGCTGGCCGACCAGACGCTGCCGCTCACCTCACCACCTGGCCTTGCTCTGTTCCACGCAGTTTAGTGTTTTTCTCCTGTTTCCTCCTGTTTCGACCCAACCTCCACCCAGCCCAGCCACCAGCTAGTCCCCCTTGACCCCCAGGTGCTGCTAGTCGCTGGCCAGCCGCTAGCTGGAGCTCCGGCCAGGTCGCTCAGCTCCTTTCCCGCCTCTACAGTCCAGTTTTCCAGAGTTGCAGTGAGAGGCAGAGTTTGTGGCTGTTGTTTCAGCCTTGGGATCGCCTTGGATCATCGTGGTTGAGGTCCCTGTGCGTAGCCTCCGTCGTCGCTGCTGCGTTCGTGCCTCCGGCCCGCTTAACGGGTGAGTTTAGCTCCTAATCCGTCGATTAGTGCCTAAACTTGCTTAGGGTTAGTTTAGTTAAGGCTAATTCTAGTTTAAGGGGTTTAATTAAGTTGCTTTAGTCTAAGATGGGTGGTTAGATAGATGGTTAAGATTAAATTAGGTTAATCTTGCTTGTTAATTAATTGTGGTTTATGATTAATTAAGCTTGTTTAGCCTTAATTGATTGATTTCCTTAATTGAATTATTGTTTTATTGAATTCTGAATTTAATTTATTAGTTAGGAAATTCTAGAATTTCACTGTTCATGATGTACTCTATGCATGTGGTATTGTTCACGCACATTGTTCATGCAGTACTGTTCACAAATCACTATTCACGCGCACTGTTCACGTGACACTATTCACACAGAAGCGAAATTTGGTCTAGATGCACATGTTTTGATCATATGATATGTATTGATCGTGTAAACACATGGATATTTGCATGAATTGCGTGGAGTTATAAAAAGGGAAATATGGTTTGTTCGAGGGACATAGGAAATGCACCGCTTTTAGGAGAAAATGATTTGAAATTGTATATGCAAGCATGTGTGCATTGGCTAATGCTCAAAGATAAAAAGTGAGTTGTAGTGGTATGCTTGCGTGATCACTAAGTGGAACCCGTTACCCAACGGGAGTTGGGGGCGATGCCTGAGTCTATCGGATGCCCGGCGGGGGTTCGGATGCCGAGTCGCGGTTGAGGCCGGATCGATGCTCCTTTGTGGAATGCCGTCTAGGCGGGAGTTCTAGACGTTGACATGCCCGACGGGGCAGGACGATGCCCGATCTTTATTGGATGCCTAGCGGGGGTCCGGATGATTGTCGACTAGGGAGTTGGGTGTGGCCGGTGGGCCGTGATAACTGGATGTGTCTGAGTCATTGAGATAGTTGCGCCATATTATGGGGTAAAATTGCGTGGCACGGTATGGGACGTGTCATAACGATTTTACCTTATAATTAGGACCCATGTGATTGATTGATATGTATTATGTGGCGCACTATTGTGCAAGAGCGTATGAGAATCATGGCATCATTGGTTCCGGTTATGCATGAGTTGATCACATTGTTTATGGTACCCACGCATGAATCGATAACGTGCTGGGTGTGACAATGGTCAAGTGAGATCGCTTGTGATGTGACTCGTATACGATTGTTGAACTGCATCATCTAATGGCCATGTGCATTGTGTGTATTGTGTTGAGATATAACGTGCAGGGTATGGCATATCGGGTAAGGTTGCATGCGAACCGACTAATTGATTGTTGGTTGACTCTAGCTGTTAATATTTATTGGTTGTTGGTTCTTAGTCGTTGTGTTGTTTGTGGGGTGGTTCTGGAGAGATACCCCGAGTTGAGTTAGTGTCCTAATCAGGGGTTAAGGGAGGACTCGCTAAGATTTTATCTCACTGGTTATTGTATAACCACTTTCAGGTCCTTAGAATAGCGCTTCCGCTAGTGAGGTTCAGGATCCCCAAGGACTGGGATACTGTTGTGACGCACCACCGCTTCCCGGGTCGAGTGCATCTTTACGAGAAGTATCTCTCCACCATATGGGTGGATGAGGGATTGGGGCAATGGATACCCCATCGGTTCCTGGCATGGTTCATCCAGGATGGCGATATGCTAATTGGTCCTTTGCGAGGTTTTGACGAGCCGCTTGGTGGGGCCCTGAGGATGTCGACTGGGATCCCATGGAGCTGGACCCTCCTAACGGTGCAGTGGAGGATCCTAGCCCCACTTCACCAGTGATCGACCCGTACGCCTCCGACTATGACTCGATGGAGTCTGAGTCCGTTGGATCCGAGTGACAGTAGTGCCGAGCCCGAGGGTTCTTTTTTTGTATAGTTGGTTTAGCCTAGCCTAGTTTCTTTTTGGTTTGGCTTAGAGGATGGATCGGCCCCTTGTTGGGCTTGTAGATCGGAAATGATCCTCCGTTGGTTAATCCAATATAAAAATGTATATACGAGTAGATGTTGTTTTTGCTGTTCATCTCTCTATCCATGTTTGATTGCTTGATTGTCTATTTGATTGGGGGATGGTTCGTTTTCCGCTTGCGCATAATGAAAGATTAGAAATGAATGGTCGTCGACGAGTCCTGGGACGTCGCTTGCTATCAACCAAGGAAGGGGTTGTTGCATGCTCGGAGTTCGGGGCGTGACAAAAGATCTCTCAACCTGCTGGGATCGCTCTCTAGGAATAGAGATTAGAAAAAACCGGTTTCAAGTTCACATCAGCTCTAAGGCCATAGAAAATTTTGAGCATTTCTCGATAATGCTTATTGAGATGCTTTTTTTGGAAAGAGCAGCATTTTCTTTTAAAAAACTCTCTTCTTTTAAGCTCATGGAGGTCAGTTTGCTTGCCAATGAAAAAATGATAAAGAAGAGCAATAGCTTGGCCGAAATCTGCTGAAATTAGGAATTGTACTCAATCTTGTTCTGTAACCGATTGCCACCAATGTTTGAGGTTACCTGTAAACTTTGTGACAAATCTAAAGAGGACCTCATACTTGTGATTTGTGATAGCTTGGGCATTTAGCCAAGTATGGAATTCTTCAAATCTTTTTTGCCATTTGGAGTAGGGAATATCATCAATAGTAAAGAGCTGTTTAGAAAAAAAGTAAGAGCTTAGGATGGGTTATTTGGTTGAATAACCTCTGGTTCTGAAGGATTCGATTCCACTTCTTAATCTAGTGGTTGGTTCATGAATATCGAAGAAGTAGGTGGTATAATAGGAAAGGATTCAACATGAGGAATTGAAAAGGAGGAGGATGATGAGAGAGATACAGAGTCTGATTCTGGTTCTGAATTTGAGTCGATTGGAAGAATTGCATTTGGAGAAGGCTAATCATGGTCTTTTAGGACAACAGGATCATGTAATTTTTCTTGATTGCTTAGATCTCTCAAGAATGATTCCAATGGATTGGAAAGTATAATTTGGTCCGATTTCTCCTTTGTAGAAGTTGAAGTTTCCTTAGGAATCTTTTCTTTCCCTTTTACTCTTAGCCGAGCCATCTCTTTAAGACGGTTTCACATTTCTACCACATCAGTGCTACTCTGGTAGAGGTTTCTGCAATCGTGGCAAAGATCAAAGTATTTGGGGTCGGATGAGAATAGTAAATTCTCGGAAAAGTAGGAAATAAATCAAAAGGTTTAAATATTCCTTCTTCAAGGAGATGGATTTGCCTTTTAAAATTTTCTATCTCCACCTTTGGACTTTTGAGATGATGATATCCCAAATGTTGTCTGGATTCCAGGACATGAAGTCTTTTCCAGAAATTTGAAAGCATCTATCACAATCCCGACTCCATCCCCAAGGTCATGAGCAGCAAGGTTTATTTTCACGACGTCCCAGGCTCATCACCGTCCTGATTCTTTTTATCTTGTTATCATGCACCTATGGAAATGTGAACAAATAACTCCTCTGACAATCAATAGATGGAAGATTAGGACATACATCACACAGAACATACTTATTCATATTATAATAGTACTTTTACGAGCCCTTTCTCTACGGGCACTCTTTTCTTTTTGCATCACACTACAAGCTTTCCATATGGCCAAGGGAATTCATATCTCCTCTAGCATGATTACAGCTCTCAACACTGACATGAGACTTCCGTGCCTAGAAGACTGAAAGATAAGGGAGTGAGTTTTGGGGAAACTTAATAAGTAAAATTCCTAGTTCTCTACTAGGAAAGCATCTCTTCATCGAAGCTTAGCAAGTACAACACTCGCAAATAGTGTCAATGGTAGATCAATAGCAAACTTGTTGTTACCCTTGAATCCATGCAAATGTCCATCGCAACATGCTTCAATGCATACTTACCTTTGGTTTATCAATAAATATATCAACATGTCATACTTATGCATATACCGACACTCATGCAAATTCATTTAGCATCATCCTGGCTCGACTAGGCCCTCCTAGCTCGACCAGGGCTTCTAGCTTCTTGCTGGGCTTCCTAGCTCGACCAGGGCATCTCAGCTTGACTGAGGCTTCTCGGGGCTAGCTTCCCGAGGCTTTCAAGTTCAAGACCCAGGCATCCTGGCTCAACCAGGGTATCCCGACTCAACCAAGGCATCGCCGCCAATGCTGTGTGGCAATAGGCGCTTTTTCCTCTTTAAGTGCATGCATAAATGCATCATACAAGTTGGTTCTTATTTTTTTCTCTTAGTCAACGCATGCATGGCTCGAAGGCATGCTCACTCATTCGTGTGTGTCATGAGTTTCTTATACTTCACTAGCAAATATGTCAAGAATGATCTTTGGTCCGTAACTTGAATCAATCACTTAGCATTGATCCCCGCATCGGACAAGGCTTGAAAATGGTATGCCTCAATACCGATCCAAGACCTCGAGGCTTGGGTACACCTCGCTTTGGTGACGATCCCAAGCTTGACAGACCTCGGCTCCAACCCGATGTGAATACACATATATCGAGAATGACCCTCAGCTCATGGTTTCATTCAACGCCAAGCACAAAGTCCCCATGTCTATTTGGACTATGGAAATCGACATGCTTGGTGCCTTACCTAGACCTCGTGGATGAAGGCATAAGATCGATACGCCTCAATATCGACTTAAGACCTTGCGGCCTCGGGCAATTCCCGCATCAAGCGAGACTTTGACCCGACATCCTATTTATGCCAAAACCAAGGCTTTATGGCTTGGGCGACTTTGTCTTGCGATGAAATCAATCCGAGCGAACCTCAGCTCCATTCCGAACATAAGTGACTAAAGTACATGGCCATATCCCATAGCAAGCAAGATCAAACAAAAGACATTGCACACTATCCATGGCTTGACGGGTAAGCACTTAACTACGATGGGATGTAATTTTTTAGAGGAAAAAGAGGAATCTTACTTACCTTGGCAAACCTCAAGAACTAACTTGAATAGCTTGAAGGGTTAGTGATGCAAGGCTGAGAGAAAGGAAATGGAGGAGGAAGGTGGATGGTCAAGAGGAGGAAGGAGGAGAAAGTGGATGGCAATTGTGGAAATGAGGAGGGATCCTCCTATTTATACTACTCAGCGCCATCATTACCAAGCCAAATGTTCCACTCTAATTTTTCCAAGTGTCCTGCCTAAAGTCCTTAATTGGCAAGCCTACTTGGCCAATAATTGCATTTAAAAGAATGGCTCGCCTTTCGCCATTTCATTGGGCCATTTGTACCCCATATTTAATGCGTATTTAATGAAGTTTGAGGATAAGGCTATCAAGATTGCCAACTCAGTGCCTAGGTTCTTAGGTCATTAATGAGAGGCTTGGGTTCCGCTCTCCGATTGGTCCATGTGTAGCCACCCCTTTCTTGCCCATCAAGGATATCTACAACTTAATCATTACTTTTGAAAAGTCAAAGGACACATCACCTCCCTTCATTAATGAGGGTGTTCTAGAGTTTTCTTCTAGTTTATTCTTTTCTTCATCAAGAAGGTGGTCTAGAGAATTCCATCGTCTAAATTGGTTCCGGGGCTGAAGAAGGGATCATTAGGTACACCTCAAAAAATTGAATCACCTACATCCGAGGTTCGGTCCTTGTACCCCACGCTCAGCCAAACCATTCCCTTTGACGATCGGTCGGTCCAAAGCGTCGGTTGTCCTTCGGTCAGGTCAAGGCTAATCCTAAGGCTCCTAAGGCTACCCATGGCCTAGCATTAAGCCAAGGCACTCATAGACCTTAGAATTAGTAATAGAGTAGCTGGATCTATCCCTAAACTCATTCCGATCGGCACCCGATCCATTCGTATGGTTCATGGTTAGCACATTACCAATCCACGATCGAACATCACCAATTCAAGGTTCCTTTCCGATCACTAAGAATTAAATAGGGAATGATGCATTTTTGGTCTGAAGACAATTGCATTTGATCAAGTTGAATAGTCCATGTATCGGTGCATAGCCGGGTGAAATCACTTGTGGCTGAACACTGCAATCGGTCGGATCGACCAATGATCATCCGCCAATATAAAATCAACCCGTGACCAATCCTCGTGATCAAAAAGTCAACTTATGAGCTAGTGATCCTATCTCATCGATATAGTTGGTAGAAAATTCACGGCGACAACTCAACCAATTCATGGCCGATTGATCGATCGGTCAAACCATGACCAATCCTTGATTCCTTATCAATCGAACTGATCAATCCCATGGCCAATGGCTCATGATCAATCCATTTAGGACCTTATGGCCAATCCTCACGGGGTCGAAATCGAGGGTGTTACAGCATTTTCTTGGTGATTTTATCATATCCCTTGAGATCTCTTTGTACATCAACTATTTTGGAATTAATTGTCTTGAAGGCATTGTTGTGTGCCAGAAGGGTTTTTGATTGCCAATTCAGGACTGCTTCGGCAACAGGAGTTATCTTCTACCTTCCATGTTCATCCACATCAGTGGGAGCAGGGACTTTTGGAACATGACAATATCTCCCTTGAGGATCAATAAATTCTTCAGTAGCAGGAAAAGAAAGTCTAGAGCTTTCTCGCACAAGGGGAGGAAAATATGTATCCTGGAACATGGAGATTGAAGGGTTAGCCTTTTTCTGAGTATCTTGGCTGGATAGTGTTTCACCTAGAAATTCAAGTGGGTATGAGTTCTTTTTTGCCTAATTAAGAATTGGTTTGTAAAACGGGGAAACAATGAGTTTTTTATGAGGTGGTGAGGAAGGAGGCGAAGGCGAGGATGAGAATGGAGATGATGTATAAGAAGGTGGTGGTGATGGAGCATAAGAAACCATAAATTGGAACTTATCATATTCACCAAGGGTGTTAACAGAGGGATATAAATTCAAATACCTCTGGTATAGGCCATCTTTAGCCTTTAAGGGTTTTCGCCTGGGTCTTGTAGTCGAATCTACCTCATCAGGACCATTTGTACAGTAGAAACACTAATAGAACAGATCCCAAAAACAATGACCATAGCGATCTTTATAGTAATGGACAGGATTCTTATTACCATGAAAGTATTTGACAAGCTTTTTCAAATCTAGCTCCAAAATTGATTTTGGGACGCAAGGCTCAATCATGAACAAAGTCTAGAAGATGGAAGGGCTTTCTTCTTTTTCTTTGCCAAATTTCATGGCAACAGTGCCATATTTTTTCCTTACAAATTCAGAGTCTGAAGACTGGAGAGGCTTATTGGTCTAGTGCAGCTTCTCATAGTTGGTGATCCAAATCTCTGGAAGGAGGTTGGCTAATTTCTCCTTAGGAATTTGCCTGGGAACGTGGATGCAGGAAGCCTGGTCATTTTGCATAAATGAACAAGGCATCTTCATTTCCATTTTGGAAGTTGAGATCAAGAGCATAATTCTACACTCGATAAACCATCTAATAATACAGAGTTGTTGTAATGGAATCAGTAGTCTGGGGAGCTCCAGTAAGTTGATTTGGACCTTCAAGAAGGAAAGCAATTGTAGATCTGAAAGGGCTACATTAAAGTTTGGATACAAGGCTACAAAGATAGTCCCAGCGTTCAAAGTGGTTTGGACAGTGCCAATACATGTGTGCTGGTATTCTAAGAACCAAGTGTCTAGTGAAGCCATTCGGGCTATAGCAGGTAAGCCTTTTCGACCATGAAAGGTAAATGCAAGTCACACAGCTCCATAGTGGATATGAGAATATCCCTGTTGGCTCCATTGTTTAGGAAATTCTGGGGGAATTTGAAGAGTAACAAAGTACTCATTTTCAGTGGCTGGAATAGGATATTGGTCAAACTTGGAGGACTACTTTTTCACTTTTTAGGAGTTGGTCAAATAAGATGTCGGATTGGACGGATGGGGGAAAAGGATGAGGATGGTTTAACAAAAGCTAAATATGGGTTCATAAGAGGAAGCTGGGTTTTAAAGATCTTTGTGTCATCACTAAGAGAGACTTCATAGGGATAGTCAATCTTGAAGGCATTTGACATACAAAATTCTGAAAGAGAGGAGGATGGAGATGAAATGAGGGTAACAGGAGCATTGAGAGTTTCAGGGTTAGACATGATATGAAATAATCTTCTTTTGACCGGAAGTACAATCCGCTTTATCAAAATGACAAAATTACTCTAGATCTTTAAAATAATATGAGCCAGAAACTCAAAGACTGGTAGGTAAATTTAACTTATAAGGGTTAAGTATTCTTTAATTCATATGTCGATAAATGACACATTTTTTTAAGTATCATTAATGATCCATCTCCTTCTTTCAAAATCAATTTTGACAATCAAGTTCTTATGTCCAGGATTCCTAGATATTAATGGAAGGGAATACCATTTTTCAAAAGAGTAAAATAGAATTCTTTGTTTGTCACAGGCTTTTTGGGATGATACCTCAATACTCACGCCATACGACATTGAATCAATTATGGATTTTAGTTGGAAAGCAATACAGATATTATATTCTTTTATGATATTCAAAGCAGGTCATCTTTAAAAATTTCAAAACTCTGATTTCTCAGGTCAACATTCTCGAAGAAGACAATGTAATAATTTTAGCTACCATTAGTTTGTAAATTTCTTTGACTAGTAAAAGATGGGCCCCTCCCTCAAATCAATTAAGGACCTATTTAGTAACATGGTAAATAGTGCCTGATTTTATTCTTTTGTTTTCGGGAAAAAAAAAGAAAAAATTTGTTTGGTAACGTTTTTGTTCTTGAAAATAGATTTAGAATATAATCAAGAAAAAAAATGCTTCTTTATTCCCTAAAATGACTCCAGAATTAAGTGAAAACAATTTTTTTTTTCTTTTTTTCTCTTTTCTTTTCTTCTTTTTCTTTTCCTTTTTCTCTTCCTCTTCTTCTTTCCCTAGCCGGTGATCGGCTATAGGAAAAAAAAAAAAATAAGAGAAAAGAAAAATAGAACAAAATTATTAAAAAAATTAAACGAAAGTATAAGTCACAAAAAAATTTGAGACTTGTACCAAATACATTTCTATTCTAGAAATAGAAATTTTATATAGTTATCAAATGTCTCAGAATACTTAGAAATTTATTTAGGAAAAAAAATTAGAAAAGCTTATTTTTGAATAAAAATTATTTTCAGAAAGAAAATAGTTACTAAACGTGTCAAACATAATTGAAAAAAAGTGAAAAAAGAGACTCAAGGACACAATCCCTTTTTGCCACATGTCCTTTGCATAGTCCTTTTAATTACAGGCTGACATGTGGACCGGCGTTTTATTTTTTTGGTCATTAGCCGTGCAAATTAGATACTTGGTGGTGGGGCCACGACCGTTGGAGAAAAATCTCATATACCGCACATACTAATACCAGCGTGTAGTGTCGCCGATGTACTTAGGTGCTCCTTTCAAATTGTGATTTATAATTTTACAATTGTTTTGTTGATTTTGGATCTCGCAATAAAATATTTTTCACCAAGTGTTATATATATATATTTTTTAAAGAGACTTAGGTTCCATGCTAGTATTAGACAAAGATGGTCAAATACTAGTAGAAATATATATATATATATATATATATATATATATATATATATATATACATATTATAGTCTTGAATCCAATGAAATCGTTCAATACAAGCTCAGAATCGATAATAACAAGTGCCAAAATCTAATCAACAGCTGTGGTGACTGGAACAATGAAGTAATAAATTGGTAGACTTGAACCGTGTTTCTACATGACCCGATCAATTCGTCAAGCATTCGTCATCTATTTTCATTGTTCAACTCTTTGACAACATGAAAAAACCAAAAGCTTTGTCCTCCCTCTCTATCTATCCAATCATTATCAAAGAAGACTTTGACAGAATGTTCAATTTTTACATAGAAATATATTCGCTAAAAAAAGATTCCAGAAGATGTTGACCATAAATGAGAAGATTGATTACGGAGAAAAAAAAAAGATGTATTCGTATTCACATATATGAGAATTTTATAGGAACAAGAATAATCTTGGATTACCTTTTGAAAAGATGGCAATATGTTTCTTTTGAGTAATAAGACTATTCCAATACTCGCAAAATTTTGACTTTTGGTTACGGCGAACGAATAATCATTGAGTCCTCCTCTTTCCGGACAACACATACAAAGAAACCCGCCAATAGTCAAGTAATTAATGAATCTATGGGAGATGTTTAGAATTAGTTTCTTTTTCTTTCTTCTATCTCCCTTCTATTTTATTTAGTTATTCACTAGAGCAATTATGATCCGAAAGTCGATCTGGGGCAAGTGTTCAGATCTATTATGACATAGCCATGAGGTGCGCAATGGACCTTTTTAATCTTCTACAACCTTTTCCGAGCTTTAAATTGATGCAAAAAAACAACATTTTTTGTGCAACATAGTTAGAATTAGGATTAAGAAAAGGCAATTTTGGATTCATATCCAAGAATCGTTCATGAATTTATAGTCCCATTTAATAGTTAATGGTTCCAATTTGTCCTAAATTTGGCTTTTGGGACTAAAAAACCACATTTGGTTTTTCAATTTTTCAATATCAATATAAAAAAGAGAGGGAAATTTTTTAGATATTTAGTTTTTGAGATACTATACATACAATCGAAGGGATGGATCCAATCCAAAAAACGAAGGATTTTTTTCTTTTCGGGCAAGGGTTAAATTTACGAAAACAGGATTCAAGTTGCAAGTCCAATAAAAAAAAAAAAAAAAGAAGTGTCGGAATCCCCCACTCGATGCAAACAAAGGGAGACTTTTTTCATCTATTTTGTAGAGTATCATACATTTTGGAGGCATGGCCGAGCGGTAAGGCGGGGAACTGCAAATCCTTTTTCCCGTCTTTTTTAACCAAAAGAGCTCAAAACTTTAGGAAAAAACCTCAATTCCTGCAACATCGGCTTGGCACCGGACCGTACAAGCAAGCAGTGCTACTCTACCAAGGAGGAATCGGGACCAGCAACATAAGACCATGCAAAAACATCTCTGTATTAAGCCAGAAGAGAGGTAAGTGCTGTTTTTTCCTTCGTCTGAAGATTGCAGCCCTCATGAGTCGTCTTGGGTCTGTCCTCGCGAGATTGACATCAACTGCCAGGACACAGGGACGTGATTTAGAAAACCCAGGAGTGCCTCGTTCTGCTACTTGCCTAGGAGCCGTGCGAGATGAAAGTCTCATGCAATTTTTTGAATGAGAGAAAGAAGTGAGGAATCCTCTTTTCAACTCTAACTCCTCCACTCCAGCCATTGCTTTTCTTTTTGTTACTTCTAAAGTAGCTGCTTTAGCTTCAGCCACTCGAATTTTCGATATTCCTTTTTATTTCTCATCAAACGAGTGGCATCTTCTTTTGGAAATCCTAGCTATTCTTAGCATGATATTGGGGAATCTCATTGCTATTACTCAAACAAGCATGAAACGTATGCTTGGATATTCGTCCATAGGTCAAATCGGATATGTAATTATTGGAATAATTGTTGGAGACTCAAATGGTGGATAAGCGAGCATGATAACTTATATGCTATTCTATATCTCCATGAATCTAGGAACTTTTGCTTGCATTGTATTACGAAACTGATAACATTCGAGATTATGGAGGATTATACGCGAAAGATCCTTTTTTTGGCTCTCTCTTTAGCCCTATCTCTCTTATCCCTAGGAGGTATTCCTCCACTAGTAGGTTTTTTTCGGAAAACTCCATTTATTCTAGTGTGAATGGCAGGTAGGCCTATACTTCTTGGTTTCAATAGGACTCCTTACGAGTGTTATTTCTATCTATTATTATCTAAAAATAATCAAGTTATTAATGACCGGACGAAACCAAGAAACAACACCTCACGTGCGAAATTATAGAAGATCCCCTTTAAGATCAAACAATTCCATCGAATTGAGTATGATTGTATGTGTGATAGCATCTACTATACTGGGAATATCAATGAACTCGATTATTGCAATTGCTCAGGATACCCTTTTTTAGCTTCTAGAATCTATTTTTTAGTTCAAGATTCCTCTTACTAACTGGAATCAAAGAATTAGTAGATTTGTTTCACCCAAAATGGGAATGGGCTATTGTTATGAACTTATAATCAATCCCATAAAAAGTTATTCTATGTATCAATCCTTATATCTCCTACTACTGGTGGGGTAATAGCTAGTTTTGGGATGTTGGGGGATATTATTATTGCTGAACCTAATGCTCACATTGCATTCACAAATAAAAAAGTAATTGAACAAACATTGAATAAGATAGTACCTGAAGGTTCACAAGCAGCTGAATATTTATTCCATAAGGGCTTATTCGATAGTGAGTTATTTAAGCTTCACACTTTTTTTCCTTTGAATTAAAATTCACTTATTAAGTTAAGTGGAGCCTTAAGTTAGATTATTTTTATTTTATTTAGTTACATTTTTGTATTTGTAGCAAACAATTAGGTAGTTTATTGGAATCAAAGTAAAAATTCTAAAGAAGACTTTCTTTTTTCTTTGGTGACATAATCATAATATTAATTGTAAATTGTAGAAAGAATCGTGTGGATAATTCTTTTTTTTCTACCGATATTCCTGATTATTAATTAGGAAACCTCTAGCAACAAGATACAAAAAATGGTTCCTTCTTCAAAATTCAAATTGGGCAAGGCAAATAAAATAAACCGAATGTCATCTTTCCTTCTTGCTTTGTATGTATAGTATATATAATTCAAATATAGAAAATATAGATATAGAGTATCTTTTCTTTTTACTATATCTTTCGAGAATCTCTATTTTTACTAAAAATCCTGTTGATGGATTGAATTCTAACGAATCCTTCGTGAATTTGTAAGAAACTCTTTATTTTTTTAGCCCAAAAAATTACAGCCATCAAAAGGCCTAAGCCCATATAGCCTCAGCCGGAATTTAAGGGGCGTGGGGGACAAAGAATTTGTTGAAATTACCATTTTTTTTATCTAGTATCAACCCATTTAATGGTTTTTTTTTTTTTAAATGAAAATAGTGTCCATTGAGACCTTATAGTTATAGAGTGACCGTTTACACACCTTCTCGGGCCAGTGTAGTGGTCCCATTATGACAGTGAAACGATCAAAAGATGCCGATTAGAAAGGCAGGGCCGAAGCTTTACTAATAAGGACTAGTCTTGCTTCTCCAGCTCCACCAGAGCATTTAAAAAGAGTGCTCGGGAATAAAGCCTAATCAAAGCGGGCAAACAGAAAGATCGTGTAACTTGACAGGTGCAGCCACGACGGCTTGTTCCTCAACCGCAGTAGTTCTTTTTCTTCTTCTTCTTTTTTCAGAGGTCGATTCAGCAGCTTCAGTGACCTCCATGGTTAGTCTTTGTATTGCAGGTTCTAATCCTGCAATGGATTCTTGTTGGCCAGTCTCAGGAGGGATAGCTTCGCTCCTGGGTTCCAGGGGTGGCTCCATCTCGGTTGTGGATCTAATCAGCTCCATCAGACCTCCCGCCTCCACAGTGAAGCTTCCGGCCACTGCTTCCACAGCAGGACAGGAGTAGAAGTGAGCGCTTCAGGTGGATAAGCTTCGACGCTCTCAACCTGGTTTGGATCGTTTGACTATGGCTCCGCGTTCTTTACAATCAAAAGCTCGATCACGAGGGTCCAAATCAAGGTCTCCATCTCGCCTTATTAAATAAGTTCGGGCAAATCTACATTTGAAGAAGTTATAGGTATAGGTCGGGAGATGGGATTGGATCCGGAATAAGAATTGGCTTTGCATCATCTGGAACTAAATAAGCTTCGGGTTTTTGATTTCAATTAGAATCTGCATATGGAATTCGAACCGGGCTACCCCATGATCGTGATATGATATCATCATTAGGTGGTGAGAAACCACGCCTTATGACGAAAGGGGAGCATTACGTCCGATCAAGACACCAGTCTGCCCCCTAATAGAGGGTGCTACGGAAGAAATTAGGCGCTGAACTGAGGTTTAGCAGTGCTTATCACTCAGGACGGCCAGACTCCAGTCGTCGGTTTACTGGAAGACTTGCTGAGGAGCTTAGTGCAAGGGAGACCGAGCAAGTGGGAATAAGTTCTTCCAACTGCAGAGTTTGCCTATAAAAACGATGTAAATCGGCCTATGTTAAGTAAGGGGGGAAGTAACCATTGTTGGAAAGGAGGTTTCGTTCAATAAAACCCGAATCAGGGTATGGGCATTTCAGTTGAGGATTTTAATTTATCTCTGATTAGATGGTATCAATTAGTACCACACAAATGGCGAAATAGATTCAATCAAACACGTATAGTGCAAAATAAAGATTTAAAAAAAAGGCATTCAAATGAAAAAGATCAATTAATATTAATTAATTACCAAAAATTAAATGATTTTGAATCAAATTCATTATCAAATTCAAAATATAACCTTCAAAAATACTATGGATATGAACTTTTCTCATTTAAACCGATTAATCATGAAAATAAGAAGGATTCACATATTTATGTATCATTATTACGTTTAAATAATAAACAAGAGATTTCTTATAATTACAACAAGGTATATAAAAAAGGTAAATTAATTAATATGCCAGGAGGTATTGTCCCTATTAATTTAGAAGATGATGATAATCTAAATTTAGATAAATTTACAAATAGAAAATATTTTGATTGGAGAATTTTCAATTTACCCACTAAGATCAACTGATTTATACAACGTCGAAACTTGATCAACAATGTTGGATGGTAGAGACAACACTAGATAAGTACTACTCTTGAATGGATATGATGATACAACGTCGGAATCTAATCAACAATGCTAGAAACAAAATTGGGTAGACACTACTCATAAACGAGTTTGAGGACACAACGTCAGAATCTAATCAACGGTGCTGAATGGTAAAAACAAAATTAGATAGGTACTGCTCCTATAGGGGTATGAGGACACAATGTCGGAATCTAATTGACGATGCTAGACCATAGAAACAACACCGAGTAGGTACTACTCCTAAATGGATATGAGGATATAATGTTGGAATCTAATCGACGACACTAAACGGTAGAACAACATTGGAATCTAATCAACATCACTACTTGAAATATAGACACTCACCGGAATTAAATCAACGATGAGAATCCAAAGCTGTAGCTAAACTAGGCAAGGCTAAGATAATTAAAAGATAAGATAGAGGATTTTGATGTATTGTTCGAGGGGCCTCTTTGTTGGATTGTTTGCGATATTTATAAGACAATTTGGTAACCGTAGGTCAGTTAATCCTTCCTTGAAAGTCGCTCTTAATTTCTCCCATGTTATTTGCTTCTTTCTTAACCGCTTTATCCATATCTTGTTGTTTCCTAACTTGTCGACGATGCTCGCATGACTTGCTTTGCAAATGATAGCCATTCTTTTGATTTTGTGTGCCCTTTTGAGTACCAACTGTTCCCGCTAAAATGTTGACACTAATTCTATCTGAATTTTACATCCACAGTAGTATCTCTTGGCCTGACATATGGCAATCAACTATCTTACCATCAAATCACGCATCCCTACTTGTAAGCCCATCGACATCTAGCCCAAAGGCCCTTGAAAACCTTGACCATCCTTCATCTCTATGATTCATATAGGCTGAATTGCCACTATTCATAACTAGCATGTGATAGTGAGGATAATTTTGAATGTCAACACCCCTTGTGATTAGCACGTGACAGTAAGGGTAATTTTGGGTATCAACAACAATCATAAATAAAATAAGTAAAAGAAAATAGTGATTCCAAGAACGATATTACATCAACATGCCATGGGATGCACATTTTAGATAAAAGACTTCCCAAGGCAACACGAATTTTTCAGTGGAATTTCGAGAATTAGTATCCCAGACCTCTTCTAAGGCTTACATCGTCCATCGAAAATTGTCATGACATTTAAGGAAAATCTCAAAAAGCATCCTCGAACGTTCACTTTAACAATAGAGTCTTCTTAATGAGCACACTCGAGACCCTAGTCAAATATATTGTACGAGCAAAGCTTCCATCATCAACACACCGATTGCGCACTTCATTATGATAGCCAATGTATCAAAACAATAGCTTTTCCTTGATCGATCATTTCATAAGGGCTCATTGACAAGGTCCTTAATAGCAATCCATACCCTGTGTTTCGAAAACTTACAATTCGGATTCTCAAATTTATTGGCAGACATTTCGTGGTACCCAATATCAATTAAAATAGCAACTTTATATGCGAGAACCGGTCATTCAAGTTTGGGTTTTAAAATAGTGTAACGATTTGTTTTATTGTGATCATTACTAAAAGTCCATGGTGAATGAAATTCCTCTACATTGAAGACTCAAAAATAAAAATATTTATAACAGCATTATTTTCTTTTTGTCGGTGGTTTTCTGATTAATAAATTATCCTTGAACTATAACGGTGGTCAAAGAGTAATAGCAGTTTCTCACGAGAGCAATAAAAAGGTTTAATTCCAATAGAATCGCCCTAAATATCGTCCCTAAATTTATGCTCACACCCTTGAGTCGTCTTGTAATTATGAAGACTATTGAGGGCCTAGCCTAAGTAACATCAATACCGATACGTGACATGCGACACGTCGTTTTTTCAAAAAAATAGAGAATTTCGATACATTGGGACATATTGTATATTTAATATATATTTTTATATATACATGATAAATTATCATTTTTATGATTATTTTAATCAAATTAATTTGATTCAAATTTAAAAATAAATAAATAATCTAGAATGAATTTACACTAAAAACATTAACCCTCCATTTGTTAATATTATTCATTATTTCAATTTGACAAATTCAATCTCGTTCCAATAATTCAAAAAACTTAGAGGAAAAAAAACAAGCAATCCACATTCTGGAACTCGCGTGTCAAAGCATGCAGGAAGAGAAGAGAAAAAAACAAACTTATGAGATGAATTGTATGTCATGGGAAGTGAGAGTCACAAGAGAAGAGAAGACTATATTTTTCTTCTTTCCCCATTTATTAATTTTTTTATTTTTTATTTTTTACATATTTACTTGTTGACCCCTCATTTATTAAAAAAATTTAAAATTAACTCCATGCGTGTTAGAATTTCGAACTCGTATGTCAGAATTCCCGACTCTTGTGCTAGAGAGTGTTATGAGAGTTGATGAGATGTTGAATTTTAACATCTGTTGATTGAGTGTTGAAGAATATAGAGTAGTGTCGGATACGTGTCGGAATATCTGATACGATATAAAAGTTTTTGAAGAGTGTTGATGCTTCCTAGAGGTGACTAGTAAAACTGCGAAAGAGCATGGCTTCTTTCGTTCCTTCAGTAAGATTCGACAACATCAATCTTCTCGAGTCCTCTTGGACCGTCCGTAGGATCCGGATCCTCCTTCTCGACCGTCCGATTGGCTTGAAGTGACGCATGTGGAGCTCCTAGATTCAAGCAGCTATTTCATAACGTGTCGCAACCGTCGAAATTATGACATCAATCACCGCATTATCTCTAACATTTAATTGCCTTAATTTAAAAAAAAAAATATTGATTTCCTCGGACTTTATATAAGCCTTGCGTCTCTTCATACTTACCCCATCAACTCCATCTAAGCCAAGTAAAGAACACACACAACAAACACACCTTCCTAGCAACACATATATCCTCATTCTTTTTATGCCAAGCCATCATCATTTAATCGAAAGCTATAGATGGGTAACCAATAACTTAGGAACGTATGCTCATAATCGACCACATGAGTAACAACAACTCAAAAAATCAATCACGTGATTAATCGGCAACACTTAACTAGTACTTTGGTAACTTAATCGAATTACAAGAATATTATTATCGTATCTTATTTTGCAAAATTGTGTGACACGGTATGGGACGTGTCATTACAATTTGGCCTTATAATCAGGACCCCTATGAGCCATTGTTTGATTGAATGATGGATCGATTGTATTGATTCAATTGATTGATTGATTGATTGATTGCCTGAGATTGAAATGAGACGTTCCAAATGCTCGAGTGTTGTTACTGCACTTATGTGATATATGAATTGTGCTAACATGCAGGAGGGAACTGAGGCGAGGTAAGTCTTCTATATTGTGTGCATAGACTGCCTCTAAACGTATTTCCTTCCTAGTCGGGGTTTAGGGGGTGAACTTGCTAAGACATTGTCTCATCCCGTCATGGTCTTAACTTTTCAAGTCCCTAGTGTGAAAAACCCGGAGCTGGCGGAAGGGTCTGGAGTATGGGTGGCTCAGAAGTTCTTTTTGGAGATAGACCTCCTATACTTAGACCCTAAAGTTGGCCTCTGTTTGTAAACCAGATTGTGGTTTTTTAATAATGTGTTTAATTTGAAATTTGTTGTCATGCTTTTCTATCCCATGTATGTTATTGTCAGGGGATTAGTTTTTACGCTTCCGCATGTGCATAATCAATTGGGTCGGCGACACGTCCTGGGATGTCGCAAATTTTATCGACCACCAAGAGATGGGCACGCGCTCAAGGATCGGGGCGTGACATGCAAAAGTGAATTTTTAAGAGAAAGGCAACATAGCCTGATAAAAGACAGAGTAGCTCCATGCGAGCAAGTTGTTCCTCCGTGAGTGAAAGGGAAGATAGAATAGCTGACTATGTGCTGGTACCAACTAGTTTGCTTTGAGTGTGAGTATTTTGAGCGTGGTGTAAGAAAGTATATTGTAATAGTTGTGTGAGACAATATTTTGAGTGTTATAATTGTACCACAATTTAGTATAACGTGTGTATCTCGAGTTGTCTATAATAATTTTATGGTGTTACTACCACAACACTTCCACATACCCTACAATTGGTATCAGAGTAAAGCCACGCATACCCAACACACTCAACAACATCAATCTCATCTCAATTGAAGCGTAAGAAATCTGACAAACTTTCTTCAAATAAATCAAATATAACAAATTGACATAGAGCTCAAACCAAACTTATTTTTGAGTGAATGTGCAACAAAATATGTATCTGAGAAAAAGGCACGAAATCAAGAAAAGGCACAGGAAAATAACACCAAGAAAACTCACTTTACTCAAGACCAGGCATCGTGAAAAAAACTCCCATCGAACAGATTCCACAGCAACACTACAGTGGCGCTGTTCAACAAACTCGCCATAATCCCACCACCGGTGGTCGCGGCGCAACGTTCGGTGGATATGCTGCCAGAGGGTACGGTGCTACCCCGGGCATTGGTGCAGCTAGATATCCTGGAGGCAGCGGATAACCGTAATTGGGGGCGTTTGGCAGTTATACCCATGTCGCCTGGGAGAAATTCCCCAGCAGATTTGCCCCCAGCGTGTATGCCACCGGCAAATATACTGATGGATATGCCCCCGGCAGATATCCCGGCGGATATGCCGGCAGCGCATTAGTGGATAGATTCTCACAATACAATATTGTCGAATAATCTATTGACTGATGAAGATCATCCAATAATTGCACTGGCCACGTGCTCTCCTGAGCTGTCATTGATGTTGCTCTGTATTAAGCTTTTGTTGTAGACAAAGACACAGTCGGCTGTCTTTTACTGCACCAGGATACTACTGCTGATCCAAGATTAAACGAGTATCCAGTTGTTGATCGCCGTGTGTGTTGATCTCCAGTAGGTAGGGCATATCCCGACGGCAGTGGCGCTGCCTCAAGCATTGGTGCAGCTCGATGACTCGTGACTGACCCGCTTGCCTTCTTATCTGGCAGGGGCACTAGCGCGGAGCAAAATTGAAGATCGCCCTTGGTCTCCCCAGACGACGACTTCACTTTGTAGCTCAACACATTTAGCTTCATGTTGCCGGCGCTGCCGTTCACGAGCAGATCCCTGACTGGCACATCAACCTCACCGACGTCCTCGTCGCTGCGTAAGGTACCCTTGGCCTTCTTGATCTTGAAATTGAGGCAGCAGGAGGGAGCCACGGCCTCGTCAATGGGGAAGAGGAAGGTGAGGCCCAACCAGGGATTTGTGCCGCCGTCCTTGTGGACAGGGATGTACCGCTTCTGGTTGCTCTCATCACCGACCAGAGAGACGACGAGGTAGCTATCATCGTCGGAGAGAGAGATGATGAGGTAGACATTGTCGGTTTGGAGGACCATGGCCGAGATCATGGTTATCGTCAGAGTCGAGGATGGTTTTGGAGAATTTGAAGAGGTCACTCCACCCATTTTCGTTTTCCTTCATGTGACATCCTAGAATTTCTTGTTAATCCTTAGAGGTGCTTTAATTCATGTTTTGCATTGAGATGTTGACCAAGCTTTTGGTGGGTAATTATTTGATAGGAAAATTCTATTTTTGGCCACGTGATTTATGGGTTGGAATTTGTTAAATTAGGTCTCAAAGTTTTGTGAATTATAAATTTCAATTAGGTGTTTATAAAATTAAGGTTTAAGGTGGATTATTTGGATGAGGGTGGGCTGGACATTTAAGGGCCAAACCAGCCCATAGCCTCACCCATTTCTCGATCGGCCCACGAAGCCCAAGGAGGAGAAGCTGCCCGACCCAAGGCTGGCCCAAGCCCATGAGGGGCTGTTGTCGCGCGAAGGAGGGGGGAAATCCGGTTGCATGCCCCCCCCCATTTGTCCCATGGTGATGGCCAAGTGTCCTCCATGCAAATGGTAATGATGGCTAATGATGGAGGGGAAGGAAATTAGGGGAAGATGATGGCCGGTTTAAGCGAGAGAGAGGGAGAGAGAGAGGGAAGTTCGTCCGAGAAAGAGAGAGAGGAGAGAAAGAGAAGGAAGAAAGGAAGAAGGGAAGAGAGGAAGGAGGAGGACCGTCCGTCGATCGTCCGCCGTGCGCCACCGTTCGTCGCCGCCGTTATCTCGCCATTGTGCTCGCTGTTTGCTCGGTCTAGAGGCAAGTGGGATCCTTGATCTTCTCTTGCATGCTGTGCCTAGTGCGTGTGATTGAATGGTGACAAATTTCGGATGTCTAGGATGTGAAAAATTGAAGTTTTAAGAGTGGTGTTCTAGGCTAGTGTACTGTTCTTGAGAAAACAGCTTGACCTTGGATGTTCTAGTGACTTGCATGTGATGTTTGAGTTGGATTTTGGCTTTGACTTCTAAATGAAAGTTGTTAAGGACTTCTTGGAGTATAACATACTCAAATTTGGGACAAAAAAAACAAGTATAAGTAGGTGAAACCGTTGTTCTTTGGAAAGACTAGATCTGGAAAGTTCGGTACTAGGAACAGAAGTTTTAACCGCCTATATTTAATTAACTAGAACGAATCTGACTTCGATGTATTCATGAAGTATTTACCTTATGGTATTGACTATCACATGTTCGAATTTCATAATTTTTGAAGTTCTTTTGGGTATTTAATCGAAATGTTTTCTGAAACTGTGCAAACAGAATTGTCCGAATTTCGAAATCTGCAATGCATGGACCGCACTCAATCTTTTAAAGTTCTGTTGGCATAATGAATTTGCGAGATCACTACCTTTAGGTGTTGTTTATAATCTATCAAAACTTCATAATTTTTGGAGTCCATTTATGCATTAAATTGGAAGTATTTTCGGAAATGTGTATGATGCTTCATCCGAACATTCATATATTTTCAGAAAAAATAAAAGAACTTGTTTCATGTGATGTGATATATTGTGTTGCACATATGAGATCATATAGCGTGGTACATAATGTCAAAAGTTGAAATAGACCTTGTTGCCATCACGTCATGTGCCATGTTGATATTGAGACACAAATGTGAATATGAATTATGATGAATGAGGAGACTGTCGGAGGTGTGAGTCAATAATGCCCTGGGAGTGTCAGGATGCCCGGACAGGGGAGTGCCGGATGCCCGAAATGTGGGGGTGCCGGATGTCCTTGGGCGTTTCGAGATGCTCGGGATGTGGGGGTGCCGGAAGCCTCGGAGGTGTGTGCCGAGGGGATACCTCGTGATGCCAGTTGGGATACGAGATGCCCGGAATGTGGGGCTGGCGGATGCCCGGAGGTGTGTGCCGGAGGTTCCTCGCGATGCCAGGTTGGGTGCGAGCGATAAAAATGTGGGATGCAATTACTGGTCCCGGGAAAGAAAAATGTGGTGATCTAATTGAAAGATAAAAAGTTGAAACTGAATCAAGCATGGTATGGTGACATGTATGCCTGGCTGTATGATATGATATGTATGAGTGCATGGTGGTACGTGCACATAAGGCATGGATATGCATGAATGATTGATGATGAGTGCATGGTTGTATATGCACCTATGGCGTGATGGTATATGCATGAACGATTGATGATGAGTGCATGATGGTGTATGCACATATGGCATAATGACATATGCATGGCCGCAAGGTAAGTTATGCTTGGATGCATGAATGATATGTACTTTACTATGATGTCATGATTGTTCTGTTTGATGCATTGAGTTGTTTAATGGATCTTTTACCTGCTGAGTGGCTGTACTCACCCCGTTTGGGGACTAACATTTCAGACTAAGTCAAGATATCTCTGCTACCACCGCCACCAGTAGATGGACCGAGTGATTGAATATGACCATGAGGAGGAGGACAGCAAAGGAAGGAACTTTTGGATGCCGACACTGATCGATGTACTTTAAGTATACGACTGTTGGAAAAGATGTCGGTTATCTTTTGATACGTAGCCGGGTATAGAAAACCACGGCGTTTTTGATGTACCGACTAAGATGTCCATCAGGTTTATGTAAATAAAGGTGTTCGGCTTTAACTTATAAAAGTTTTTAGTTGGTGTGCATCGTTTTAATTTGTTAAAAGGGGAGTTGATGGATGTGCTTCCACTATATAAACTGCGTAGGGACCAATTAAGTGATATAAACCCCCAGGACTTATGGACCCACTATAATTTTATGGTATCAGGGCGACATATTATCAGGACAACTGAAAGGAAATCGAACTGTGGCGACCCCAATGGTTCGGGGGCCGTGTCAGGGGTGCCACACTTCAACCCTAACCCCAAGAACGAGAGAGAAAGAGAGAGAGAGAGAGAGAGAGAGACAGTGGCTCTTTATGGCTCTCGTGAAAAGGGTGAACATGGTTTTTTGATCAAATTGAAATTTGAGAATCGGTGAGAATCGATCCGATTTCAGATTTTAGAATATGCACGGCAGGTTTCAAGTTTTAAAAGTTAAAAATTTTATTTTAACAAGTAAATTTATGTTTTATTTAGATCTAAAAATAAGTTTTTGTATTTATCTTATTTAATGTGTTTGAACAACCATCCAGTGATAAGTATACAATTTTAAATTATTAATTTGAGCTTTTATTTTTGGTGATATTGATGATTGTGATTTTTTTATTAATATTTCATAATTTTTAAATATATTGTGATTAATATAGCAAATGGTAGTCGTCAGACATAATGAGTGGTTGTAATAATTCAATTGAGAGAGTACGTTCGCACTCTGCGGTCACACTCCCTCCTCCCTCTAGTGGGTACTCGGACATTCGCTCTGCTCGCACTCCTCTCACAGCGCGTGACATGCACCACCTGAGTGGTCTGGTTCTTTTTGCTAGGAAAGCGGGTATTCTCCCGCTTCGAAGTTACTTACACACGCGGGGAGGGACAGATTTTTTTCTTTTCTTGTTTTCGGTCGGAGGAGCGAGATTGAAGGCGAGGCTTGTTTTATTCTCGCTAGTAATCTGCGATTGCCCGTTGCCGTGTGAGCTGGATCCATGTAAAATTCAGGAAAACGGATCTGCCACGCCTGTCATCGACCCAATTCATTGATTTTACATTCAAAGGGGACCCGCAGTGTCACTTCGGGTGGCCTCCGCTCGTAGTTCACGAGCTCGGCGCATGTTCGTAGTAGGCACGACGGTCCATCCGAAACCAGCCGCCTAAACAGAGCCTGCCTAACTGAACCCGTTCGGACTCTCAGCCATACAATATATGGTATGGTACTGGTCATCACAATCCGTAATTCTTTTCCAGGCGAAAGTATGATAGTCCCTGGAATTATACTCTTTCTTGAAATGAGTGTTCAAGTATACGACCAACTAGAGGCGGGTGAGGTCGACCTCATTGACCCTCGACTTTAGCCTGTTGTCTAGTCATAGAAAGAGCAAAAAGATTTTTTTTTTAAAAGAGAGAGAAAAAAATTCTATAAAAAATTTAAAGTGCATTAAAAATTATTTAAATCAGTTTGTAAGACGGTCAAGATCCATATTAGCGATTTCCGACCAAAATTGGTTGAATGGACTAAAATGGCATAAATGCAAAATATGGCTCATAATTTAAGACCAAATTGGTGAAATTATAATAAACTTAAGACTTTTTGGTAATTCGCTCGCAAAACTATCGTAGGTCACTGTGCAGCACCGTTCAAGAAAAGGTGAGATTTATGACATGAAGAAAAATATCTTATTTTACGAGGAAATTGAAAGGATAGATAATGAGGATGAAATCTATTGCATATTAGATTGTCCTATCGAAAAAACAAAAAAGGAAAAAAACTGTGTCGCAAATTAGGTGTGGCAATTGAGAAAAACATTCCGTCATCTCCAACAATTTCCACATTTGAGGTTATCGGAACGCAGGTCGAGGTCATTGGGTAAAGGCGCTGCTTGATCGACTAATTTAATCCGCATAATTTAACCCACTTGCTTTGCTTAGGGTTAATAAAATATTTAAATAATAAATCATGTATTTATCTAATAATTTAAATTTTGAAAATAGCTGGCAATTGTCTCACCAAATTTCACATTCTATCAGAATTGGAAGTCTTAAGTTTGAATTTTTTTCAAACCCCATTTGTCTCCCCAATTAAATTTCCACGCTTGGTACTAGGTAAAAAAGATGAGACTAAGCGTGAGGGGGAGTATTAGAATATTTAAACTTCATCTAGCAATGGTCTTACCAAATTTCACGGGGGCTTTGATTGGTTGGACGGTTGTTGCAAGAAAATAGATGAACTGTTGATTTTCAAGAATAGGTCGTGCTTTTTTTTTTCTTTTGGTGCGTCCGAAAAATATCAAATACCAAAGCCCAACCTAGGGGCATCAAGAAACCCAATGGGCTACTCCATTGGCTTCCCTAGAGCAATGGGCCAAAGAAACCCTCTTGAACCGGCCCAAGACCCGTCGGGCATCATTGACAAGGGCATATACCTCCCACAGAATTAGATCTGGGGTTGAAATCGCTTGAACTAAAGTCAGACAGTCTGACTCCAACTCCACATCTTCGTACTTCTTCGCTTCGAGGAGAGAGAAGAAGGGCTACGGTTTTGCTCTGGAAAGCTGATGACGCCGAGGCCGAACTCGCTTCTACCAGAGTTCCTGACGCTTCCCGGGCAACACGAACAAAGGAGCCCAACGACGAACTTTCCACGTTCAAGGTGTCGAAGTTTGCCTTCAAAGTTCGTCCTTTTGGGGAAATCGCCAGATGATTCCTCCGAACCTATGCTGTGATTAAGTGTTTTAGCATTCCATTTACACCAAAAGATAAAGTCGTTTCTTGATTTCCATATGCGCCACAAAACTACAGCCAAAGTCTCAAAGGACGGTCGGTGGGCTGCTTGGAATGGTTGAATCCCAAGGGCGTGACCGGATCCCATCACGAAACGCCGTTTATAAAGAGACTTTCGGAAGAGGACTCCAAAATTGACGGACACTTACATATGCGCGCACCGTAATTTGTAATCGCGCGTGCATAAACCTAAGTGTTATCGACCGACTTGGCCTGGTTTGGTCCTCTCCCTCGTGATCGATCCCGATTCATTCTTTTCCCTTTTTTTTCCGTGTTGTGTCGTGACGGGATTTGATCATCCCTTTGGGTCAAAGTTGGTTTCTTTAGCTACTGCTTTACAAGAAGTATTCCCGCAAAGAAATATCTTTAACTGAAAATCGTTCTCCAACTTCAGTTAAAGGGGACAAAGGTTCTGTGCCAACTCCGAATAGAGAATATCTCATGCAAAGTAAATTCAATTTCTTTGATCCAAACGGCACTGTACAATCTTGGGCTGAGTCAGAATTTAATCAACGACAAGGCTCACAAGTTACAAGACCAGTCCCGAACTATGCCAGAATTCAATTAATGACACGAATTGGGAATTGTAGAATACAATGCCAGAATCCAATCTACAACATTATACCAAGTTAGTCAGATACAACGCTGAAATTTAATCAACGACGATGCACCAGAATATAGAAACATGCTGGAATCTAATCAATGATAGGAATTTAAAGCTACAACTGGGGAGATTAAAGTGCAGTACAAGAAAATTAAAGATAAAAAGATAGCATGTTGGTTGATTTGTGAGGTTTTTCACTGGATGACTAGTGGTATTTATAGTGAAAACTTGATAACCGTTCAGTAATTGTGTTCTCTCCAACAACTACCCCTGGCCTTGTCCACTTTCCCTCTTTCCCGTGGATCATTCCGCCCATGCCTCACATAATCGTCTTTGGGGTTGTGTAGTTATCGGTAATCATTTTGTGATTGGGTCTGAAAATGGCAACCACTCTTTCACAACGGGCACCTTTTATGCATACCATCTTGGCACCTTGAGTAATATTGAAAGTGTTTTTTATTGGAAAGTTCATTGCCAAGGTCTACACAAGCAGCCACCAACCATCTATTATCATATTTCAACAACTACACATGTGACATTTTCTTATCTCATCATCAATCGCTTGGTATTTACCCTCATTCCCGTCTATGGCAAGCATGCATCAAATACTACTCACATGTTATGCATGTAATCGCAAGCCATTTTTGCCCAAATTATGTATTTTTTCTAGTGACAAGCATCAGATGACCAAGTCAAATTTGGGTGTCAACAGTTACTATACAGGTGCTTTGTTTTCCTTTTCCTTTTAAAAAAAATATAAAAAATCAGAAAATTTGTAAAAAAATTATTCATGCCAACGCTAGTCATGTCATGTAAGACAACCAACGTCAATTAACCGAACGGAATAAATTGCCTGTAAATTAACGAAATTAAAAAGTTTATGAACGAAGTGGAATAAGTGTGATAAATTTAGAACTTTTTGGATAATTTTTTTCTCAAATCTCGCCATAATAATTATATAAATGACTTGCATAGCTAAACAACCATCTCAAGAGACTATATCAATACTTTCTTTTGGAGAAAAAGAAAGGGGGCCACATATGGAGGGACCACCGGCCGTCAATTTGGCACAAGAACATGAACATAGTCTTGACAACATCTGATCCCTAATTGTCAAATAAAATATGTGACATCCCAGATTTTCAGTCCTGTTTTCTACTGAATAAATCGGACATTTCATTGACGCGCCTATAGGGTTGTTCTTAGAGCTGATTACTCTCAAGATAACTAGACTATCCAGTAAAGCCATTAAGGAATTTTAATGCAATAGACTTGAGAATTCGACCAGGAATCGACTGCTCGACCGTGCTCATCTACCGAGATCATTATGACACAGATATAAATCGATTAGAAATCAGAGATAGGTCGGTTCGACTGAGATGTGTGGCTAATCGTGGGTGACACCATTAAATTGGAAAATTCTCATCGACCAGCACTAGTTTGATTTTTCTATCATTTTGGTACTCTGTGTCCGTATTTGAATCTCAAGATTTGCACGACAACCGAGAGTTGCCATTGTGTCGAGTGGGTTTTGTGGCTCGAAGAAAATCGATCACGGGTCATTTGTACTAAAAACCTCTGAAAACTACCTGGTAGTCTAGGTTATGCTAAAAACGCGCCGAATGGAGATTAACCGTGAATTTAAGTCCGATTTTAGAAATTGAAGATTCTGTCATGTCACAATAAATTCTAGGAACGTCGACTCAGTCTTAGAAGATTTTTCAGAGATTCCGAGATTTTTGTGGAAAATCGTTCGGACGTCGCAGAAGAATTAGCGGAAATTCATATGGGCCAAATTAATGGAAATTTGGACTTCCAAGCCGAGCCTTTGGATGTTAGGGACTTGCAAGAAATTGTATGGCATTTTTCTACATCAAAATTGGACAACAAATTTGAGAAATTTCATGAGGAAATTGAAGCTCAAATTGTCAAATTCGGACCTATGGCTTGAAGGCTGATTTTTGGCATCAATTTGGTTAACTCTTGGATTATGTTGGTTAGAAAGAATTGGGGAACGAGTATTTAATTAGGGGATAAGCTTGTTGACTCCTTTTTCCCCAAAATCCAGCTGTTCCCTACAGTTGCTGTCTCCCTTTCAATTTCCACGGTGCTGCTTCCTCCACGCTGCGAAGACCGCAGCCTCGGTCTCCTTCGTGCACCTCTCCTTCGTCGCCAACGCAGGCAGCCTCTTCAATCATTTTATTTCTGCCTTGCTTTCTTCCTTTCTGATTTCCCTGCGAAGCTGCCCCTCCACCACTGAAATTCATTTCTTCAAATCAAGCCGCCCATTCCCACCAGGATTTGTCCCCCACGCCGATCAACAAACCAGCCGCACCCCACCAAAGGTTGACCGAAGCTCCACGCGTCCGCTTCTTCGCCAGCTCGTGTCTTCCGTGTTGCAGTCAACCGAAGCAACAGCATCGCCCGCAGCTCGACACCAGCGAACTTCTTCGTCGTTGACCGCACGCCAGCTCTGCCGTCCAAGCATCCACGCATCTTTCTCAGCCTCGCGTCTCCACCTTTAGCTGCCAGCATCGCCCGAAGCTGCTTCTCTCACCTGGCCCAGCTCGCACGAACAGCCCACGATCAGTCCAGCGAAGCCAATTGAAGCCCACGCAAATCTTCAGGCCCAGCTCCTTCGTGGATCAGCCCAAGAGGCCAGCAACTTCAGCAAGCCCATTTCAGTTCAGCCCAAGGAGCAGCTCATCTTCGGTTTTGGTCAGGCCCATTTGAAGCCAAGCCCGCGAAGCCGAGCCCAATTCAGCAAATCCCAAGCCCGCGCCACATGAAGCCCAATCCAGCAATTCGAAGCCCAGCCAAATTCAGCAACTAATCTCAGCATGAGCTGAGATTTGTTGGGCCGGTTTTAGGCCCGGTCCAAGCCCGTGGGTGTCATCGCGAGCCCAAGTTTGGCTGCCGTCGTGCCGCCGTCGCGATGATCCAGTCTCCGCTTTTAATCAAATGAGTTTTGCTCACTAATTCCTTATTAGTATGCTAATGATGCTTAGGGGTTGATTAAATTTAATTAATTGCAATTAGGTGAATAGATTAGATTCGAATAATTAATTAGGGATTTACCTATGCATGTTAGGCAAATGGTTAGTGTAATTAGCAAGTAGACATGCTCTATTATTTATTGAACGAGTCTCGGTAATTTTCTGGGCTCGTTGCGGCTTCCAATCAGGCATTACGGGCCTAAATTTGATTTATTGCATTAATTAAATTTAATAATTTTTGTAATTATTTAATTAATTAATTATTTTCCGGAAATTAGACCGAGATGGTCGCGGCGGATTTTTATCTTGATTATCGTGGTGCAGCCCGTTTATTTAATTGAGCTTTATTTTGTGCAAAAATGAATTATTTGTGATTATATGATTATTTTCCTGAATTAATTAATTTTGGTAATTAATGGGAAAATTATCGAGCGTTAGTTAACAGCGTCAAAAATATTTTGGTGGACTACAGAAAATGGTGGGATTTGTGGAAAGGAAATTATAGTATTTTGGCTAAGGCCAACCGTGTACCCACACATAGCTATTTTATCAAGAATGATAAAAAGATGGAATTGGTTGTATGATTGGGATGGTATACTATATCGACCTACGGGCGATATGTCAGCTTAGCAGAGAGTAGTATACCGGTATACTATATCAACCTTCAGGCGATATGTCAGCTTAGCAAAGAGTAGTATACCTTGTTAGTTTTGATGGAATATGTCGGTATACTATATCAGCCCACGGATGATATGACAGCTTAGCAGAGAGCATTATATCTTATCAGCTTAGATTGAGCACTGTCGGTATACTATATTAGCCTACGGGCGATATGGCAGCTTAGTAGAGAGCAGTATACCCGATCATCTTAGAAGCAAGCTATACTATTTGTTGCGACCAAAATTTCGGGGTGATCCACCTAGGATTTGGCTAATGGATTGTTAAACCTAGATTTAACTCGGGCTCTTCCAAGCCCATATCAATTCGCGACTTATGTTTCAAATTCTCAACATGCAAATAGATTTTATCTAGGAGTCGCCACTAATCTATTTTTTTGTGGGTCGATTAGAAACCCAAGTAAAATAATGGGAGCATTATTTTACTCCTACGAACAATAGATTACGGGTACGGGGACTTGGTTACACTAGATTTCTCTAATGCCTTTTTGATACCATTTATTTTATTTTCAAAAATGCTTTTGCAGGCAGCTTAAATTGATTTTAAATCTATCTCCCTAACATGTGATGTGATCATGTAGGAGCGCAATCCACCAATTTAACACCCAAGAAAGCAAATAAAAAAAATGCAGGACTTATCTCGTAGCAACGAAAGCATATGTGTTGTTAGATCATAATTCACATCAACAACCCTAGATATGATTTTTAATTAACACGCAATTTCTTTTGTTTTCATTTAGTTAATGAGAATCATGCTATATGCGATGCAATATAACTAAATGACCTAATTCTAATGACAAGCAATTTCTAATTAAATGGACCGAGCAACAATTACTAAATGACATGCATTTCATGAATCTAATTCTATATGACATGCAATGACATTTTTTGTGTTTTTTTTTATGAAATTCGAAATTAGAAAAATGTGAAAATTATCTAGCTAAAATTAAGATTCTATCCAACTTATATTAAGGATTAGGTCAGGCTAAACCCCAAATAAAACCAAGATATTATCTTAATTTAGCAATCTCTAACCTAAGATTCAGTCTATCTAAATCAATCTAAACTTAAAATGAAATATGCAATTTTATCCTAATGTGCAATGACGTACAAAGGATGCCCTAATTCTACATGACATATGCATGATGATTTTTGTTGTTTTTTTTATTAATTTCGAAATTAAAAAAATGTCAAATAATTAAACATGCAATTTAAGCTAATGAAACAAAAATCCAGCATCCTAAATTTATGTCTTTTTGGTATTTTTTATTTCGACGATCCATGATAAATAAAATGCTTAGTCTAAATGTGCAAATAACCCTAAAGCATGCAACGTTCTAATGTAAACCTAATCTAACTCAAACATATTTTAGGATAAATAAAGCAATCAAGGCGAGACAAGCATCAAGCCATTCAGAATCGTTAAAGATATCATACATCGTTCGAATTAGGGAACAATATCTAAACCCAACTTAATTATTTCGCTAATAAAATCGATAAATTAATCTTAAGCCTTAAAGATCAAGATATCAATTTTATTCCCGCGTGATTAATTATTCCATCTAAAGTCTTATAGACGAAATAAAAAAATCTGTGTGCGGTTGTGAAATAGGTAGTAGGCTCTAATTGGGAAATACGTCTATTATTTATAAATATGCGCATTATATACCAATAGACGTATATTAGGCAGTAAATAAATTATGCGCAAGTATTTTACCTAAATTTGAAGATGATTTCCAAATTCGGGCCCAACGCGATCGGGGTTGTGACGACTCGCACTAAAAACTCCGGCGACGGGAACGACAAGGGGGCTTGGGCTGCTGGTGTTGCGATCTGCTGCAGGTGGTGTGGCTGCTGGGACAGCGGGCGGTGTGGTGTGCACGGTCAAGGAGTTGCTAGTGGTGCCGAAGGTCAAGTATTGCTCGCAAATTCGATGGGATTGCCAGGGCAGTGACTGGATTCGGTCAAGGAAGACCTCGATGGACTTTCTCTGATTCTCAAGGACAATCGGCGATTGCTTTCTGTCACTAATGACAGCATCTACACAAAGAGACATTAGAGAACAGCTCCAAGAAAAATCACGTCCCAATGTGTAGTGTAATCTGGCCTGAGTGTGAACGATAGCAAAGAACCGATGCATCCACAGAAATATTGGTTCGTCCAGCAACGATCGTGATAAAAACCGGCCGACAAAACCACCGTATTCACGCAAAAGTGGACAGTAACCCTTGGTTGGCAAGAAGCAGCAAACGATCTCCAAGCGGCAGCGGTGAAAGACAACAAACATCGGTGAAATTGCAGCATCAATTACTGAAGAACTCGACCCTCATCATCAAGATATCGAGAGTTAAGAATTGGAGAAAGGCGAAGTTCAGAGCCTTTTTCACGCGGGGGTCTGCCTGTGCACATGGACTTGTCCTCGGTTTGCGGATGTGATATATAAAGAGGAACGACAAAACCCACATGCTAGGCTTACGGCCTCCAACCTTCGACTCGTATGGCAGCATGAGCACATGATTCTTGCGGGATATCGCAAGTGACCGGTTTAGCTGCAGCCGCGGTGGGAGCTCGTTGGCGTTGCTAGGACTTGGTGATCATGGCTGACTTGGGGTGGTGCGAATCGACGCAACAGGCAACGCAACAACTTCACGTCGTCGATGCGTAACCGCGGTCATGGAGCAAAATCACCGGCAGCAGCGACCTCAATTGGTGACGACTTGAAGTGGGTGGGCACGGCGACTGCAACACCTGGATAGGGACTGAGCGAGCGCTCCTTTCCCTTCTTTCGTCCCCCAACTCTCTCTCTCTGTCTCTTGTGTGCTCTTCTCTTTTGGCTTTTTCTCTGTATGCCGTGTATTCGAAGTCCTCCCCCCGGAAGAGAGTCCACTTTCTTGGCTTTTATGCTTGCTTTCTTTTTGCTTCTTACGCATCTTTTCCTCTTTGAGACAATCTTAATTGATTTAAATCTTGCCGTGTCCAATTTCCTTTCCTCCCAGGAATGTTGAAAATATATTTTACTCTGACTTCTTTCCTTTTTGCTTGTGCCCGTGGGTGCCTAAAGATGGTCTCGATTATATTTCCCATGTTGACCGATCCCACTTCTTGTAATCTATATATTTTCCTTGCACGAAGAGGCGAACTTGCAGATCTTCTTTCATTTTCCTTTTTCCCCTTTATTTCTTTCCCATAGCCAAAAGATTCAGCCCCCACTCAAATATCATGCGCATTTCAATGAAATCTTTGCATGCATAACTTTAGCCATCAAAGGAATAATGGGCTTGGCCAAATTTTTTGTCAACTCACCAAATAGAAGCTCAGAACCATCAAGTCGAACCCATTCGTCACCGATCCAAATAAATGCACCTAAAATTATTTGCTATGCAATTAATTAATAATAATTTTTTTAGGGGTTAAAAATTAATCCCTAATTTTTAATGCAATAAATAAATAATTAGGTTGCCAAAATTTAGGTGTCAACACTATCTATTTATCAGCTTAGCAGTGAGCAGTCCTGATATGAACGGACTTATAGATAGTATGAGATGAGCCGACCAAGAAATGGTCGATATGACATGTAATCGACTAAGTCGATTGATCAATGATTCGATCTGATTGATGTGATGTGATGTGATAGTGTATATTTGATATATATATTGACTTGCAGGAAGGAACTGAGGCCAAGGTGAGTCCTCTGACTCGTGTTGTGCTTAGGCAGCCTCTAAAGTGTATTGGCTTTCTAATCGGGTCTTAGGAGGTAGAACTTGCTGAGACGTTGTCTCACTGGTTATTGAATAACCATTTTCAGGTCCTTAGATGGCATTGGTGAAGGACTGGAGGCCCAAAGTGTAGAAGGCAAAGCTTGAAAAACTGATGATCCTATTGGACTAGTTAGTCATAGGACAATCCTCTTTTGATGGGAGTTGATTCCCTTTTTGAAGAATTTGTTTTATGAACCAGTGGTTTAGAACCTGACTTAACAAATCGACTTGTATATATTTGCACTATGATTTGCAATGTATATAAGTGTGGCTATTTTCAGAGTTGAAATTTGAAATCCTACTTTCTTATCCCATTGCTTTATTGTTTGGGGATTTGATATGCTTCCGCATGTGTATTAAAAAGAAAGGGTCGGCGATGCGTCCTGGGATGTCGCTATTATATCAACCAAGCAGGGATGGGCACGTGCTCGGAGTGTCGAGGCGTGACAAAATACTACTCTCAATCACTTATTAAATTGATTTAATTTTATGTTTTTCCCGAAAATGGTTGAAGACCTTTCAAGAACGTTTGTAGCCACCGCCACACCTCTGTTATTGTACCCAATTTTTATAATTAGTTGGGTGTGCATTGTTTGCCGTTGGTTATAATTAGGGACGAATGATTTCAGATTGCATTAAAGTTACCTGAAACCTATAACCTACTTTTTTGAATATGTTCATTAATTTTTGAAACCTAGAACATACTCTGCATACCTAAAAACTTGAAATCTATCATGTAGCAAGTTCCATAGTTTACTCAAGTTTCATTTGTACTCTTATCTAAACGATTATGGTGAATCATCACCTCTAATGATCACCAGATAAAGTCAATCATGATTGATTATGCACGAGAAAGAGGACCAAACTAGACAAAGTCACTCAGGTATAAACCTAAATATGCTCGAAGGGGGCCCGACAGAAACATACATACATTCAATATTGATCCGACATAAGCCGTGATAATCACAAGCAATCGTTCATTCACTCTTTCTCAAGACCTCTTCACATTCTCTATAACCATCCTCTTTCGCACCTTGTTACTTCATTTATTGTCGATACTCAAGTGCCTTTTTCATTCCCAAGTTTAAAAACCAACCGAAAAAATGGCTCTTGATATCACGACATGTAGCGGCGTCTGAAGATGAAGGCGATCGCTGCCAAGTGGACCTTGAGGATGTCAATGTATTGGGGAAGATGGACCTCATCGACTTCGTCATTGTCTATCTCTCCAGTAGCAAGAGCAGCGAGAACCAGCGCATCCCCATCCACAAGGATGGCAGCACCAACTGCCTGTGGGGTCACACCCTTGCCTTCACCTTCGACGGGGCTCCGGCCCTTGCTGGAGGCCTAACTTGCAGACACGAAAGTGCAATCCCAAGATCTCCATAGCTAGAACCAAGAACACATATGTAATCATGTCAATGGATTTATGCACCTGATTTGGACCACCATTCTTGATGCGGAATAACGATGATCCAAACTCAAGAACTTCTCCTCTATTGCCCTCTATATCACTAGCTCAATGAAACAGCCCCTCACCCTCGGCACTTAGGAAACACTCCTTTGTGAGGATGATTGTCATAACCCCCTTTACTCAGAGGTTGAGCTGCGGGTTATTTTGCGATATCCCAAGCTTTATCACCGTCCTGAATTCATTTGCTTCTTATTTGTGCACATGTGGAAAGCGTAAACATACAATCCCCGACACAAATAACATGGGAACGTGAGATACAAACACACTAACATACTTCATATATTACATGAGTAGTGATGATTACAAGCCTATCTTACATACAAAAGTGGCTTGGGGTATCCCTATCTCCACTATGGCGGGTACTCTCCAAAATTGGGAACCCTTGTACTACTACTTGGCTAATACATATGAGCTTAGTCCGAACACTCAGATGGATCCTCGTTATCACTAAGATTCTGATTTGGGTTATCAGGTCCACAGAGAGGTCCTATCCAAGTATTTTCATGCAACCTACACCATGCTTCGAAATGTATCGGGACAAGCTCGTCAAAGCCTTTTTCTATCCACACAATGGATGATATCTTGTGACAAGTAATGTCAGTATCTACATCGAATACATCCGTCATAGTAGCATGTATCTTCATAGGGCAACCAAAATGCACAGCAGCCATAATTCTAAGTGCCTGTAAAAGAAATAGGGGTGAGTACTTGGAATACTCTGTAAGTATAGCTTCTGGCCTTCGAGTAGAACATCGATTCATCAACACCAGTCAATCATTTCATGCAAATCATGGCGAAGGCAAATCAATTGCAAGATGCAACCAAGCTTCAAGCACAAATGAATGACAATTCTCACAATCATTCGTGCACATGATGCATGCCCTGAGCTTATGCACTCTAGCCTTTCTTTTTTGCTCATGCATGCCATGCTTGTTAAGCTTTTTTCTTGTGCTTGGGACTCGAACCCAAGTCTTCCCGGAGCCATCTTGGGACTCGAACCCAATTCAATTCGGGCTTTTAAGCCGGGCTTCCTAGAGCCGTCTTAGGACTCAAACACAATTCAATATGGGTATTTTAACCGGGGTTCTAGCTTTTTGCCAGCTTCTGGGACTTAAACCCAGTTAATATGCTCGGTATTCAAACCCAAGTCTTATGCCAGCCTTTAGGACTCGAACCCAGTTCTTGCCAAGAATTCAGGGAATCAAACCCCATTCTTATCTTCTTATCTTTGCTCGAGCACAAATCCCTTCTTGAGGGTGTACTCAAGTCTTATGCACGTGTCATGAACTATGCACTTTATGCTCAAACATGATGGCCGTTCCATGAAATCATGAATTTCCTCATCAACAACATCATGAACGAGCCTAAGTCCAAAGCCCTGCTCGAGTAACAGGCATAGAGGAACCCCACACCAATCCAAGGTGTGAACTCGGTATGCCTCAATACCGAATCACATCTTATGGCTATGGGCGAACCTTGACTTGTACCGATCAAAAGCTATCAACCGCGACTTCATTCTATCATACAAGAAATTCAAGTACATGAACAATCATGAATTTCTTCATTAACAACATTACGAACGAGCCTAAGCCCAAAGCCCCACTTGTGTAGCAAGCATAAAGGAACCCCGCACCAATCCAAGACGTGAACTTGGTACGCCTCAATAACGAATCACATCTTATGGCTATAGGTGAACCTCGACTTGTACCGAACAAAAGCTACGAGCCATGACTTCGTTCTAGTCATACAAGAAATTCAAGCATGTGAACAAGTCATAGAATACATAAATATTCAAGAATCAATTGACCAACCATTGGCTTGTTCGCAAGAGGATTTCCTAAGGTCTAAGATGTCCCCAATGTTACTAAAGGAAGGGAGAAACTACACTTACCTGGATGAACCTTGAACTAAAGCTCGAACTACACAAGATGACCGACTTTCCTTGGAGGCCAAAAGAGAGAAAGTGGGCGTGAGAGAGAGGGTGACTAAGGAGGAGGAGGGAGGAGGAAATGGGAGCAAGGTGGTAGAAATGAGAAGGGACTACTCCTATTTATAGCCCTTGGTGTCATCATTACTAAAGCCAAGCGGTCCAATCCTAAGTTTTCATGTGGCCGCCTACTTTCCTTGGGTGGTAAGTCTACTTTGCCTCATAATTACACCTAGAAAGTGAGTTGGCATGGCTAAAGGCCTTACTTGGCAATCTAAGCTCCTAGGTGTCATTGATTATGGCCCGCTTTTCGCACTTCCATTGGTCCACCTATATGCCGCATTTAATGGACATTTAATAAAGTTTGACAATAATTGTACTATAGTTGCCAACTTGACAATTCTAGAACATTCGGTTATTAATGAGAGCTCGTGTATCACTCTCTAATCAGTCCACTTGTGTGCCGCCTTTTTCTAGAAACCTCAAAGATATTTTGGCCGCCATCATGACTTTTGACTATTCAAAGAACAACTCACCCCTTCATTTAATGAGGGATTTCTAGAAATTTCCTTATTTTGTCTTTTTCTTCATTAATAAGGCGGTCTAGAGAATTCTATTATCCAAGCTGGTTTCAGGGCTGGAGAAGGGATCATTAGGTACACCTCGAAAAATCGAATCACGTGCACCCGAGGTTCGGCCCTTATGTCGCATATTCGCCCAAACTGTTCCTTTCTACAGTCAGTCAGCCAATAGGGTCGGTTGTCTTTTGATCGGTTCAACATCAATCCTAAGGCTACCCATAGCCTAGCACAAAGCCAAGGCACTCATGGACCTTAGAATAAGTGACGGAATAGCCGGGTCTATCCCAAGGCTCATTCCGGTCGGCACCCAATCCACTGGTAGGGTTCATGGTCGGTGCATTACCAATCAATGACCGGGTATCACCAATTTGAGATTCCGTTCTGATCACTAAGAATTAAATAGGGAATGATGCATTTTTGGTTGGAAGACGATCGCATTTGATCAATTCGAATCGTCCGTATATCGGTGCATAACCGGGCGGAATCACCCGCGGCCGGAAACTGCAACCGGTTGGATCGACCCATGACCATCCGCCGTTCCAAAATCATCCCGTGATCAATTCTTGTGATAAAAAAGTCATAGTATAAACTGGTGATCCTATCCCATCGATATGATCATTAGAAATTCACGGCCGACACTGTGACCAATTCGTGACGAGTTGGTCGGTTAGTTGGTCCATGACTGATCCGTGACTTCTTGCCGATCGTATCAATCGATCCATGGCCAATGGCCCATGATCGATCCTTTTTTTGGACCTTATGGCCGATCCTTACGGGGTCGGAATCGATGATGTTACAATGATTGTGAGTGTTAGGGTTAGAGGAGAGACTTAAGCACTATTTATAGAGTTTCTAGCCAGGCCCTCTCATTATGGGCCGAGCTTAACTCAGCTCACACTAGCTAGCCCCATATTAGACTAATTAATAAACCTTCTATCTCACCTTAGACGAACCTCGTAAATCGGTAAATTACAATATCAATTAATGTAGCCCATCTAATGTGTTTTGGGTCAAGTCGGGTCGGGTTGCTAGGTTTCCCGCTTCTTCTTTTTTTTTTTCACCTTTCTTTTCTCTAGGGTTTAGGTTGGGATGGTATTGTCAGTAGGGTTAATACCATTAGGGTCTGTTACCATATTGGTCTTCAAAGTGACAGAAAGCTGAACCTCGTGAGGAAAAACAGCCTCAATTGAGGTAGCATAATATGGTCAGCCCAAACACCGGCTCCTACTTTCATGCTTTCTTTCTCTCTTTCCCTTTTCTCCTAATAATGGAATGGAGCTCGAATACTTGATTACTTCCCCAGTGGTTGTAACAGTCCCAATCTTATGTGAACAGGTTATTACAAGAACACAAAATACCTATTAATAATTCCCGCGGATGCTATTTTTTCAGGGACAGGCCATATGATGCAGACCCTGCTAACCAAGTTAATTGTATCTTCTTGAGGCCACTAGATATTCATGAATTAGAAAGAACTGGTGAGTATGACTTGTCCTTAAACTATAGTCCAACATAAAGCTTCTTGGTGGCGATGAACAGAAGAAACATCATAGAGAAAACAAAGACTCCATAAAGACAAAGTGGATGGCTCATAAATTACTTTGGAATGCATAGCATGGTTGGTGCAGCACCAATACTCACAGCGCAACCAGCTGCAAGAGCCCTGCAAATAGCAACCAGTGTGCTAAAAACGAGAAGAGCCGTGACTGAGAATCACTGGAAGATGCGGAGTCGTCGTGATTGCCACAATTAGAGACTTCTTCTTTGAGAAGTAGAGAGCATGTTGAGAGCCCATCTTCTTCTTTGGTCTCTCTCACCATGTCTCTTTATTTCTGATGAGCAACACGACCACAAACGATCGACACGAAAAGATCTTAGGCCAAGCTGACCACCCCTAGTTTCCCCTTGCAAACGCTACCCTTCCACGACCTTGTCACGGCATGAACAAAGGATGCACGAAACAACCAATATTTCCCGAAGCATATCAAATTTAAGAAGATGTCCCCAGATCTAGTTGAGGCATTTCATCGAACAGTTGAAGCATACTACTGAAACGAGAGATTTCCGCCTAGATCGAGACTCAAACCTGGATTGGGACTCATGACAAAAAACAAGCATGGACCAGGATAGCAGCACGTATACAAGCGAGGCCGGAACTCGCGCGAATTAGAGAATGCCAACTCGGTCTTGCGAGCCCAAAACAAAATGCGAGGAGAAAGGAACGGGTGTTGTCGGTGGTGTTCCCTACCCGGTTGTCGGTGGCGTTGGACGGCGGACGAGCTCGTTAGATCGGGCTGTGTCCGTCTGCCTCGCTCATCTCTGAGCTGAGGTCCTCGGGAAACAGGTTCCCAAAAATCGGACAAGTTGAAAACAGGTGAAACTCAAGGCCAGAACCTACCGAAGCTCGGTGCAAGGGAGGAGGAGGGGGGAAACGTCTGTATGCACGGTGGTCGCCGGGGGCTTAGTCTCTTTCTGCTTTCTCTCCCTTCCTAGAACCTCTCCGACCTCCCTCTCTCACTCGCTCAGATCTTTCGCTCGCTCGTAGATCTCACTCTCTTCTTTCCTTCTCGGGCTCGCTCACTCTCAAGCCTCCCCCGATGTCTCTCAGGGTCGTGAAGGGATTTGGGAAGGGGAAGGGGAGGGGTTTCGGCGATGGACAGCAACAATCGACTGATTCGGTGGCAGCTAGGGTTCCAACGTTGAGACGAGGGGTGGCGACGGCGACGGTGAGGCGGAGGAGCGTCGATCGGAGAAGAGGCCGAACTGACAGTTGTGAGCGAAGGCACAGTCGTGTCATCAGAGAAGAAGGTGGAGCCAAGAAAGATGAGAACGTGTTTATGTTTGTTGGATTTGGAGTTAATGTGTTCCAGGTCGAACAATGTTCCAACCCTACCTGACCCTAAACATATATTCTTTGCTTGTTTTATATCTATCTCTTAAACAGTATCAAGACCCGAAACAAGTATAATACTTGTTTCGTGTTCGGGTCTGGTCGGGTTGGGTTTTTTTGACACCCCTACCTGCTAACATAAAAATGTATTCCGTTATTGACTTCATGTTATCCTAAATAGCTAGCAAAGTTTGCATTCGAATTATTTACTAGCTGCAGCATCTAAACATGTGTGTAAATCAGCATATAGTCTTTTGTCCTCTTTGAGCACCTCAAAACCTCATTGGCAGTGACCCAGTGATCGTGTCTTGTATTTAATTAATATTTGCCTAGAAGTCTTATTGCAAAAGCAATATTTGGTTTAGTGCAAATTTACGCATACATGATGCTTTCAAATGCACTACCACAAGGTACATCATTCAATTTGGTTTTCTCAATGTCTGAATGAGGACAATATGACAGATTCGATTCATCACCCTTAATGACAAGAGCAATTCTTGACTTGCAGTGATGTATACTGAATCTTTCCAAAATACGATTAACAAATGTTCTTTGACATAAACCCAATATACGACGAGAACAATCCTTACGGATCTTAGTGCCAAGGGCAAAAGATGCCTCATCAAGGTCCTTCATGTCAAAAATTTTCGATAAATCTGCTTTGTCTTATGTAGCAATTCAAGATCATTGCTTATAAGCAAGGTATTATGTACATAGAATGTGAGAAAAATAAATTCCTTCTGCCTGACATTGCAATATATATATATATATTGATTTACTTTATTCTCAACTGAACGAAGTGACAACACTATGAAACTTTAATAACATTGCTTGGAAAGTTGCTTGAGGCCATGAATAAGACTTTTCAATCTACACACAAGCTTACCTAAATCATATGCTACAAAACTTTTGGGTTCCACCATATAGACTTTTTATCAAGGTATCCATTTAGAAAGATAGTTTTAACATTCATTTGGCTTAACTAGTTTTAACATTCATTTGGCTTAACTCTATATCAAATAGTTTTAACATCCATCTAACTTAACTCCATATGAAAATGAGCTATTAATGTGATGTTCACTTTGAAAGAATCTCTAAAAGAGACTAGAAAAAGTCCACCTCTCTTTTAGAGTGAAACCTTGGTTACTAGTTTGACTTTAAACTCCCCAATCTTTCTTTGGAGTCTCTTTCAGTCTTGTACACCTATTTGCAATTGATGAGCTCATGACGTTCAGGCAACTCAACAAGTTCCCAAACACTATTATGTTTCATAAATTGCATATTGTCTTTCATCGTATCTAACCGTAAATCTAATTGAGGACAAGACACGCCATTTGTATAAGTCACTAAATCGACCATGTAGCAGATATCGTAGTCATGCTCTCATAGATAGATTATATAGTCTGGTGGTATAATTGATCGTCTCTTTCTAACAGATCTCTTGAGTGGAGCTACAACCACTTCATCCTACACTTGATATGCTTGAGAAACTTCATCAGGAACTATCTCAATAACAGTATCTTAAACCTCAATAGGCTTAGTCTGTTGTGTAGAGGACTCCACAATTGTCTGCATGGGTAAAGGCAAAGACAAAGTGATCTTCACCATACTATTGTCCTAAATAGTTTGAGAATAGTTATCCTCCACGGCAATGTCAAACTCTAGAAACTTTACTGTCCGTGATTCCATAATTCTTGTACCCTTTTTGAGATTATAAATTCAATCCCCTTTCAAATGATCTAAGTAAGATACAAAATAATACCGAGTTGTTCTAAATTCCAACATGCTTAATATTAGATTATATAACTTCACTTCTGTAGGACACCCGTAAATTTTAAAATGATTCAAGTTAGATTTACATCCAATCTATAACTCAAAAGAAGTCAATGCAACAATTTTGGTAGAAACACGACTTTGTATGTGAAAAGATCGCTCTCAAAGTGTCACCCCATAGAAAACCGGGTAAATTAATGCTATTAATCATACTCCTCATGTAACGTCCTCGATTCCGACCCCGTAAGGATCGACCATAAGGTCCTAAAAGGATCGATCATGGGCCATTGGCCATGGATCAATCGGTTTGATCGGCAAGAAATCGCGGATCGGTCATGAATCGACCAACCGACCGGTCACAAATTGGTCGAGGTGTCGGCCGTGAATTTCTACCGACCATACCGATCGGATAGGATCATCAGCTTATAAGATGACTTTTTGATCACGAGAATTGGTCACATCCATCCCCCTCCATTTCTCTCTCTCGCTACCTCACGTCCTCGCACCGTCCACTCACGCCAGCCCACATCTCCACCCTCCATCAACTCCAACCACCTCAAGAAGTTAGTTCGCCAATTTTATTCAGCAGGTCAGTTGGCCGCCATCCCTCACGCTAGTGACACCACCTGTCGCTGATTCTGCCGCAAGTTCTCACCCCTCATGAAGCCAGACCAACCTTCCGCTCCGACGTTGCCGCGCTACCGAAGTCAGCCCACGCGTCCACCGTGGAATAGCCCCGCCAACAGCCATCGTTTAGCCGTCTTCCACCCGCCGCTCAGCCTGTACCCAACAACCGATCGAGTAGCAAGCAGTGGGCTTATTGGGCTTTTTCAGCCCGGTCCGAGCTTCCTTTGGCGTCGCCGTAAGCCCAAGTTTCAGCTGCTGTTGCGTCACTGTCGCCGTGGACTCACCGGCTCGCTAATCCAATGAGTTTACTCACTAAACTCTGCTTAGGGGTTGATTAGTTTAAGCTAATTAAGGTTTAGGTGGTTTGTTAGAATGTATTAATGATTTAATTATCCGTTTGTGCATGTTAGGTGGTTAGAACGGATAGATGAGGGGCTAAAGCAGTCGTACTATTTATCTAGATAGGTTCGGAAATTTTCCCGGCCCGTTCGGGCGGTTAATTAAGCATTTCTGGCCTAAGTTGGTATTTTTGGTATTTAATTGCATTTATTTAATTATTTTTGGTATTTACTTAATTATTTATTATTTTTCGGAAATTATACCGGGATATCCGGTGACCGGAATTTCGTGCTAATTGCAGTGGTGTACTTAGTTTATGCAATTGAATGCTAAATTGTGCAAATTGAGTGGTAATTGTGATTTTGGTTATTTATTCCAAAATTGTGGAATTTTGATATTTAATTAGAAAAATCCCGGATGTCGGGTTTTGACACCAAAAATGGTTTTAAGGACTAGATCGAATCGTGGGATTTTAAAAGTGTGTACATCAACTTGTGAGAGCATTAATTCGTTAGCTTGTGTGAGCAATATCGTGCGTCGGCTTGTGAGAGCATTGATTCGTCAGCTTGTGTGAGCAATATTGTGCGTGAGCTTGTGAGAGCATTGATTCGTTAGCTTGTGTGAGCAATATTGTACGTCAGCTTGTGAGAGCATTGATTCGTCAGCTTGTGTGAGCAATATCGTACGTCAGCTTGTGTGAGCAATGATCTGTCAGCTTGTGAGAGCATTGATCTGTCAGCTTATGTGAGCAATAATCTGTCAGCTCGTGTGAGCAACAATTTATATCAGCTTGTGCGAGCAGTAAATCCCTAGCTACGCAAGAGGACCGATGTGCGTCGATAGTTCATGCTTGTGCGAGCAATAATTGAATTGGAACGTGTGATTGATTGAATGGATGGATTGATTGATTGTTGGTATTGATTGTATTGATTGATTGAGTATATGAATTGTACTGACGTGTAGGAAAGAACTGAGGCAAGGTAAGTCTTCTGTCTTGTGTGCATAGATTGCCTTTAGGCGTATTTCCTTCCTAGTCGGGGTTTAGGGGATGAACTTGCTGAGACATTGTCTTACCCCGTCTTGGGCTTAACTTTTCAGGTCCTTAGATGGAGGACTCAAAGCCTCGGAGCCTGTTGAAGTGGAGTCTGAAGGATTAGCGAATGTGTCCGACGAGTAGATCATAGGATAGCTTCTTTTGGACTGATCTTTTTGTACCTCAACCCAATTGTTTATGAAAGTGTGGCTTTTGTGAATTTGCCTTCTATCCCGTATAAGTTGCTGTCAGGGGTAATCGTTCGCTTCCGCATGTGCATTAAAATGAATGGGTCGGCGACGCGTCCTGGGACGTCGTAATTTTATCGACCACTAAGGGATGGGCACGCCCTCGAGGCTTGGGGCGTGACATATCCAATTGCAACAGCACTGCTTGCCTTAAATTTTCTTGCCACGCACTTGCCTCGAGTGTTAGGGGCACTGCCGTACCCTTAGATGCCACCGGTGGCATATCTATTGGCGGCATATCCGCCGAGGGCATATCCACTCGAGGCATATCCACCATAGGGATACAATTATCCCTGGCAAGACTAGCACCACTGGTGGCATACCAGACGAGCTGACGGCAGGAACTTCGTGATAGGCGTTGGCAGGATGGCTCGCCGGAGACGAGGTATTGGATGTGTTCGGGTCGGTTAATGACACCTGATATGATGCTGGGGTCCATATGGAAAAGTCTAGGATAAGAGTGAACTCCATCACCAAACAATTGATAGAAAGTAATTATGAGAGAGAGAGAGAAAGAGAAAGAGAGAGAGAGATTTCGAAAATAGACTAAACAGAAAATCACTAAGGAAAGGGGGGGGTGGAGTTGGTGATGAGATACAAGACGCTCTTGCACTATCAAATTACAGAAATGCATTTTATCGCGAGACGTTTAACCCTCCCTCTATTTTCATGTTAATTTGGAGATATTAAGAAGTGAAAATTACTCTAAAATCTTTAAGAAAATGTTAGCTAGAAAGACTAATTTGTAAACTCGGTTGACAAGTAACGTGTATATATTTCATTCATTCTCAATATATTACTAATTCGTTTGAATATCATTTATGGTATATCCTATTATTTCGAAATCAGATTTTACAATAATAAAATAGAATTATTTATTTGGTGTAGGCTCTTTGAAACGGTAGCTGAATAATCACTTTATATAAATAATCGTTGTATATAACGTTAAACCAATTCTGCACTTTTGATTGAAAGTTGTAAAAATATTATCTCCTTTGGTAATATTAAAAGATCATCACCTTTAAAAACTTCAAAATCTCTTGGGTCAACAAGTTCTCGAAGGAGACAATTAGTCACTCCATTGATTTTTTGCTGCCATTAGTGTGTAAAATTTCTTTGGATAAGCGGAAAAAATGGGCGCCACCATCGGATCAACTATTATAACTAGAGAAGGGGAAAAAGAAGAGACTCCAAGGACGCGCCCCATTTCCTTACGTGTCCTTCGCGCCGTCCTTGGAATCACGAGCCGACACGTGGACTGGTGTTACAAGCCAAAGCGTGGGGCTCCGACCCGACCGTCGAACAAGAATCTAATATAACATCTTAAGTAGCACGTACGCATAGGGTCACTAATTTGATTGGGTGCCTCTTTTTAATTGGTATTTATAGTCATATGTCACGGGTCGATCAATTTCAGTTGATCAAACACTGCGCAGCCTTAGGATCGGTGATCCCAAGTCAGCCTTACACACACACGCTCGAACACAAGAGTCGAATGGGCAAAGAGAGTGTATATTCACTTGTGAACGAACTGATGCAAAGTGGGAGAGGGATCCCTATTTATACAAGAGCGGATCGTATCTCAACCATTGATTGTCCCTCCGATCCAATGGTCTATTTTAAATCCGTATCATCATTACAAGGCTGCTCACAGGCTACTCGATGGCTGTACACGGCAGGCCCTTGGGAAGTCCATGGGTCGCGCTCGTCAGGCCTTGGGCAGACCATGGGCGTGTATCAGAAGCAAGATCAGGGTTGTAGGTCCGTCTGACACGCGATCAGCCGAACGGTCACGGGCTGTTCGTGGGCTAGCCGATCATCGTTCATGGGTTGCTCATGGATTGCGCATGGGCCATTCGCTCGTTCTGCTCATGGGTTGATCGTGGGTCGACCGTGGGCCGTTCTCGGGTAGCCCTTTGTGCGTGACACGGCTGATCACGAATGGTCTTGGACAATGCTCCGTCCGTGGGCCGTGTCATTCTCCCCCACCTATTTTGGCGACGCCCTCATCGCGTCTACAGCATGTAAGGCTTCGATGTGCTTCTTGAACTGCCATAGAGCCTCGGAGGGTTCCAACTCGCTTCACTCTCGGGAAGGCCTCTCCACCGGACGAGGTATTCCTTCCTTGGTGCTCGATACTTCTTCCGTATGATCCGGTCGGCCATGATATATTCAACATCTCGATCATAGGAGGTCTTCACCCCCAAGGGGTGCTCGGTGAGATGTGCCCCAATCTGGGTCATCCTCGTCCACATGGAATGGCTTCAGCATGCTCACGTGGAACACGGGGTGTAGCTTGAGCTTGGACGGCAAGTCCAGCTTATACGCCACCTTCCTAATCCACTGTATCACTCGGAAAGGGCCTTCATAGCAACGGATAAGCCCTTTGTTTACGTCCCTGTATCAAAGGATGAGGTGCAATTTGGCGAGCACCAAGTCCCCGACTTGAAACTCCACATGCCGTCGCTTTTTGTCGGCTCATTTCTTCGTGCATTTCGCGGCTCTATTTAGACACGCCCGCGCCAAGTTGGCATGCTCATCCCATTCTTTAGCGAGCTTGTACGCGAACGGACTGCTCCCTCGGTATCCTGAGGCGATTGTGCTTGGCGTGAGCGGCTACTACCCAGTCACGATCTCGAACGGGCTTTGGTTTGTGGACTCGCTCCGCTGCAAGTTGTAAGAAAATTGGGCCACGTCGATCAGTCGTGCCCAGTTCACTTGCGTGTTGGTCACATAGTGCTGGAGATAGATTTCCAGCAATGCATTCACCCGCTCCGTCTGTCCATCGGTTTGGGGATGCATGCTGGTGGAAAGGTTGAGACTCATCCCCAGCAACTTGAAGAGCTTGGTCCAAAACTGCCTGGTGAATTGATGATCGCGATCGCTCATGATTGTGCGCGGAACGCCCCAATACTTGACGACGTGCTTGAGGAACAGCTTGGCGACTTCCTCGGCTGGGCAATCCTTTGTGCTAGCACGAACATTGCATATTTGGAGAGGCAATCCACCACAACCACGAGGGTCCAACACCCTTCGGACTTTGGCAAATTCACGATGAAATTCATGGAGACACTCTCCCATGGACGTTCCGGGATAGGCAACGGCTCAAGGAGCCCTGCGGGGGACCGTTGCTCTATCTTGTCTTGTTGGCAAACAAGACATGTCCGCACGTATGTTTCCACGTCGTCCCGCATATGCGGTCAATAGTACTGATCTTCGATGAGTGCCATGGTGTGGTGGATTCCCAGATGTCCTGCTCATTTGGAGTCGTGGCACTCTTGTAGGATTTCCTTTCGAAGTTTCCCGTGGAGAGGCACATAGAGTCGCCGTCCTTTGGTGTAGAGGAGGTCATCCTCGAGCCAAAATCTCCTCGTCAAGCCCTCTTGGGCATATCGAAGGAGAGCTTGGGCTGTTCGATCATTCTTTAGCCCCTCCTTGATACAATCAACCCACAGGCAGTCGGACCGGCTCACCACATTGGCGAATTCGAACTTCCTGCTTAAGGCGTCGGCCACGGAATTGGATTTTCCGGGCTTGTATTCCAATGCATAATCGAACTCGACCAGGAAGTCTTGCCACCGAGCTTGTTTCGGGCTGATCTTTTTCTGAGTTTGGAAGTAGCTCGTAGCCACGTTGTCGGTCTTCACGACAAACCGGGATCCCAAGAGATAGTGCCTCCATGTGTGAAGGCAATGCAGCATCGCGGTCATCTCCTTCTCTTGGACCGTGTATCGTCGCTCGGCATCATTCAACTTTCAAGACTCGAAGGCCACCGGATGACCTTCCTGCATTAAAACACCACCGATGGCAAAATCAGAAGCATCGGTCTCTACCTCATACGGTTTGGAGTAGTCGGGCAGCATAAGCACCGGCTCCTCGATCATGGCCCGCTTCAACCGCTCGAACGTCTCTTGACACCGATCCATCCACTCCCACGGCCTTTCTTTCTTCAGCATGTCCGTGAGTTGTACGGTGAGGCGCGAATATTCCCGAATGAAACACCGATAATAGTTCGTGAGACCGAGAAAGGATCTCAGCTCAGCCACCTTGGTTGGTGGCTCCCAATCAACGATGGCACAGATCTTGGCCGCGTCCATCCGCACACGTCCGCCCTCAACGATGTGCCCAAGGAACGGGATTTCTCTTTGTGCAAAGGCACATTTCTCACGTTTCACATATAAGTCGTTTTCTCGAAGGGTCCGAAAAACTCGACTCAAATGCTCGACATGCTCCTCAAGCGTTCAGCTATATATGACAATATCATCAAGATAAACCACAACGAACCGATCAAGGAACGGATGCAGTACCTTGTTCATGAGCGTGCAAAACGAAGCCGGGGCATTGGTCAGGCCAAATGGCATGACGAGGAACTCGTATGATCCATAGCGGGTCACACATGCTGTCTTTGGCTCATCCCGCTCGGCAATCTGCACTTGATAGTATCCTGATCAAAGGTCGTGCTTGGAGAACCAACGGGCTTCCTCGAGTTGCTCGAACAAGTCGGCTATAAGAGGGATCAGATACTTATTCTTGATGGTCAACTTGTTCAATGCCCGGTAATCGATCCGCATGGGGAGGGATCCGTCATGTTTCTTTTGGAACAAAACCAGAGCACTGAACAGGGCCTTGGATGGTCGAATGTACCCTGCATCGAGCAGCTCTTTGAGCTGCTTCCTCAATTCCTCCAGCTCGGGCAGAGCCATACGATAGGGAGCCATGGCCGATGGTCAAGCATCGGGCACCAGCTCGATCCGATGATCGACTTCTCTCCGAGGAGGCAGCTTCTTGGGCAACTCGGGCGGCATCACATCTTGGAAGGTGTTGAGGACTCAGGACGCCTCCTCCGGTACCTTGTTTTCTTCCACGCCCTCCTCCTTCATTGCGCCAAGAAGGTCACCTCACCCTTCTTCAGCCCTTTAGATAGCTGCATGGCCGATAGCATCTTTCTATCGTACCTTGATTCGCGGTAGATCGGGACCATGCATTGGCACCGTTTATCTAGGATACATATGCAATCCGCGAAGAACATGACGCCCGCATTAATTCGGTCGAGGAATCCTAGACTGAGTATGAAATCATGGTCGTCGAGAGGGATTACCTCGATGTCTCCCCGGCTGGTCCAAGGACCGAGGTGGAACTCCACATTCCTTGCCATGCCGTTGGCCGGGACTTCCTTAGAATTCACCGTTTTTAACCAACCGGCATCATTCGCCTCGACTGGAAGATGCAGCTTCTTCGCGGCCTCTTTGGATATGAATAGATCGAACGCCCCGGTATCCACGAGTGCGCTCATCATGGTATCCCCGATCTTCATGTCCACGAACATCATTCCTTTGGGCTCCTTGGCCTTCTTGGCCTTGATCGTCCCAAGGATCCGCAACGATCCCAACCGCGCCTCCTCCCGCGGCTTGTCCTCTTTGTACAAGGCCGCCAACTTTCCTCTCTTCGGGCAATCCCGAGCCATATGAGGACCGTCACAAAAGAAGCACTTGTATGTGCGTACCTTGCGTTGGTATCCTCCGTGGCTCGACTCGGGTTGATTCCTATGAGGGACCGGAGGCGGTCTGCCAGCATTCAGACGAGGGAACCGGCCTCGATCTCCCCCACCAGTGACCTTTTCCCTTGGTCGAAGGTCAGGCTTGACAACTGATGCCAGCCTCACAAGGGACTCGGCCACGGAAGTAGTCGTTGAGAGGTCCGTTGCATTGCACCATTTGAGCTCCTGTTTGACCCATGGTTTGAGTCCGCTCATGAATTGGTGGAATGCCTCCGTCTTGGTCATGGACGGGATTTGGAGCAGCAGCTCTGAGAACTACTTCACATAGTCATGAACTCCGCCTTTCTGCTCTACGCGCTTGAGTTCTCCGCGGGCTTCCTCCTCCGCATAAGCAGGATAGTAGGTCCACCGAAATTCCTCAACGAACCGAGCCCAAGTCATGATAGGGTCGCCATTCCTACCATCCGACCGACGTCTCCACCATAGTAGCACATCATTAGTTAAATACATGGCTGTGGTGTTCAACCGGATCACATCGTCGGTCGTTCCCATGGTCTGGAAGTATCGTTCCATGTACCATAGGAAGTTGTCCACGTCATTTGCCACCCGGGAGCCCTTGAACTCCTTCGGCTTGGGCGAATCGGCATGGGACTGCACGGTGATCACCCCGTTCATGCGTGCTGCTTCAAGCTCAACGAGCTTGCCCTTCATCTCCGTCATTTCCACATGCATGGCCGCCATCGCGGCCTCCCAAGTCTCATCCCGCTGCTAGTTCGTGCATGAAGGATCCTTGCACCTCGACACGGAACTCTCCCATGCCGGCTTGGAGCTCTTGCACTTCGGCCAAGAACTCCTCCCTACCGGCTTCCGCTCCTTCGATGGCTTGGTGCAGGTCATCCATCAACGCCCGGATGTTCGTGACGGTCTCCTCTAGGACCGTCATACGATTCTCTAGGTCTCCCTTCAGATCCCTCGAACACGAGGCAGCACGGGCCTTCTTTGACCGGGTGACCTTCTCAGTGGGACGCCCACGGTCTTCTCGGACATCGCCTTGAATGGTCGGAGCATCAACACGAGGATCGGCCATTGCGTTTGGAACAAAGGCTCTGATACCACTTGTCACGGGTCGATCAATTTCGGTCGATCAAACACCGCGCGGCCTTAGGATCGGTGATCCCAAGTCAGCCTTACACACACACGCTCTTACACAAGAGTCGAATGGGCAAAGAGAGTGTATATTCACTTGTGAATGAATCGATACAAAGTGGGAGAGGGATCCCTATTTATATAAGAGCGGGTTGTATCTCAGCCGTTGATCGTCCCTCCGATCCAACGGTCTATTTTAAATCCGTATCATCATTACAAGGCTACTCGATGGCTGTACACGGTAGGCCCTTGGGAAGTCCATGGGTCGCGCTCGTCAGGCCTTGGGCAGACCATGGGCGTGTGTCAGAAGCAAGATCAGGGTTGCAGGTCTGTCTGACACGCGATCAGCCGAACGGTCACGGGCTGTTCGTGGGCTGGCCGATCATCGTTCATGGGTCACTCATGGATTGCGCATGGGCCTTTCGCTCGTTTTGCTCATGGGTTGATTGTGGGTCGACCGTGGGCCGTTCTTGGGTAGCCCTTTGTGCGTGACATGGCCGATCATGAACAGTCTTGGACAATGCTCCGTCCGTGGGCCGTGTCACATACGTGAAAGAATTAAATGAAAAGGCGATTCCAAAAATGACATTAACTTAACATGTCATGCATTAGCATATCAAGTATTGAGCGATGTACAAAAAGTCCACAATTTAAAATGCAGATCAATGCTGATTTGCTTTTTTTTTTTTTTTGTGACCAAGGATTTGCCGGAGCCCCCAATTGGGGTCTCACAGGCCTCAGCGGTGGAGGACCTACAGCGACTATATCTCGGGGGAAGCTGGCCCAGCAACCCACCGCTAGGGCCTCCCACTTAAATCGCTAGCAATGCAGAGTTTCGAACTCTCGACCTCCATGCGCTGGAAGGAGTTGATCTTAACCAATTGCACTGCCCACGGGTGGATATACTGATTTGTTTTTATCTCAACTTTTATACAAAAAGGCAATGTGAAATTTTTTTACCATAGAGAGATCACCAACGCACATCACTTACGAAGAAACGCAAACAATACAAATAGATTATAAAAAGACAACACACTTTTTAGGGGACCACAATCAAATGTATACCTTTCACCGATTTTCTATTACCTGGAACAACCACTCTGTCATTTCCGCTGTAGAATCTTGAATTCATCTACATGTTGGCTATGAATTTTGCCGCCGAGAGTAGAACTGGGTTTTCTGTGGGGAAGTAGGCTCGAATGGGAGGGATCGATTTGGAGATTTGAGGATTATGGGCTAATTTGGGCCTTTTGTTGCTCAATCAAGAAATACATTGAATATCAGTCCACGCCCTCCCCGTTACGCAATGATTGATTAAGTAAAATTGTTCTACCAGAGACCTATAGAGCATTCTTGAAAAGCTCAAAATGAATGAGCAAATTTCAGACTGCGATGATCAAATAATAGAAACTTGTGTGTTCCCTTTCTCCTCCATGAATTTGACAATACTCCCCGTCTAAAATGAAAAACTTATCTTTGACCGGAAGTACAATCCGCTTTATTAAAATGACAAAATTACTCTAGATCTTTAAAATAATATTAGCCAGAAACTCAAAGATTGGTATGTAAATTTAACTTATAAGGGTTAAGTATTCTTTAATTCATATGTCGATAAATGACTCATTTGTTTAAGTATCATTAATGATCCGTCTCCTTTTTTCAAAATCAATTTTGACAATCAAATTCTTATGTCTAGGATTACTAGATCTTAATGGAAGGGGACGCCGTTTTTTAAAAGAGTAATGTAGAATTTTTTGTTTGTCACAGGCTTTTTAGGACAATACGTCAATACTCACGCCATACGACATTGAATCAATCCTGGATTTTGGTTGGAAAGCAATACAGATATCATTTTCTTTTATGATATTCAAAGCGGGTCATCTTTAAAAATTTCAAAACTCTGATTTCTCGGGTCAAGCTCTCGAAGAAGACAATGTATTAATTTTAGCTACCATTAGTTTGTAAATTTCTTTGACTAAGTAAAAGATGGGCCCCTCCCTCGAATCCATTAAGGGCCTGTTGAGTAACGTGCTAAACGGTGCCTTATCCTATTCTTTTCTTCTTTGGAAAAAAAAAAACAAATCCGTCGGGTAACATTTATGTTCTTGGAAATAGATTTAAAACAGAATCGAGGAGTAAAAAAAAATAAAAAATGCTTCTTTATTCCTAGAAATTACTCCAGAATTAAGTCCAAACATTTTCTTTCCCTTTTCTTTCCCTTTTCTTTTCTTTCTTTTTCTCTTCCTCTTATTCTTCCCCTAACCGGTGATCAGCTATAGAAAAAAAAAAAAAAAAAAAGAAAAGAGAAAAGAAAAATATAATAAAATTATTAAAAAATTAAAAGAAACTATAAGTCACAAAATTTTTTGAAGATTGTACCAAATACATTTCTATTCTGAGGATAGAAATTTTAGACAATTACCAAATGTCTTCCATCACGTGCAGAGATCAAGTTGATTGGGCAGCTGAGTAGGATTGCTTGCTTAGCAGCTTCGAATTGAGACCTAACTGTGGATTGAGTTTTGATAGCTGGTTTGAGTGCTTTAATCCATCAATTTAGCTTTGGTTTTTGATCAATTAGCAAACTCACGCATAGTAATTTAAGATCTTGACCATTTTTCGCAATTGTCTCCACCCAATTTTGCAAGAAAGTCCCTCAAAGCTAGCCATTTTCTTACTTGAGAATGCCCAATTCAATGTAATATGGTCCTTTTTGCCCGATTCGATTAATTAGACTTGACCCAAGTTCAATTTCAACTCAATTGGGGGCCAAGATGATGATTTAAGGGCTTGGGTGAAAATTTGCAAAATTTGCGAATTGATGTGGCACCCCTCGACACGGGCCCCCGATCCTGCTTGGGTCGCCACAGTTCACTTACCTTTCGCTTGCCCTATTAATATGTCACTCTAATACCGTTTAATCATGGTAGGTCCATATGATCTGGGGGTTTATACAATCTTAATCGGTCCCAGCGCAGTTCATATAACGGAAGTATACTCAACATCTCCCTAACCCGTACTCAACTAAATAATACAATGCAATACACACCAACTACACCTTTCATATATATATACGTTAGAGCCGAACCACTTTTATTTACATAGCTATGATGGACATCACGAGTTGGTACAACAAAAGGCCAAGGCTTTAACTAAGCTCGGCTATAACCCAAAAGTACCCGACCCCCACATTAGACATGTACATCAAATCCATCATCTAGTGTCGGCCATCCCAAAAAGTGTCATCCTCCACCAGTCACACGCTCTAATCACACCCAGCCCGGTGCATCGGCCGGTGGTGGCGGCAGCATCCCCATCATCATCCCATCGCGTCGAACATGTACAGACAAGAACTCCTGAACTACAGGGCCATCAAGTAAGCCCACATCACACATGACCAAAACACGGACTCAGATAAACACCAGACCATGAACACCAACGCAGGGGTGCTCCAAGCACTCGACCTCAACATCGGATGGTAAGCCATAGAATGTACCACGTGTGACAGGTGCTAGAGGCATCTCTCAATCTGAAATGTTAGTCCCCAAAGGGGTGAGTACAACCACTCAGCAGTAAAGATCCATCAAACTACACAATGCAACAAGCAAGACAACCACAATTTCAAGTGAAATGCACATATCATCCATGCTATCGTACATATGTCTCCATGAGATCTATTCATAGCCTTAATAATCACATTTCCCATGCCAAGCAATACCAATTCAAGTTCATGGACAATTATATCTCATGCCACATGCACACACACATACGCATGATTCATGTCATCCACACAATCATGTATATATCCTCATGAGATCCATTCAATGCCTTCATGATCGCATTCTCAATGCCAAATAGTATCAATTCAATTTCATAGGCAATTCGTGCACCATACCATATGCACACACACGCACATGATCCAATTCCCAATTTTAATTCTCAAAAAGGATCTCATTTTCTTCCAGGGACCAGTGTTTGCATCCCGCATATATCTTTCGCACCCAACCTAGCATCGCAAGGAACCTCCAGCACACACCTCCGGGCATCCGGCACACACACTTCGGGCATCCCATACCCCAACTGGCATCACGAGGAGCCTCCGACACACACCTCCGGGCATATCGAAACTCCCGATGACATCCGGCACACACACTCCGGGCATCCCGACACTCCCGGGGCATCGTCTCACACCTCCGACGGTGGTATCATCATAGTGCATATTCACATATATATATCTCATTTTCAAATTAACATTTGATGCAATAATGTCAGAGGTTTAAACCAGCCTTTTTGATGTCATGTGATATGCCAAATGTCACCATATATGCAATACAAATAATACCCAAGATATCACACTTCATAAAGCAATTCATTTGTTCTTGAAAATGGAGCCAATTTTCGGATAAAGCAGAATGCACTCCTTAAATTAAAATTCTGGAAAATTAGTAAACGGTCTCAATAAATTCTGAAAATTTAACATGTTATAAAAAAGATCTATAGAAAAAGGCTTCATGAAGAACACCATATCAAAACAGCTTCGTACAGGTCACTATAGTCCATGCATCACAACTTAAAGTTTCGGAACATCACCATTGCACAGTTTTATTCATAAATTCGGTATAAACCCTAAATAAACTCAAAAAATTCTGAAATTTTGATATGTTATATTCAAGACCTAGAGGAAAAATTTTCGTGAAGAAATCGAAATCAAATTCGTTCTGGATTAAGAGCTATAGTCGATTTAATTCTTCCTACTCTCGGTACAGTTTTCCAGACTAATCCCTTTCAAAGAAAATTCGTTTTCCCCAACAATACTTGTTCATTTATTCTCAAATTTTAGTATGTTACTCCTCAAGATGTCATTTACAACTTTTATCAAGAACACAAGATCAAATTCAATCTGGATAAGTTTATAAAATTCACGGAATCGCACGGGGTCGGACTGTTCCTACATGCAACAGCTTACTTGGAAAACTACCACCCTTCATTCGAATTTCTAGCATCCATCATCACAACTCAAGCATCTTCAACACCCATTACACTTCACACACAACCACAGCAAGAAAAATGTAGGCTAACGGACTCTACTTTCCTTAGATCCGACGAAATCAAGCAAGCAACGGCGACTCGGACGGTCGACGGCGAAGCTAGGCGCACGCACGGCGGGGCTTGGTCTTCCTCTTCCTTTGCCGAAGCACCCACACGAACCCTCTCTCTCTCTCTCGGCTTTCTCTCTTTCTCTCTTTCTCTCTTTCTCTCTTCCTCGTGCGACAACTCCCCCCTCTCTCGGTTCAATCCCCTCGAGCAATCCGCCCCTCTCCCCTCCTTTTTCTTCTTTCACCCATGATTAGCAATCATTAGTTTGCATGCAATGGCCACTTGGATAATCCCTTTCGCCACTTGTCATTTTTTTCATGCAAGTTGATGGGCTTCATTCAGGCCGGGCTTGGGCCATCCTTTTGGTCGACCAAATGGGGAAAAAAAACGGTGGGGCTGTGGGCTGGTTCCGCCTTAAGAAAATCAGCCCACTCCTTCTCCAATTTTTCCATTTAATCCTTACTTATATAAATACCTAATTGCAAATTTATATGGCAATAAACTTTGTAACATAAATCAATAAAATTCAACTTATAAAGTACATGGCCAAGAATAAAATTTTCCTATCAATTTGTCCCTTAGTACAATCCTTAATCACTCATGGACATAGGATATATTTCCAACAAAATAATTGTCCATTAAATGCTCAGCCTTGATATATTGTAATTCATTGGTCTAATGGCTACAATATAATTTGATGGCGCTTCCATCACCTATTCATGGTTCATGGTATATCCAGGGGTTGTCATGAAATTTTTAGGATGCCACAATTGATCCCTCAACTTTTGAAAATTACATTTTGGCTCCAACTTGCCATTTTGATTCTAATCTGACCTCCTGGGCTTCGCTAGTCACATTTAGATTATTGACCCCAACTTTTTTTTCTCTCTTTTTTTTTCTTTTCTTTCTTTCTTTCATTTTGACTAGCCAAGCCCATTTTTCGAAAATGATTTTTAGGCAAAAATTTAGTTGTTAACAAACATATTCATATTCATTCAATTTTCCTCTTATATTCAAATTTCAGGAGCTTAGAATGTTTCGGATAAACCCGTACGTTGCCTTCAGAGGCACATACTATTTAATTAGAGATATATTTGGGAATCCCATTAACACATTTGATATATGGCCCCAAAAATAATTAAGGCATGTTATATTTTTTGCTAGTGGGGTATTCGATATTATGCGCACTGAATTGTTCGGCAGTGAGTTGAACATTTCCTTTTTGGCCCCTTTGGCGACATGAAAATGAGCACATATATTAGTCGATCTCTCTGACGCCCCAAACATGGAAGTATCAAATATCAACCGATTAATAGTCTCACTAATATTCATTTACAATGTGATTTAGCAAGACCAAATTGGATGTTACAACAAGCAGTCTCGTGTTGAAAGTAGTCCACAGTCGCTTAACAAATAGATTTCTCGGGGATTCTTGATACCTAACTTTATTAGCAAAGTAGCCAGGTAACTGTTGGCGCAAAAAATAGCTTTGAAAAAATTGTTATTTTTTAATGGAAAAAACCTATACTGCACAGTTCTAAATAACATAGAGAAAAGAAAAACGGGCAATAGGTCACACCAACGTACTACCACAGGGTAAAAAAGTACCATCTTAATTGAAGCACAATAATAAATCAGACAAATTTTCTTCAAATAAACCAAATTTAATCAATTGTCACAGATCTCGAACCCTACACACCTAGTCAAAACAAATACATGTGCGACAAAGTACGTATCCAGCGTACTTTTAAATGACTAGTCTACATATCACAACCAGCTGAAGAAAAACAAGAAAACTCGTTTACATATCTAAATCAAGCATCGGAAAAACCCCGTCATCGTTTCCGGGGTCATTTAACATATTCGATATCACTTCTAGGGCGACCCCACTCGTCACCCTTTGCCCCACCGGCATGCCGCGGTGGGGTTGCATGCCCATATCCAACCGGGGGATGCATGTACCCCTGCGGCGGATAACCATATGGGGGGCGCGGCGTTCAGCAGGTATGCCATCTGAGGGTACGCCGCTGCCCTGGGCATTGGTGGCAGGAATGCGGCACGCGGCACTACTACAGCTGGATATCCTGTAGGCGCAGATAACCAAATTGGGCGCAGCGTTAGGTGGATATCCTCATGTCGCCTTGGGGAAAACCGCCGGCGGACATGCCCCCGTACAGCAAGTTCATCAACACTGAAGTCGGCAATCTTCAAGAGACCGAAACTTGAGCTTATAAATATGACAGTATACGAGGCATTTGAAGACAGGCGAAGAGTGTGATGCCCTAGCTATGTCATGCACTACACGTGTCATTACTAATTATATATTATGTGACATCCTGATTTTCAACCCTGCTTTCGACTAAATAAAATGGGCTTTTCATCGATGTGCCTATAATTCTTTTCTTTGAGTTGGCCACTTACGAGATAACTAGCCTATCAGGTGAAGCCATTAAGGAATCTAAACGCAATAGACTTGAGAATTCAACTAGAAATCGACTGCTCGACCGTGCTAATCTGCAAGAGTCATTACGGCACAGTTAAAAATTGATTAGAGATCAGAGATAGGTCAACTCGATTGAGCCATGTGAAAGTGTGGGTGATTCCATTTAATTTCAAAATTCTCGTCGATCGGCACTAGACCGATTTTTCTGTCGTTTTGGTACCCTATGTCCGTATTTGAAATCTCGAGATTTTCACGATAACCGAGAGTCGCCAATGTGTCGAAGATGTATAATGTGGTTTGAAAATAATCGACCACGGGTTAATTGTGCTAAAAATTCCTAAAAGCTATCCGGTAAATTAGGTTACGCTAAAATCGCGTCCGGTTGAAATTAACCACGAAATTGAACCCGATTTCAGAAATTGAAAGTTCTGTCATGTCACGATTTATTTTAGGAACGTCGACTCATCCTCCGAAGAATTTTTGGCGAGCCCGGGATTTTTATGGAAAATCAATTCGGACGATTCGGAAAAGAAATGAATTTTGGAGGGGCCAAATTGAAGGGATTTTTGGCCTCCAAAGTGAGCTACTTGGTGAAGGGAAATTGTGAAAATTGTGTAGGCTTCCTCCACAGCAAATTTGGTCATCAAATTGGAGAGATTGGTGAAGAAATTGACGTCCAATTGGGTGAAATTCGTAGGCTTAAGTGGGGGCTGCAACATGTGGACATCAACCTAGCTATATGTGGAATTTTATGTGCATAAAGGCTTGGGGGACAAAATGGATGAACATGAGGACTTTGAGGGCAAAGTTATGATGAAAAAAGGGATATTTTCTTTGACTTTGAAGATTCTTGTCTCCCTTTCTCTCCAGGCTGTTTTTCTCCTTGGTTTGCGCACGTTAGCTGCGCATCCCTTCTTCTTCGTGCGCAGTCCAGCTGCCCCGAACAACCCCCCCATCTCTGTTCACGTTCTGTCCCTGCTTTCCTTTCATTTTCCTTCGTTGACGCCAGCCTACTCCCTTCTCTTCATGCAACTCCACCGATCTTCCCTTCGTTCTTTGCCGCATCATCCCATCTCCACTGAACCTTTCCATTTCCCCAGCTCGCCGCCACACGTCCGTCTCCTCCTCCCACCGAGTCAACATCCAGCGCTAACCCCTCCCCAGCGATGACCGCCGCTCCATCTCCACTTCCTCTCTCTCTCTCTCTCTCTCTCTCTCTGTCTCTCTCTCTCGCTGGCATTTGCCAGCTCACCTCCCTCATTCGTCCGTTTCCCCTCGCGCCTGCAGTAGCCCTCTCCACATTCGCAATGCAAGCCTCGGATGATTTTAGCTCCATTGTCCCTCTCTTGAAGTCGAACTATTAGCCCCTCACGAAGTTGATTCCGTCATATCAACTTCTCCACGCGATCAGCCCAAAATCCAGAACCGAGCCTAGTAGTTCCTTGTGGGCTTGCAAGGCCTTTTCCGCCAGGTCCAAGCCTCCTTTGGCGCCGCCGTAAGCCCGAGTTTCGGCTGCCGTCGCGCCGCCGTCGCCGTGAACCGATTTTTGCGATAAATCGGTGAGTTTACTCACTAAACTTTGCTTAGAGTGTTAATGATACCTAGGGATTGATTAGTTTAGGCTAATTAAGGTTTAGGTGGTTAGTTAGCAGGGATTAGCGATTTAATTATTCATTTGTGCACGTTAGGTGGTTAGAATGGTGTAATTAAGGACTAGATAGATTGTGTTATTTATCTAGATAAGTTCGGAAATTTTCCCGGCCCATTTGGGTGGTCAATTAAGCATTTCCAGCCTAGGTTGGTATTTTTGGTAATTAATTGTATTTATTTAATTATTTTTGGTATTTATTTAATTATTTATTATTTTTCGAAAATTATACTGGGATAGCCGGTGACCGGAATTTCGTGTCGATTGTATTGATGTGCTTAGTTTCTGCAATTGAATGCTATTTTGTGTAAATTGAGTGGAAACTGTAATATTGGGTATTTATCCCAAAATTGTGGATTTTGGTATTTTAATTAGAAAATAACGGGCGTCGATTTTTAACGCCAAAAATGTATTTATGCACTATATTAAATAGTGGGATTTTCAAAGAGAAATATATTGCATATTTGGCTCAGATCGACCGTGTACCCATACATGATTATTTTTATCGGGTATTTTTAACACGACGAAAATAGGCCAAGTTCATTATTTTAATTGAGGAATTTGTGTGCAAAGCACAATGTCCTTGGCCAGTATTGGACGATTGTGTGATGGTTTATTGTCATGGCAAGGTGACTAGTGAGAGATGAAGTGACATATGTTGTGTTGAGAGAAGCAAATGGGTTGTGAGCCGATAAAGAACTAAGTGCTACACGATAATGAAATCTCGTGTGAGCCACCTCTAGTACATTGTACCGTTACTTATTTGTAGTCAAGGTTTAAGTGCTACATGGTGACTTGAGTCACATGGGAGCCACCTCTAGAAGCCTTGCAGTACTGTCCTGCATAATCAAGAACTAAGTGCTACACGATAGCGAGACTTCGTGTGAGTTACCTCTAGAACCTTGTACTAGTATTTTTATAGTCAAGAACTAAGTGCTACACGACAGCGTGACTTCGTGAGAGCCACCTCTAGTACCTTGAGTTATTGCTTAGTATAGTCGAGAACTAAGTGCTACACGACTGTGTGAATTCGTGAAAGCCACCTCTAGTACTTTGTACTAAGACTGATTGTGGTCAGGGACTAAGTGCCACTCGATGTCGAAACTTCGTGGGGAGAGGGCACCTATAGATACTTGAGCCTGGTATTGAGTATTGAGTCGGAATATTGAGTGGGGATGTTGAGGTTGGATTGGGAATTTAAATATTGAGAGTGAATATCGGGTGTGAATGGAACCACCGATATGAATTGTTCGTGCCTGATTATGGGACGAAATTGTGTAACACGATATAGGACGTGTCATAATGATTTGGCCTTATAATCAGGATCCCGGTGAGTGATTGTTTGATTGAATGATGGATTGATTGTATCGATGCAATTGATTGATTGATTGATTGACTAAGATTGAAATGAGACGTTCCAAATGCTCGAGTATTGTTACTGCACTTATGTGATATATGAATTGTGCTAATATGCAGGAGGGAAGTGAGGCGAGATAAGTCTTTTGTATTTGGTGCATAGACTGCCTCTAGGCGTATTTCCTTCCTAGTCGGGGTTTAGGGGATGAACTTGCTGAGACATTGTCTCGCCCCGTCATGAGCTTAACATTTTCAGGTCCTTAGATGGCGGTTCCTCCAGAATGTTTTGGACAGCTGCGGGCTATTACTAAGCAGGGTATGGACGTCCCGGTCCCCGGTAGTCATTAGGTCTATGAGCTAGTGGTGACCACTGTTTGGGTCGATGAGGGCCTACTTGAGAGGGTACCTCATCAATTCAGGGCGTGGTATCACCATGGACTCAATGGGTATAGGGTAGGTCCCATCCAGGGATTTGATATCTCTGCCGTTGTGCTCAACGCCGCTCTGGGCGAGAACGCAGCTGACCCTCCTGATGATGCTGTCGTGGACCCGGCGCCCCCGGAGCCTGTGGAGACCGAAGGATCAGCGAATGTGTCCGGTTAGCTAGTCATAGGACAGCTTCGTTTTGAGAGCCGGTCTTTTGTAGACTTTTGTCTTTAGTCTAGTGTTGTCTATAAACCGAGGTGTTTATAAAAGTGTTTTGGTTGTGAATTTGTTTCCTACTTTTCTATCTCGTATTAGTTGCTGTCAGGGGTAATCGTTCACTTCCACATATGCATTAAAATGAATGAGTCGGCAATGCGTCTTGAGACGTCGCAAATTTTATCGACCACCGAGGGATGGGCACACGCTCGAGGTTCGGGGCGTGACATATTCCCTTTGATTAATAACAAGCGGAAGCATCATACAAATATCACCAAATATCACACAAGAAAATTGCACGAGTTAAAATATTACACATATATCTCTTATTTTAACTTTATGGTTACAACTTATAACGGTACACAAAATACAAAAGACCTAAGAAGGGTTAGGATTGTCTATCTCCCAAATGTTCACACCCAAAAGCTTGCCCGTATAAAAACAAATCATCCATTACAAGTCGACAATTTCACCCAATGACTCATCGCCTTTGCCATCAAAGCCCCTTAATGGTCCAATCAAGTCATCATCGAGGTTCATATACCAAGCAAGAAAATGGTAGGAACTTAAGCTTTCTAGTCCAAGTATAAACATATTCTCATAAGCACATTCATGATGCATAGGCGTCCCAAAAAGCATAGGCAGTGAGCTATCCATCTGACATTTCTGAAAAAAATAAAGGAATCAGCCCAAACCTTATAGATGAAATCTCCAGGTTTAAATCAGAAAAATAACCTTACCACTCAACTTGGCACAATAATCACAAGCATTTAAAGCAACATAATTAAAGCACCTTCTTTTGCATGTGCCTCACATGAATGCATGACATAATCTACCACATATGGCATGTAATTTTTCAATGCATCATTTTTATTTGGAGCCTTAACAACATGCAAATATGTATATTCATGAGTATACATCATGCTTATCATCACTTCTCCTCTCAGGACACTCCTCAGGGCATCCTAATCACACTCGGGGCATCTAGATCACAAAATGAGGCATCTCAACTCTGAGGCATCCTGCACCATCCGCTCATGAGACATCCCATCCCATCTCATGGGCATCTCGATTCCCAAGGCATCCCAAAACACTCCCATCACACTGCAAGGCATCTCAATTCTTGAGCCATCATGACACACCATTTAATGGCTAACGAAATCACATCACACTTCAAAATTAATCATATGATGTCATGCACACATCATTCATACGACATGACTTTCCGTGAATCAAGAAACCAACACTTATTTCAATAATCAGCATCCATTTCACAACACATTTTTATACATATCCTTACCTTACTCTTTCAATGATCACATACGTCAATAGTGATAATCATATGCTTACCTCTTTTCCATTTCTCATGCAAATATATTCAATACTCAACAACCAATATGCTCAACAATGATTAAGAACTCATAGAAGTGATTCTGGATGAAACTCTGAACATAAGAAAATCATTCTGATCGGGTGAGCCTAGACTTAAGTCGGAATGTAGGAATAGACGCATGAAGTAAGTCTAGACGTACGTCTAAACATACAAATGAATAGACTCAAGGATTAAGTTTGGACTTGATTCTACACATACAAATACATAGACTCAAGAATTAAGCTCGGGCTTGAGTTTGAACATCTAAGTAAATATATTAAGGCTCAGAACATAAATATACTTAGATTTAGAAAGTAATATATTTTAAGGTTTAGAACGTAAACATACTGAGATTCAGAAAATACCATTTTCAGGTTTAGTACATAAACATATTAGGGTTCAGAAAGTACTATTTTCAAGTTCAGAATATAAACATACTAGGGTTTAGAAAATACTATTTTCCAGTTCAAAACGTAAATATATTGATGTGTAGAACGTAAACATACTTAGGTTTTGAAAATACTATTTTTAGGTTCAAAATGTAAAGGTACCGAGGTTCAAAACATAAATATACTAAGGTTCAAAATATACTATTTTCAGGTTCAAAACGTAAAGATACCGAGGTTCATAATGTTAATGTACTAAGGTTTATAAAATACTATTTTCAGGTTCAAAAAATAAATATATTGAGGTAGAGAACATGATTTGGACTCAACAAAGTCTAGTCGAACAAATGGACAGATTCCACAAATGAAGGGACCTAAATTCAGTAAAATCTAATCAAACAAATGAATAGATTGTGGCTAAATAAAATCTGGTAGAATGAATGAACATATTTTGATCAAGTAAACTTTGATAGAATAAATGGACAGATTTTGACCTAATAAGCTCTAATACAACAAATGGATAGATTTTGACCTGATAAACTCTGAGAGAACAAATGGATAGATTCTGACAAAATAAATTTTGATAGAACGAATGAACAGATTCGAACCAAGTAAATTCTAATAAAAAGAATAAATAGATTCTGATTCAACATTTCCACTTACCAATCGTACCACAATTTAAAGAAACCGACCATATGCCTTTCAAACATGCACAAGATCAACAAGGCAAATTCAACAATCACCATATCCACAACATTATTGCACATCAAAATCACACATCTCTATCAACCAACCAAGTCCAAAGTGATAAGTAGATTAAACCAACTTAACGCCTAGAGTTTTCACTTACATTGAAAGCAACTTCAGATTTAGAATATAAGTCGCCTTCAAATAGAACAAACACAACCGAAATTAACAAAGCTTGATTCTCAAAATTGATAAAAATTTATTGGTAAAAAGTAGTGAAATTCCATGATTTACCTCACCGGAACCAGAAAAATCAAGACGAAAGTGACACCTCTACTTCTATTTGTTGAAAGTGAAAGATTGGAAAGGGAGTTGATGGTCTGTGGTGATTGAAGGAAAAGCTTTTAATCTTGGATTTTGAGTATTCTCAAGAATCCTTCTACTCGGCCAAATGGTTGTAAAAGATAATAAGTATTAACCATGGTTAAAACTCATAATGAGCTTGAGATTAAAATGCTAAGTGATCCAATGAATGGAATTTAAGTATTCCCGTGGAACTAGGTAGAGGACAAATGATCCAATAGAACTTTGACATAAGAAGATATTTTTGAGCGGACAAAAATGAGCCTCTTTCCTTCGGCCAAGCAAGTGCATAATCATCAATGCATTAATGAATAAGAGTTAAGATTGGTGATCTCACACACGATGTTACGGCTACCAAGTGCAATGTATCAAATTGAAGCATGTACTTAAAATTTTGATCGAAGAATGAGAAGTGGCGAGTAAGTGGAGAAATAACAGAGATGTAGGAAGTCAACTCTCATTTCGAACATCTCGTTCTGAACATATGTGCAGCCGAAATATTTGAATCCAAAAAAATATTTGAAAAATATAAAAAATTAGGAAAATCTCAAGATAGTAAATTTAAAGCTCAAATACCTTCAAACATGAAATTTGGAACACACCGACCAAGTTCTGCCAAGAGTTTAGCAACGAATTAAATATTGTCATTCTAGACTGCCAACATCCACATCAAAATCTATTCATTAAATCCTCTCACCTCAAATTCTTAATGATGGTTCTAAATACTATAATCAAAAATTGAAATTTTCGGATGTCACAAAGAGCCTTAGGCCTAATATACTCAAGGCAGAGAGAGAGAGAAAGAGTCTCGTGAGAGACAAACCAAGGTGTGAGCCTCAGGCCCAAGAGGGCCTCAAGCCACCATAGCAAAGGTGAGGTTTAGGCAAAGCAACACACAGTCAGAGAACAAAGGTGTGAGCTTCAGGGAAAGCCTCCAGCAATGAGAGCTTCGGAACAGGAAGTCACTAAGTGCAAAGGTGAATTTTTAAGAGAAAGGCAACATAGCCTGATAAAAGAGAGAGTAGCTCTATGTGAGCAAGTTGTTCCGACGTGAGCGAAAGGGAAGATAGAATAGCTGAGTATATGCTAGTATCAGCTAGTTTGCTTTGAGTACGAGTATTTTGTTTGTGGTGTAAGAAAGTGTATTGTAATAGTTGTGTGAGACAATATTTTGAGTGTTATAATTATACCGCAATTTAGTATAATGTGTGTATCTCGAGTTGTCTAGAATGCCACAATACTTCCGCATACCCTACAATTGGTATCGGAGTAAAGCCATGCATACCCAACACGCTCAACAACATCAATCGCATCTTAATTGAAGCATAGTAAGAAATCTGACAAACTTTCTTCAAATAAATCGAAACAAATTGACACAGAGCTCAAACCAAACTTACATACTAAGCGAAAACCAATGCATATGCAATGAACTCATTTCTGAGTGGATGTGCAACAAAATATGTATCTGAGAAAAAGGCACGAAAGCAAGAAAAGGCACGGGAAAGGAACACCAAGAAAACTCACTTTACTCAAGATCAGGCATCAAGAGAGAAACTCCCATCGACCAGATTCAACAGATTCGACAGATTCGACAGCATAGTGACGCCGTTAAACAAACTCGTCATTATCGCGCCGGCAGGCAGTGGCAGCGCAGCGTTCGGTGGATATGCCGTCTGAGGGTACGGCGCTGGCCCGGGGATTGGTGCACCTGGATATCCCGGAGGCGGCGGATAAACATAATTGGGGGCGTTTGGCGGATATACCCCTGGCGCCTGGGGGAAATTCCCCTGCAGATTTGCCCCTTGCGAGTATGCCACCGGCGGATATACCGACGGATATGCCGGTGGATATGCCGCCGGTGGATATGCCACCGGCTGATATACCGGCGGACATGCCACCGGCGGATATACCGACGGATATGCCGGTGGATATGCCCCTGGCGGATATACCGGCGGATATGCCGGTGGATATGCCCCCGGCAGATATCCCGACGGCAGTGGCGCTGCCTCAGGCACTGGTGCAGCTCGATCACTCGCGACTGGCCCGCCCGCCTTCTTATCTGGCAGGGGCACTAGCGCGTAGCAAAATCGAAGATCGCCTTTGGTCTCCCCAGACGACGACTTCACTTTGCAGCTCAGCACATTCGGCTTCATGTTGCCGGCGCTGCCCTTCCCGAGCAGATTCCTGACCAGCACATCGACCTCACCGACGTCCTCGCTGCGTAAGGTACCCTTGGCCTTCTTGATCTTGAACTTGAGGCAGCAGGAGGGAGCCACGGCCTCGTCAACGGGGAAGAAGAAGGTGAGGCCCAACCAGGGGTTCGTGCCGCCATCCTTGTGGACAGGGATGTGCCGCTTCTGGTTGCTCTCATCGCCGGCCAGAGAGACGTCGAGGTATCTCTTGTCGCCGGAAAGAGTGACGACGAGGTAGCTATCGTCACCGGAGAGAGAGACGACGAGGTAGACATCGTCGGCCTGGAGGACCATGGCCGAGATCATGGTTATCGTCAGAGTCGAGGATGGTTTTGGAGAATTTGAAGAGGTTTCTCGACCCATTTTCGTGTTCCTTCAAGTTCAACCCTAGCCCCACGAACAAGAGAGAGAGGGAGAGAGAGACAGAGAGAGAGCGAGAGCGAGAGACAGAGACAGAGACAGAGACACAGAGACAGAGACAGAGACAGAGGCTCCCTTTGGCTCTCGCGATAAAGGTGTGGATGGCGAAATTGGAATCTTGAAAACCAATCCGATTTCACATTTTAGAATATGCATGCCAGGTAGGTTTTATATTCTTTTGCTACTACTTTACCAGAAGTATTTCCACAACGAAATAATATTTAACCGAAAGTTGTTCTCCAGCTTCTATTAAAGGGGACAAAGGTTCTGCGCTAACTCCAAACAGAGAATATCTTATACATAAGTAAATTCAACTTCTTTGATCCAAACAATACTATACAATTTTGGGCTAAGTCGGAATTTAATCAACGACGAGACTCACAAGTTACAAGACCAATTTCAAACTATGCCGAATTCAATCAATGTTACGAATTGAGAATTGTAGAATACAATGCCAGAATCTAATCCACAACATTGTACCAAGTTAGTCAGACACAATACTAGAATTTAATCAATGACGATGCACTAGAATATAGAAACATACCAGAATCTAATCAGCAATGGGAATTTAAAAGCTACAGCTAGGGAGATTAAAGTGCAATACAAGAAAATTAAAGATAAAAAGATAGCATGTTGATTGATTTGTCGGGGTTTCTTGTTGGATGACTAGTGGTATTTATGGTGAAAACTTGATAATCGTTCAGTAATTGTGTTCTCTCCAACAACTGCCCCTGGCCTCGTCCACTTTCCCTCTTTCCTGTGTGTCACTCCGCCCATGCCTCACATAATCATCTTGGGGGTTGTATTGTTATCGATAATCATTTTGTGACTAGGTCTAAAAATAGCAACCGCTCTTTCACAACGTGCACCTTCAATGCTTACCATCTTGGCACCTTGAGTAATATTGAAAATGTTTTTTATTGGAAAGTTTACTGCCAAGGTACACGCAAGCAGCCACCAACCATCCGTCATCATATTTCAACAACTAGACATGTGGCATTTTCTTATTTCATCATCGATCACCGAATATTTACTCTCATTCCCGTCGATGGCAAGCATGCATCAAATACTACTCACGTGTTATGCACGTAATTGCAACCCATTTCTGCCCAAATTCTATATTTTTTCTAGTGACAAGTATGAGACAACCAAGTCAAAATTGGGCGTCAACAGCTACTATACAAGTGCTTTGTTTTCCTTTTCCTTTTAAAAAAGTATAAAAAATTTCAGAAAATTTGTAAAAAAAATTATTTATGCCAACACTGGCTTTGTGTCATATAGGACTGATGCCAACGTCAATTGACCAAATGGAATAAATTGGCCATAAATTAGCCAAATTGAAAGACTTATGACCGAATTGGAATAAGTGTGATAGATTTAGAATTTTTTGGATAACTTTTTTCTCAAATCTCACCATAATAATTATATAAATGGCTTGTATATATAAACACCGATCTCGAGAGACTATATCGATCCTTTCTTTTGGAGAAAAGAAAGGGGGCCTCATAGGGAGGGACCACCGGCCGTCAATTTGGCACGAGAATATGAACATAGTCTTGAGAACATATGATCCCTACTCTCAATTACTTATTTATTGATTTAATTTTATGTTACCCGAAAATGGTTGCAGACCTTTCAAGAACGTTCGTAGCCACCGCCACACCTCTATCATTGTACCCAATTTTTATAATTAGCTGGGTGTGCATTGTTTGCCGTTTAAAATTAAGGGCGAATGGTTTTAGATTCCATCAAAATTACCCGAAACTTGAAACCTACTCATTTGAACATGTTTCTTAATTTTTAAAATTTCAAACATACGCTGTATACCTAGATGTGCTCGAGGGGGGACCCAACAGAAACATACATACGTTCAATATTGATTCTACATAAGCCGCGATAATCACAAGCAATCGTTCATTCACTCTTTCTCGAGAGCTCTTTACATTCTCTATAACCATCCTCTCTCGCATCTTGTTACTGCACTTATAGTCGATACTCAAGTACCTTTTTCATTCACAAGTTTAAGAACCAACCGAAAAAATGGTTCCTGATAGCACGACATGTAGAGGCCTCTGGAGATGAGGGCGATCGCGGCCGAGAGGACCTCGAGGATGTCAATGTCTTGGGGGAGATGGACGTCGTCGTCCTCATCTACCTCTCTGGCAGCAAGAGCAGCGAGAACCAGCGCAGCCCCATCCACAAGGATGGCAGCACCAACCGCCCGTGAGGCCACACCCTTGCCTTCACCTTCGACAGGGCGCCGGCTCGCGCTGGAGGCCTAAACCTCAAGTTCAAGATCAAGGCCTAGCACACCCTCAGCGACGACAAGGACATCGGCGAGGTCAATGTGCCAATGGGTTATCCAGCTGCAGCGGCGCTGCCTGCCTCAAACTCGGTTGCTGCGCACCTGGCTCGAGTGCTAGTAGCGCTGCCATACCCTCCGATGCCACTTGTGGCATATCCAGCGGCGGCATATCTGCCGGGAGGATATCCGCCGGGGGCATATCCAGCCGGGTTATATCCACCACAGGGATACATTTTTCCCTTGGCAGGACCAGCAACACTGCCGGCATACCAGACGAGCCGATGGCATACCAGACAAGCTGACGGTGGGAACTTACCTGATATGATGATGGGGTTCATTTGGAAAAGTCTAGGATAAGAGTGAACTACATCACCAAATAATTGATAGAAAGTAATTAGAGAGAGAGAGACAGAGAGACAGAGAGAGAGAGAGACAGAGAGAGAGAGAGATTTCGGAAATAGACTAAATAGAAAATCACTAAGGAAGGAGGGGAGTTGGTGATAAGATACGAGACGCACTTGCACTATCAAATTACAGAAATGCGTTTTACCGCGAAACGTTTAACCCTCCCTCTATTTTCATGTTAATTTGGAGATATTAAGAAGTGAAAAATACTCTAAAATCTTTAAGAAAATGTTAGCTTAAAAGACTCTTTTGTAAACTTGGTTGGCAAAGTAACATGTATAAATTTAATTCATTCTCAATATATTACTAATTCGTTCGAATATCATTTATGGTATATCCTGTCATTTCGAAATCAAATTTTAAAATAATAAAATAGAATTATTTATTTGGCGTAGACTCTTTAGAATGGTGGCTGAATAATCACTTTATATAAATAATCACTATATATAACATTAAACCGTTTCTGCACTTTTGGTTGAAAGTTATAAAAATATTATCTTCTTTTGTAATATTAAAAGATCATCATCTTTAAAAACTTCAAAATCTCTTGGGTCAACAAGTCGCACAGTATCTCTCAACCGAGGGTACAAGGCCGACAAGTTGATTGAGAGACACTATGCGAAGCACAGGTCGACCTTGCCGTGGGTGTTTCATCCACCCCTCCACCTTCACCGTCGCGGGTGGCTACTATACAGACCTATCAGTTCCTCAAACACCCTTACGAGGTGCGGTGGAGTCTACCCTACCCACCTGAAAGTCCTCCCACTTCCTGAGTGTAATTTTTTCTTCCCCATCCAAAAGGGAATATCCCTGATATTTTGCGTCTCCAAGTTCTGATGAAGTAATTTTAGGATATACTCGGGTCCGTCAATTGGTCACTGAATCTATTGATTTTTAGCTGAAATTTATTTGGATAAGGAAAAAAAGGGCCCCACCCTCGGATCAACTATCATGACTGGAGAAGGGGAAAAAGAAGAGACTCGAATTGGGACCACCAACATAAGACCATGCAAAAACATCTCTATATTCGGCCAGAAAAGAGGTAAACCCTGTTGTTTTCTTCGTCTGAAGATTGCAGCCCTCATGAGTCGTCTTGGGTTTGTCCTCGTGAGATTGACATCAACTGCCAGGACGCAAGGATGCGATTTCGAAAACCTAGGAGTGCCTCATTCTACTGCTTGCCTAGGAGTCGTGCGAGATGAAAGTCTCATGCATGGTTTTGAATGAGAGAAAGAAGTGAGGAATCCTCTTTTCAACTCTAACTCCCCCACTCCAGTCGTTGTTTTTCTTTTTGTTACTTCGAAAGTAGCTGCTTCAGCTTTAGCCGCTCGAATTTTAGATATTCCTTTTTATTTCTCATCAAACAAATGGCATCTTCTTTTGGAAATCCTAGCTATTCTTAGCATGATATTGGGGAATCTCATTGCTATTACTAAAACAAGCATGAAACGTATGCTTGGATATTTGTCCATAGGTCAAATCGGATATGTAATTATTGGAATAATTGTTGGAGATTCAAATGGTGGATATGCGAGCATGATAACTCTATTCTATATCTCCATGAATCTAGGAACTTTTGCTTGCATTGTATTATTTGGTCTACGTACCGGAACTGATAACATTCGAGATTATGGAGGATTATACACGAAAGATCCTTTTTCGGCTCTCTCTTTAGCCCTATCTCTCTTATCCCTAGGAGGTATTCCTCCACCAGTAGGTTTTTTGCGAAAACTCCATTTATTCTAGTGTGAATGGCAGGTAGGCCTATACTTCTTGGTTTCAATAGGAGTCCTTACGAGTGTTATTTCTATCTACTATTATCTAAAAATAATCAAGTTATTAATGACTGGACGAAACCAAGAAACAACACCTCACGTGCCAAATTATAGAAGATCCCCTTTACGATCAAACAATTCCATCGAATTGAGTATATGATTGTATGTGTGATAGCATCTACTATACCAGGAATATCAATGAATCCGATTATTGCAATTGCTCAGGATACCCTTTTTTAGCTTCTAGAATCTATTTTTTAGTTCAAAATCCCTCTTACTAACTGAAATCAAAGAATTAGTAGATTTGTTTCACCCAAAATGGGAATGGGCTATTGTTATGAACTTATGATCAATCCCATAAAATGTTATTCTATGTATCAATCCTTCTATCTCCTACTACTGGTGGGGTAATAGCTAGTTTTGGGATGTTGGGGGATGTTATTATTGCCGAACCTAATGCTCACATTGCATTCGCAAATAAAAAAGTAATTGAACAAACATTGAATAAGATGGTACCTGAAGGTTCACAAGCAGCTGAATATTTATTCCATAAGGGCTTATTCAATCCAATTGTACCACGTAATCCATTAAAGGGTGTTCTGAGTGAGTTATTTAAGCTTCATGCTTTTTTTTCTTTGAATTAAAATACACTTATTAAGTTAAGTGGAGCCTTAAGTTAAATTATTTTTATTTTATTTAGTTACATTTTTGTATTTGTAGCAAACAATTAGGTAGTTTATTGGAATCAAAGTAAAAATTCTAAAGAAGACTTTCTTTTTTCTTTGGTAACATAATCATAATATTTAATTGTAAATTGTAGAAAGAATCGTGCGGATAATTCTTTTTTTTTTCTACTGATATTCCTGATTATTAATTAGGAAACCTCTAGCAACAAGATACAAAAAATGGTTCCTTCTTGAAAATTCAAATTGGGCAAGGTAAATAAAATAAACCAAAGGTCATCTTTCCTTCTTGCTTTGTATGTATAGTATATATAATTCAAATATAGAAAATATAGATATAGAGTATCTTTTCTTTTTACTATATCTTTCGAGAATCTCTATTTTTACTAAAAATCTTGTTGATGGATTGAATTCTAACGAATCCTTCGTGAATTTGCAAGAAACTCTTTATTTTTTTAGCCCATAAAATGATAGCCATCAAAAGGCCTAAGCCCATATAGCCTCGGCCAGAATTTAAGGGGCTTGGGGGACAAAGAATTTGTTGAAATTACCATTTTTTTTATCTAGTATCAACCCATTTGATGGTAAAGAAGATCTTTTGCAGGAAGGTTGTCTATAGATTTCTTGTAAAAACACTAGCCCTACTTAGTCAATAATGAGAATATTTCAATCTTTTTTGATCTCATGTATTATTCTCATTATGGACATAAGGGAGGAGCTGTATGAGATGAAAATCTACATACGATTCTAGAATGGAGATTCTTTGAATCGAACAATGACCGTAACGGATGTCGGCTCAATCCAAAGGAAATTATGTGGAAGCTTTACAGAATTATTGTGAAGCTATGCGACTAGAAATTAATCCCTATGATTGAAGCTATATACTCTATAATATAGGCCTTATCCACACAAGTAATGGTAACATACGAAAGCTTTGGAATATTATTTTCGGGCACTAGAATGAAACCCATTTTACCACAAGCTTTTAATAATATGGCTGTGATATGTCATTACGTGCGACTATCTCCACTATAGAAAGAAAAAAGGAAAGAGAAAAGAGCGAATCCGCTAGTAAATACTAGAAAAAATATCTAGAAAAAATAGGCTTTCTACATATGCATCGTCTAGCCCAAGAATTCTCTGATCCACCATGAAATGATATAGCCCATTATTCTTCATAAAGAATTCCGGCTACAAAACAAAAGAATAGAAAAAAGTACAATTTTCTTATATATCCCTACCGCTTTATTTGCTCTATTCTATTTATTTTATTTGTTCGCACAAATTCTTATTTTTTTGGCTAAAAATCTAATTTCATAATATAAGTATAAAGCGTAAGTAAAATAAATTTTTTTCTTAAATGAAAACATCAAATAGTGTCCATTGAGACCTTATAGTTACAGAGTGACCGTTTACACACCTTGCCGAGCTAGTGTAGTGGTCCCATTATGACAAAGAAACAATCAAAAGATGCCAATTAGAAAGGCAGGGCCGAAGCTTTACTAATAAGGACTAGTCTTGCTTCTCCAGCTCCACTAGAGCATTTAAAAAGAGTGCTCGGGAATAAAGCCTAATCAAAGTGGGCAAACAGAAAGATCGTGTAACTTGATAGGTGCAGCCACGATGGTTTGTCCCTCAACCGTAGTAGTTCTTTTTCTTCTTCTTCTTTTTTCAGAGGTCGATTCAGCAGCTTCAGTGACCTCCATGGTTAGTCTTTGTATTGTACGTTCTAATCCTGCAATGGATTCTTGTTGGCTAGTCTCAAGAGGGATAGCTTCATTCCTGGGTAGATCCATCTCGGTTGTAGATCTAATCAGCTCCATCAGACCTCCCGCCTCCACAATGAAGCTTCCGACCACTACTTCCACAACCGGACAAGAGTAGAAGTGAGCGCTTCAGGTGGATAAGCTTCAACGCTGTGACATCCCATATTTTCAATCATGTTTTCTATTGAATAAATCAGGCTTTTCATCGACGCGCCTATAGGGCTGTCCTCAGAGCTAATCACTCTCGAGATAACTAGACTATCTGGGGAAGCCATTAGGGAAATTTAATGCAATAGACTTGAGAATTCGACCAAGAATCGGCTACTCGACCGTGATCATCTTTAGAAGCCATTACGGCACAGTTAAAAATTGATCAGGGATCAGAGATAGGTTAGTTCAACTGAGATGTGTGGCTAATCGTGGGTGACACCACTAAATTGCAAAATTCTCGTCGGCCGGTACTAGACTGATTTTTCTATCGTTTTGGTACCCTATGTCCGTAATTGAATCCTCGAGATTTTCACGACAATCGAGAGTCGTCAATGTCTCGAGTGGGTTCATTGTGGCTCGAAGAAAATCAACCATGGGTCATTTGCACTAAAAATTTCTGAAAACTACCCGGTAGCCTAAGTCGCGCTAAAATCGCGTCGATTCGAAATTAAACGCGAATTTGAGTCTGATTTCAGAAATTGAAAGTTCTGTCATGTCACAATTAATTCTAGGAGCGTCGACTCAGCCTCAGAACATTTTTTTGCAAACCGAGACTTTTTGGGAAAAAAGTCGTAGTAGGGCCGTTTTTGTCCAAAAAAAGTCAGGGATCGTTTTTTATCGCAAAATTGGGATTCAAGTGGGATCAATTGGTGAGGAAAAATACCGATTTGATTGTTGGTGAGTCAATTGAATTTATTGAGGCCGAATTGAATCGATTTGAGGGAGAATAAGTGTCCAATTGAATGAATTTCCAAGCAAATTCGTATCCCCCCCTATGCCTAGTCTTTTTGGACCATTTCAAGAGTCCTAAGATGAGCATTGTTGGCTGAATTTCAGCTAAGGAAGGCAGCTATGGCTGTAAAATGGTCAAGGGGACCAACATGTGGAAAATAAGGCTTGGTAGGCCCCTTTGTCCCCTTATCCCTTCCTCTCTCCCCCTCACCTGCTATCCACTGCCCTTCTCCCTCTTCCCCTTGCTGTTTGACGCCCCTCAGCCAACAGAGAAGCCGCCGAAGCAAGACAGCAAGCCGCACGACGCCTCCACCTCCGCTGTAGCCATCCTCGCCTCACCGATGCGCCGCTACTGCTCCGCCTTCACCGCGCGTCTCCGCCTCCCTCACGCCATCGTCTCAGGCCAGCCATGCGTTCAGCAGGCTGTCATGGACGCTTGGACCTCCGTGAGCCACCGTCGGAGGCCCGCTGAGTCCCGCTTGGACTAGATACTAGTCCCCGATGCCTTCGTTGATCCTTGCCGCCCTTTTCAGCCTTTGTTTCTCTCTTTTGCAGCTCAAAACAGAAGCAAGAGTAATGGGTTTCCAGCAAGAGTCTAGGCCCGTTTTGAGGTTATTCCTGACCCCAAAAGTTAGGCCCGCATTGAAGAAAGTTGTTCCCCGCGGCATCCCCGACGTTTTGAACCGAATGGTTCGCCGATCAAGTGAGTTTAACTCACTAATCCTCGCTTAGTAGGTTAATCACGCTTAGGGATTGATTAGTTTAGGCTAAGATGGATTAGGTGGTTAGTTAGTGCAATTAGTGAGTAGACACGTTCTAGTATTTATTAAACGAACCTCGGAATTTTTCCGGGTCCGTTTCGGCGTCCAATTAGGCATTACGGGCCTAAGTTGGATTTATTGCTATTTAATAATGAATTTGCGTAATTATTTAATTATTTATTTTTTTCTGGAAATTACACCTGGATAATCGGTGACCGGAATTTTGTGTTGGTTATTGTGGTGTAATCTGTTTATTTATTTGAGCTTTAATTTGTGCTAATTTTGCCTGATTGTGATTTTAGGATTTTATTCCTAAATTTGTTTAAATTTGGTAATTAATTGGAAAATTACCGGGTGTCAGTTTACAGCGCCAAAAATACGTTATGGGTTATTGAAATTGGTGGGATGTTCAAAAAGTAAAATTATTATATTTTTGGTTAAGGCCGACCGTGTACCCATACATAGCTATTTTTATCGGGTATGATAAAAATAATGAATTGATTAATTGGTTGGGATGGTATACTATATCAACCTACGAGTGATATGTCAGCTTAGTGAGAGTAGTAGACCGGTTTACTATATCAACCTACGGGCTCTGATATATCAGCTTAGCGAGAGCAGTATACCTAATCAGCTTAGCGAGAGCAATATGATCATCTTAGAGAGAGCAGTATACCAAAGTTTACTCCGCCGGGAAGCGGCGCATGGAGGTTCCCTGGGTACCAAAAAAAAAGTATACCAGTATACTATATCAACCTATGGGCTCTAATATATCAGCTTATCGAGAGCAGTATACCTAATCAGTTTTGTGAGAGCAATATGATCAGCTTAGAGAGCGCATTATTAGTGTGATATATCAACTCAATGGTTTGATATGTCAGCTTAGCGAAAGCAGTACACTATTTATCAGCTTAGCGAGAGCTATATTATCTATATATCAGCTTAGAGCGAGCAGTCCTATTATTGGTGGACTTATAGATAGTATTGAATGAGCCGACCATAAGAATGTCGTGATGACATGTATCGACTAGGTCGATTGATCAATGATTAGATATGATGTTATGAATTGATTGATTGATGTGATTTGAGGCATCTGTAAATGATATTGATTTGCAGGATGGAACTAAGGCCAAGGTAAGTCCTCTAACCTGTGTTGTGCTTAGGCAGCCCTTAGGGCGTATTTTCTTCCTAATCGAGTCTTAGGGGGTAGAACTCGCTGGGACATTGTCTCATTGGTTATTGTATAACCATTTTCAGGTCTTTAGATATTGTTGGTGGAGGACCGGAAGCCCCAGAGTCTGGGAAGGTGGAGAATGAAGGATCGGCGAACGTGTTTGACCAGTGGGTCATAAGATAGTTCCCTCTTTGTTAGGCCGATATTTTTGTAAACAGCCTAGTATTGTAAATAGACCTGTTTATTTATAAAAGACTTGTTTTTAGGTTTGAAAAATATGGCCCTACTTTTCTATCCCATTGTTTTATTGTCTGGGGATTATTTATATGCTTCCGCATGCGTATTAAAATGAAAGGGTCGGTGATGCGTCCTGAGACGTCGCTATTAATCGACCAGGTCAGGATGGGCGCGCGCTTGAGGATCGAGGCGTGACATCCCCGTGTAATGGTATCAGAGCCCAGTTTAGGATTGGAGTGATAAGGTGCGATGGTTCATGGGATTGTAGTAGGAAAGGCTTTTAAATTCATGCTGGTGCATGTCTGTGGTAGCTGATTGGTAGTATTGCTTGTTGTTTGGATCACTTTGTTTCTAATTCAGTGTGGAATTGGAAGCAAGCTTCAGTAGATAAAGCTGAGCCATGAGTGATCAGGAGCAAAGGACTCCTACCAAAAGGACCGTTAAGGCCGTGACTTGGGGTAGAATGCCGACCAGAGTCGGTAACCGAGGAGGCCAAGGTAGAGCGCTAGCTCAGGCTAGCGCGAGTGGCGTAGCACCACCTCCTGTTGGTGCTGGGGTTGTAGCTCCGGGTGATCAGGGAACCATCAGGATCGACCAGGCCTTGGATGCCATGAGAGAATTGATGGGGCAACTGGCCCGGGATCAAGCTGCCGCCTTCACCACTGCTATTGCAGCCACTGCTCAAGCTGTCGCTACTGCTGCTGTTGCCGCCGCCGCTGAGGCCGCAGCCGTTGCCACACCCACCGCCGCACCTACTGATGCACCCGCCGCAGTTCAACTTGAGAACGTAGTGGTGCAGAGAGAAAGGCCAATTCATAAGTTGGTGAAGCAGTTTTTGAAGCTAAGCTCACCAAGGTTTACGGGTACTAGAGACCCCGAGGCCGCGTCTCTGTGGATTCAGGATCTGGAGAAAGCGTTTGCAGTCCTGATGTGCAACGAAGAGGAGAAGGTGGTACTGGCTGTGTACCAACTTCAAAGTAATGCAAACATCTGGTGGAGAGCCGCCAAGGATATAGTATTTCCAGAAGGTGTGGTCCCGGTGTGGGACGCCTTCCTCAGAGAATTCAACGACCAGTATTTTTCGGGTACTGCCCGAGAGCAAAAGATGGAGGAGTTTTAGCGTCTACGCCAAGGGAGTATGACTGTTGACCAGTATGGGGTCAAGTTCGCTGAACTTTCTCAGTATGCGCCAAGATTGGTTGAGGACCCAGAAGAGAAAGCCCGAACATTCAGGAATGGTTTTCGTTCTGAACTGAAGCAATCTCTACTACCGTTAGATCTGACAGAATATCGAGAGGCCTATTGTCGAGCTCAGATGATAGAGAGAGGTCTGATGAGCAAGCTGCCTCGTCTGGATCGAAGTTTGCTTCACATCGAGAAGGAATTCGCTAAGGAAAGAGACCCATGCCTGGAGGTAGATTCCAAGTTCCGCCCAACAGGAAGGGTGGAGTTGGAAAGTCAGGGCCGAGCCAGAATGGCCTATGTCATCTGTGTGGAAGACGGCATGGTGCCAACCAGTGCCCTCGAAGGACGGGCGCTTGTTTCGAATGTGGCCAGTAGGGCCACATGGCTAGAGATTGTCCGAGGCGACCAAGAGGACAACCGCAGTTGCCACTACCGCCACAAATGGGTTAGATCCGAGGGTATGCACCTCAGAATGTGCCACAAGGAGGATAGTTGAGACCACCAGTTCAAGGCATGGTGTACGCCATCACACAAGGTCAGGCAAAAGCTACGCTTGACGTGATCACAGGTATGGTTACACTGAACAACCATCCTGCTTACGCTTTGTTCGATCCAGGAACGACCCATTCCTTTATTGCCGAATAGTATGTTAAGTTGTTAGGATTAAGTCCAATATTGTTGGAGTCGGCAGTTTGCATATCTACACCATTGAAGGATAAAGTGATAGCTGCTTTGGGTTGTTCTAGTTGCAAGTTAATGATTGGTGAGCGAGTGGGGAAAATAGATTTATTAGTCCTAGCCATGTATGACTTCGATTTAATAATTGGCATGGACTGGCTCACCAAGCAAAGAGCTAAAATGGACTGCTATCGCAAGGCGATTCAGTTTGACCCGTTAGAGGGTGAGAGCTTCGAGTTTGTCGGAAGTCGAGGAGGACCCTCAATTATCTTGATCTCATTGCTAGAGGCAACTCGTTTGTTAGACGAGGATTGTCAAGGTTACCTGATAACTGTCGTGGATACGACAATTGAGGAGTTGAAGATGGCAAACATTGTTGTGGTGCAAGAATTTCCAGATGTCTTTCCAAAGGAATTGCCAGGATTACCGCCAGAGAGAGAGATTGAATTCGTGATCGAGCTAGTACCCGGGACAGAGCTAATCTCTCCTTACCGGATGGCGTTATCTGAGCTGAAAGAACTGGAGGTGCAAATGCAGGAGCTATTGGATAAGGGATTCATTCGTTCCAGTGCATCACCCTAGGGAGCACCAGTTCTGCTTGTAAAGAAGAAAGATGGTTTGTTGTGCCTGTGTATCGACTATCGGCAACTTAATCAGGTACGATCAAGAACAAGTATCCATTGCCGAGGATCGATGACTTATTCGATCAATTGCAAGGAGCGTCGATATTTTTGAAGATTGACTTGAGGACAGGATATTATCAGCTGAGGATCAGGAAGGAGGACATTTCTAAGTCAGCATTTCGTACTCAGTATGGTCATTACGAGTTCACAGTGATGCCATTCGGGTTGACCAATGCTCTAGCTGCCTTCATGAATTTGATGAATAGAATATTCAAGGAATATCTAGATCAGTTTGTGATCGTGTTCATCAATGATATTCTGGTGTATTCGAGAAGTGATGAAGAGCATGAGAGTCATATGAGGTTAGTACTACAAACACAGAGAGTTCATCAGTTGTACGCTAAGTTCAGCAAGTGCGAGTTTTGGTTGACTCGTGTTGCTTTCTTAGGTCACGTGATTTCAGGCGAAGGAATCTTTGTGGACCCGAGCAAGATAGAAGTAGTGATTAACTAGCCAAGACCGATTACAGTGATCGAGATCAGAATTTTTCTGGGTTTGGTAGGTTATTACAGAAGATTCGTGGAAGGATTCTCATCGTTAGCGTCACCTTTGACCCGACTTTTGAAGAAAGAAGAAAAATTTGTATGGACAGACAAGTGCGAGCGTAGTTTCCAAGAGCTGAAGTAAAAGCTGACTACCGCACCTGTGCTGACCATTCCATTTGGTCCTGGAGGATTCGAGATCTACAGTGATGCGTCGTTCAGAGGATTGGGTTGCGTGTTGATGCAACATGGCCGAGTTGTTGCATTCGCCTCCCATTAGTTGAGGCCTCATGAACAGAATTGGAGACACTATTTGTGCGGAGAAAAATTCCAGATCTTCACGGACTATCAAAGTCTCAAGTATTGTTCTCTCAGAAGGAGTTGAACATGAGACAATACTGATGGATGGAATTGCTGAAGGACTACGACTGTGATATCTTATATCACCTGGGAAAGGCGCACAAGGTCGCTGACGCTTTGAGTCGAAAGTCTTCAGTTGCTCATATATTGATTAAGGAGTGGAACCTAATCGAGAGAGCTCGGGATTCGGTATTCAAGTTTGAGGTAGGCCACCTTTCGAGTCTTATGGCCACCCTCAGAATTGAACCGGATGTCCAGATTAGAATCAAGTTACTCCAACTGACAGACCCTGATGTTCATAAGATTTTGCAAGAAGACACCAAGAAGAGAAAAGCTAACTTTCAGATTTCTAATGACGGAACACTAAGGTTCCGAGGATGATTAGTTGTACCTGACGATGTGGAGCTTAGAGAGGATATCCTATCAGAAGCACATCGTAGCAGTTATAGCATTCATCCTGGTAGTACCAAGATGTATCAGAATCTGCGTCAACACTATTGGTGGTCAGGTATGAAGGCGGACATCGCTAAGCATGTCGCCAATTGTTTGACGTGTCAGCAGGTCAAAGCTCAGCATTGTAAGTCGAGAGGACTTCTGCAACCTCTCGAGATCCCAGAATGGAAATGGGAGCATATCACGATGGATTTCGTGACCGAACTACCGAGGAGTCAAAGAGGAAATGATTCGATTTGGGTAGTGGTCGACAGACTGACAAAGTCGGCTCACTTCATTGCAGTTCGAAAGGACCTGAGTTTGGATAGACACGAAGATCTGTATGTGCGTCAGGTGGTTCGTCTACATGGACAACCGATTACGATAACATCAGGTCGAGACCCGAGATTTACCGCCGCCTTTTGGAAGAGCTTACAGAGTGCTTTAGGTACCAAGCTGCAGTATAGTACGTCATATCATCCTCAGACAGATGGTCAGTCTGAGAGGACAATTCAGACCCTTAAAGATATGCTGCGAGCTTGTGTACTAGACTTTAAAGGAAGTTGGGAAGAACAGCTTCATCTTGTGGAATTTGCCTACAACAACAGTTATCAACAAAGCATCCAGATGGCTCCTTTTGAAGCGTTGTATGGCAGAGTGTGTAGGACACTAGTGTGTAGGGATGAAGTTGGGGAAAGAAAGATTACAGGCCCAGAGTTGGTCCAGTAGTCAGTGGATGCCGTGGCAGTGATCAGAAACAGATTAAAGACCGCTCAGAGTCGTCAGAAAAGTTACGCAAATAAGCACCGGAGACCATTGGAATTCCAAGTTGGTGATCACGTTTTTCTGAAAGTGTCACCAATTAGGGGAACTTCGCGCTTTGGTAAGAAAGGCAAACTGAGTCCGAGGTACATAGGTCCATTTGAAATTCTAGAAAGAATTGGGACCCTAGCGTATCGTCTTGTGTTGCTACCGAGATTGGCGCAAGTGCACGACATCTTTCACATGTCGATGTTGAGGAAGTACGAGCCTGACCCGACCCACGTGCTTAATTTTGAAGAATTGGACGTGGATAACCAAGTGTCATACGTTGAAAGCTCGGTTCAGATTGTTGACAGAAAAGAGCAAGTTCTGCGTATAAAGATCATCTCGATAATCAAAGTGGTCTAGCAACACCATGGTACTGAAGGAGCGACATGGGAGACTGAAGAGTCGATGAGACGTTTATACCCCCACCTTTTTGCTTAATTATTGTAATGGTTTAAATTTCAAGGACGAAATTTTTATAAGAGGGGAAGAGTTGTGACATCCTAGATTTTCAATCCTGTTTTCTATTGAATAAATCAGGCATTTCATCGACGTGCCTATAGGGCTGTTTTCAGAGTTGATCGCTATCAAGATAACTAGACTATCTAGGGAAGCCATTCGGGAATTTTAATGCAATAGACTTGAGAATTCGACCAGCAATCGGCTACTTGACCGTGCTTATCTTTAGAGGCCATTACAGCATGGTTAAAAATCGATCAGGGATCAGAGATAGGCCGGTTCGACTGAGATGTGTGGCTAATCGTGAGTGACACCACTAAATTGGAAAATTCTCGTCGGCCGGTACTAAACTGATTTTTCTATCGTTTTGGTACCCTGTGTCCGTAATTGAATCATTGAGATTTTCACGACAATCGAGAGTTGCCAATGTGTCGAGTGGGTTCATTGTGGCTCGAAGAAAATCGACCACGGGTCACTTGCACTAAAAATTTGTGAAAACTACCCGGTAGCCTAGGTGACGCTAAAATCGCGCCGATTTGAAATTAACCGCGAATTTGAGTCCGATTTGAGAAATTGAAAGTTCTGTCATGTCACAATTAATTCTAGGAGTGTCAACTTAGTCTCAGAACATTTTTCTGCAAACTGAGACTTTTTGGAAAAAAGTCGTTGTAGGGCCGTTTTTGTCTAGAAAAAGTCAGGGATCATTTTTTATCGCAAAATTGGGATTCAAGTGGGATCAATTGGTGAGGAAAAATACCAATTTGATCGTTGGTGAGTCGATTGAATTTATTGAGGCCGAATTGAATCGATTTGAGAGAGAATAAGTGTCCAATTGGATGAATTTCCAAGTAAATTCGTATCCCCCCTATGCCTAGTCTTTTTGGACCATTTCAAGAGTCCTAAGATGAGCATTGTTGGCTAAATTGCAGCCAAGGAAGGCAGCTATGGCTGTAAAATGGTCAAGGGGACCAAAATGTGGAAAACAAGGCTTGGTAGGCCCCTTTGTCCCCTTATCCCTTCCTCTCTCCCCCTTACCTGCCGTCCACCGCCCTTCTCCCTCTTCCCCTTGCTGTTTGACGCCCCTCAGCCAGCAGAGAAGCCACCGGAGTAAGCCAGCAAGCCGCATGATGCCTCCGCCTCCACCGTAGCCGTCCCCGCCTCACCGACGCGCCACTGCTGCTCCGCCTTCACCGCGCATCTCCGCCTCCCTCACACCATCGTCTCAACCCAGCCGTGCGTCCAGCAGGCTGTCGTGGACACCTGGACCTCCGTGAGCCGCCATCGGAGGCCCGCCGAGTCCCGCTTGGACCCGAAACTAGTCCCCGCTACCTTCGCCGATCCTTGCCACCTTTTCAGCCTTTGTTTCTCTCTTTTGCAGCTCAAAACAGAAGCAAGAGTAGTGGGTTTCCAGCAAGAGTCTAGCCTTGTTTTGAGGTTGTTCCCGACCCCAAAAGTTAGGCTCGCATTGAATAAAGTTGTTCCCCGCGGCGTCCTCAACGTTTTGAACTGAACGGTTCGTTGATCAAGTGAGTTTAACTCACTAATCCTCACTTAGTAGGTTAATCACGCTTAGAGATTGATTAGTTTAGGATAAGATAGATTAGGTGGTTAGTTAGTGCAATTAGCAAGTAGACACGTTCTAGTATTTATTGAACGAACCTTAGAATTTTTCCGGGTCCGTTTCGGCATCCAATTAGGCATTATGGGCCTAAGTTAGATTTATTGCTATTGAATAATTAATTTCCGTAATTATTTAATTATTTATTTATTTTTTGGAAATTACACCGGGATAGCCGGTGATCGGAATTTTGTGCGGGTTATTGCGGTGCAATCTGTTTATTTATTTGAGCTTTAATTTGTGATGATTTTGCCTGATTGTGATTTTAGGATTTTATTCCTAAATTGGTTTAAACTTGGTAATTAATTGGAAAATTACCGGTCGTCGATTTACAATGCCAAAAATATGTTATGGGCTGTTGAAACTGGTGGGATGTTCAAAAAGTGAAATTATTATATTTTGGCTAAGGCCGACTGTGCATCCACACACAGCTATTTTTATCGAGTGTGACAAAAATAATGAATTGATTAATTGGTTCGGGTGGTATACTATATCAACCTACGGGTGATATATCAGCTTAGTGAGAGCAATATACCGATATACTATATCAACCTACGGGCTCTGATATATTAGCTTAACGCGAACAGTATACCTAATCAGCTTAGCGAGAGCAATATGATCAGCTTAGAGAGAGCATTATTAGTGTGCTATATCAACTCAAGGGTTTGATATGTCAGCTTAGCGAAAGCAGTACACTATTTATCCACTTAGCGAGAGCTATACTCTCTAAATATCAGCTTAGAGCGAGCAGTCCTATTATGGGTGGACTTATAGATAATATTGAATGAGCCGACCATGAGAAGGTCGTGATGACATGTATCGACTAGGTCGATTGATCAATGATGAATTGATGTTATGAATTGATTGATTGATGTGATTTGAGGCATCTGTAAATGATATTGATTTGCAAGATGAAACTGAGGCCAAGGCAAGTCCTCTGGCCTGTGTTGTGCTTAGGCAGCCCTTAGGGCGTATTTTCTTCCTAATCGAGTCTTAGGGGGTAGAACTCACTGAGACATTGTCTCACTGGTTATTGTATAACCATTTTCAGGTCCTTAGATATTGTTGGTGGAGGACCGAAAACCCCGGAGTCTGGGAAGGTGGAGACTGAAGGATTGGCGAACGTGTCTGACTAGTGGGTCATAAGACAGTTCCCTCTTTGTTAGGCTGATATTTTTGTAAACAGCCTGGTGTTGTAAATAGTCCTGTTTATTTATAAAAGACTTGTTTTCAGGTTTGAAAAATATGGCTCTACTTTTCTATCCCATTGTTTTATTGTTTGGGGATTATTTATATGCTTCCGCATGCGTATTAAAATGAAAGGATCGACGATGCGTCTTGGGATGTCGCTATTAATCGACCAGGTCGGGATGGGCGCACGCTCGAGGATCGGGGCGTGACAGATGCTCTCAACCTAGTTTGGATCGTTTGACTATGGCTCCGCGTTCTTTACAATCAAAAGCTCGATCACGAGGGTCCAAATCAAGGTCGTTATCTCGCCTTATTAAATAAGTTCAAGCAAATCTGCATTTGAAGAAGTTATAGGTATAGGTTGGGAGATGGGATTGGATCTAGAATAAGAATTGGCTTTGCATCATTTGGAACTAAATAAGCTTCGGGTTTTTTTTTTTTTTATTTCAATTAGAATCTGCATATGGAATTCGAATTGGGCTACCCCATGATCGTGTTATGATATCATCATTAGGTGGTGAGAAACCACGCCTTATGACGAAAGGGGAGCATTACATCCGATCAAGACACCAATCTACCCCCTATTAGATGGTGCTACGGAAGAACTTAGGCACTAAACTGAGGTTTAGCATTGTTTATCACTCAGGACAGCCAAACTCCAATCGTCGGTTTACTGGAAGACTTGCTGAGGAGCTTAGTGCAAGGGAGACCGAGCAAGTGGGAATAAGTTCTTCCAACTGCAGAGTTTGCCTATAAAAACAATGTAAATCAGCCTATGTTAAGTAAGGGGGGAAGTAACCATTGTTGGAAAGGAGGTTTCGTACAATAAAACCCAAATCAAGGTATGGGCATTTCAGTTGAGGCATGAAAGTCCTACTTTAGATGATAGGCCTCACTGAGCCGGAATCACTAGTAATCGCCGTTCAGCTATACGACGGTGAATTCGTTCCCAGGCCATGTACACACAGCCCGTCATACTATGGGAGTTGAAATTCCATCCTATCTTATAAAAAAAAAAACCAACGAGTCGCACACTAAGCATAGCAATTATATGAAATCATCAATCAAATTTCTATTCAAACCTATAGAATTGCTTTTTTTTTTTTTTTATTTAAGAGAAAAAGCATGAAAAGAAAAAGTTTTTTTATTCTTTTTTTTTTTGTCAATGGATATAGTGTAAAGAGTAAAGATAGGGTCTCATAGCTTGTTTGTGCTTTGGATGGGGGCAAAGCCCAACCCAAAACTTCTCAACTCTCGAGGCATAGGAATCCGTTCCCTATCTCAAGAAAGATATTGATATTTTGAATGATTTAAATAAGAAACGCTTATAATACATCGTTTAGCTTAGCTTTTTTATGTTCTTCTTATATTCTATTTTCTATTAATTTATATTCATTTTTTTCCTATTTAAAATGAATTTTTTAATAGAAAATGAAAATAGAGTGAATATCAAATTATTCAAAGAATATAATATTCTTTAAATAAAAAATAAAAAAATATTATATTATTATATTACTTAATTAATTAAGTAAAGAACACACACAACAAACACACCTTCCTAGCAACACATATATCCTCATTCTTTTTAGGGAAAAAGCCACGAAAAACCCTGAACTTTGCCTAAAGTGACACATTTACCCCAAACTTTTTTTTGTGACGTGAAAAACCCCAAACTTTTCAAACTGTGACACATTTACCCCATCAAGGGCATTTTTGTCTTTTTATTATGTTTTTTCCTTTTTCTTTTTTTTTTTCTTTTTTTCTTCTTCTTCCTTTCGCCGGCCATGGCGGAGCCAGCGGAGGGAAGCCGACGTTCGGTGAGGGTCGCCCTCGCCAGCATCAGGCGAGGGCGGCCCTCGTCAGCGTCAGGCGAGGGCACCCCTCGCTAGACGCAGGCGAGGGCCGCCCGACGCCGGCGAGGGCAGGTACACCGTCGCCCGACGCAGGTGAGGGCAGCCCTCGCCGGCGTCGGGCGAGGACGGTAGAGACACCCTCTCCCGACACAGGTGAGGGCGGCCCTCGCTGGCGTCGGGCGAGGACGGCCCTCGCCAGATCTGGCGAGGGCACCCCTCGCCCGACGCAGGCGAGGGCGGCCCTCCCCCGACACTGGCGAGGGCCGCCCTAGCCTAACGCCGGCGAGGGAAGCCCTCGCCCGACGCAGGCGAGGGCGGCCCTCACCCAACGCCGGCGAGGGCTGCCTTAGCCCTACGCCGGCGAGGGCAGCCCTCGCCGGACGCCAGCTTCCCTCCCCCGGCCAGCCGGCGGAGGGAAGAGAGAAGAAAAAAAAAAGAAAAAAATTTAAAAAAATGAAAAGACCAAAATACCCTATAATTTTGGGGTAAATGTGTCACATAATAAACGTTCAGGGTTTTTTGTGTGACAAAAAAAAGTTTGGGGTAAATGTGTCACAGTTTGAAAAGTTTGGGGTTTTTCACGTCACAAAAAAAAAGTTTGGGGTAAATGTGTCACTTTGGGCAAAGTTCAGGGTTTTTAGTGGCTTTTTCCCTTCTTTTTATGCCAAACCATCATCATTTAATCGAAAACTATAGATGGGTAACCAATAACTTAGGAACGTATGCTCATAATCGACCACGTGAGTAACAACATAAGGTTCCTCGTGCTATGAACTTAATCACATTGTCCAAATTAAGAAATTATCTTTCAAAATAACTTAATCACCTATCAAAATAAGGTTCCTCGTGCTGTGAACAGCCCTGAGAATATTCGTCCCTCAACTTGGTGAAATTACAAAATTGCCCTTAAAGCTTCTAAACTCATTTTTTTTAACTGGTTTGATTTCCACTAATTAATATTATTTAATAGGCCACTAATTAATATTAAAAATCATAAAATAACCCTGTTAATAGCCCCATCTCAGTTTTGGAAATTTCGAAATTGCCCCTAACCTTGTCAAGAATTTACCAAAATACCCATTTTCATGCCTAGTTTTACCATTTTGACATTTTTCTCATACAAGTTGCAACAAAACCTTTTTCGTAATCTCTCGAAGACATTTTAGACATTTTAGAAATTTTACTTTTGAATTCAAATCTAATAGTCACAATGGCTTAACAAATAATTATTGAAACTTCCTCACACATAGAGTAAAATCTAAACTACATAAACAAACAATCAAGCAACCAAGTTCAAGAGTACTAATTAGATCAATTTAACTTAGCCCCTAGAGTTTTCACTTACCTGGAATAGAACTTGGATAACTCAAAGCTTTAACCACCTTGTAAACACTAGAAACGGTGAAATTAGAAACTTTAGAAATATAAATGCGAGGCCTTCATCCTTTTCTTCAAATGAGGGTGAGATGAAAGAGAAAGGAAAGAGACATGGAGCTCTCTTTTTCTTTGTAAGAATGAGCTGAATTTTTCCTGAATATTTGAAGTGGCTCCTACGAGCAAAAAGGGGAGATGTACTAGACCACTTCACAAGAGTTAAAAAGGGATAAGATTCATAAACCGTGGTTAAAAAGCAATGATAACTTGAAGAACTTGGGATTGAAAGCACATGGCCAAGGGGAACGTATTTATAAGACCTTAATGAGTTACAAAGGATAAGATCCTTTAACCAAGGTTAAAGTCAAGGATGACATCGAGTTAAAAACACTAGGTTAAAATTGAATGAGAGATGGTCAAATTAAAAGGTGACAAATGGCTTAACTCTATGGTTCCAAAGTAGATAACTTGATAATTTACCAAGTAAAATGCTTGAATGAGGAAACATTATTTGAGTTGTAATCATTTCAAGCACTAACAAGAGATAGAGAAGACCTTGACTTGTGTTTTTCATTAGTTAAAAACAATGCATTTTAGTTAACTAAGGTTAAAAGCCATGATAACATTGGGGTTAAAACACATGATGGAGAATATAGAGAGATGTGGAGAATGAATGAGGACTCTTAGCTTGCAAGCTTAAAGAGCATTAATGGGCTAAAGTTAAAAGAAGTGATGTAAGGAATGATGTAAATTATAGATAGGAAACTTGGTGATAAACTAAGGAAATTGACAATCAAATTAGGGAAATGTGGCTAATAACTTGTGGTTATAAAAAACAGAGAGAATTGTGTGACAATTATCAATGCTCGTATGGAGAAATATGAATCTTATTTCTCTATAGCACAATATACATAATAAATACAATGAAAATTTAGGATGTCACAACTCTACTCCTCCTAAAAAATTTCGACATCAAAATTTACGTTCACCTGATCAAGAACTGAGGATGCTTATAGTTCATTTCATCACCGCTTTCTACTTCGCTTCTTTCTAATCAAGATATTGCCACAAGACTTTGACTAAAGGAATAGTCATGTTCCTTAGAACTTGTTCTCTTCAATCAAAAATTTGTATTGGCTTCTTTGTCTAAGTTACTTATGTTGGTGAAATCTTCCTTCGGTATTTTGAAGCTGCCAAAACGTTTCCTAAGTCTAAAGACTTTTAGTCTCATCTATCAAAGTCTGAAGACTTCCAGACTGAAGATCGCCAGACTCAAGATTCAAAGTCTGCCCTCGTTGACAGTTTCTAGATCGTCGAAGTAATCTTATCCAGATACAAGGTTATCCTTTGAGGATTTGATTCGATTGGTCAAAGATTATCTCTCGGTTGGAGAAGGCATATAAAGATCTATTATTCGTGTGACAAGTAAATCGAGTAAGACAGATCTATGGATTGGCGAAGTATATTTGGAAGGTTCTACTTATGGAAACCTAGATCCTGATTGTATGGCCGAACAGGATTGATGGGCTATCTTCATATTCCTTTGATAACGCGAGATCTTCGTAATTGATTCGGTCCAACGGGTAGATTGGACAAACTCTTTCGGAAGGTGCCAACGGTTATGTAGGCATGGGGGAGTATAAAAGGAAGACGCTCTAGTTGTTCGAGTGTGTGCGAGATAGAAAAATTCCAAAGTCTGAAGTTCCTTACTCTTTGCTATTTCATTTGTTGAGCATACATCTGTACTCAATAGAGAAAATTCTCTGAGACCTCGAGGAAGTGTAGTAGAGTATCTACACCGTGGAATCGAGGACGTGAAATTGTAACATCTCTTTTGATTCATAGTGAAATCCAGCCGGTGGGCTGTTAGCGTGGGAGAGTGGACGTAGGCTTGGTCTAAGCCAAAACACTATAATCTCTGTGTTTCAATTCTTTTTCCTTATCTCTTTACTTAATTCGTAGAATTGTATGTTTGTCTATACTATTTCGCATCCTTGTCTTGAATTAAGTCTTTAAGAAAAGAAGAATTTGTTTTTACACCTATTCACCCCCTCTAGGTGTCTATACTAGCACTCTCAATTGGTATCAGAGCTCGTGTACTCATTCATTTGAAGTGTTTTTACTTCAGAGTTAAAGATCCATGGCTAGTATGTTGGCTCCAGGTTTGGTTGAAGGACAAAGCAACACAAGACCGCCTTACTTTGATGGAAAATAGTACAACATATGGAAAAACAAGATGAAGGCATTCCTAAGATCAAAACATCCTCTGGAATGGGATGTGGTAGATAAATGAATCATTCCTAAAGCTACAATCTCAGATAGAGGGAAAGAGGTTACAGAGACTAGCGACATGATTCAAGAAGAGATAACCAAGAGACAAACTCTTGATGCAAAAGCTATTTACTCCTTATATTGTGCTTTATCTCCTACTGAATATAACAAAATATCTTCCTGTGAAACAGCTAAAGAAGTTTGGGATAGACTGCATATTACTTATGAAGGAACAGATCATGTAAAAGAAACAAGAATCAATATTCTGCTCGGTCAATATGAAGCCTTCAAAATGAAGCCAGCAGAATCTATTACTGACATGTTTAGCCGTTTTACAGAAATTGTGAATGGTCTTGAATATCAAGGTCAACCAATTTGCTGCGTGGACTCTCCAAGGAGTGGAATCATATAAAGACTTCAATAAGGGAAACATAAAGGATCATACCACTTTCTGTTGATGAATTGGTTGGAACACTTCAGTCCTATGAAATAGAGCAAATCAATGAAGAAGAAGATCACAAAGGTAAGAAGTCTATTGTTTTAAAATCTAACGAAGATTCTGATGATACAGATTCTGAAGATGACATGGACGATGAAGATCTTGCTCTCATGATAAGGAAATTCAGAAAACTGAATAAAAAGGGAAGAAGATTCAATTGGAAGAAACAAAGCTCTCAAAAATTTCAAAACAAGCCAGATGAGGATGATGACTCAAATAAAGATGTGATTTGTTTTGAATGCAAGAAAAAGGGACACATCAGACCCAACTGTCCCTTGCTGAAGAAAAAGAGAGGAAAAGCTAAGAAATACAGAAAGGCACTGAAAGCATAAACTTGGAGTGATGCAGAATGCGAAGAGAGTGATGATGATTATGCCAATATTTGTTTAATGGCAAAATCAGAATCAGACTCGACTCGAAATTGATCTGAGACTCAGATTCAGACAGTGAAATCGAGATAAGTAATTCAAAAATTCCTGTTAAAGTCTCGAAGTACATTAGTGAACTATGTCTTAGTCTCAAAGTTTCTCTTAAAAAGATTTCCGAACTGAAAAGGGAAAATATTATTCTAAAGCAACAGGAAACTTTATGGAAAGAAAAGTTTGAAAATATGAACAGAAGTTTCATTACTCTAAAAGAAAATACAGATTCTCTTTCAAAAGAAAACACACTTCTGAAAAATAACATTTCATGTATTTCAAAAAGGTTTTCTATGGGATCTGAAAAATTAGAAAAGATTCTTTCAGTTCAAAGACCTTACTTTAATAAATCAGGATTAGGAATGACCATCGAAACCATTCCTTTAATTGATTTTCCAAAAGTAAAGGAAAGAATCAAATAGAGACCAACAAAAGCTTTTTACAAGAATCATTTTCAAAAGGTCTTTGTAAAACCTGTTGGTCGAAGTGCGCTTAAATGTTCTAAGTGTAGTAGCTCAGAACACTTTGAGAAAGATTGTCCTATGGTTTGGAAGGCTGTTAAGAAGGATTGGGCAAAAAGCTGTTTATAGTACTAACTCTCTTTGGACCCAAGAAAATGTGGGTACCAAAGAAAGCTTGAGTTTCCTTTTTAATTGCAGGTCACTATCAAGAAAAAGGTAAAATGGTATTTGGATAGTGGTTGCTCAAGACATATGACTGGAGATTCAAATTGTTTTATCAAGCTTACACAAGTAACAGGTGGAAAGGTTTCCTTTGGTGGAAACAGCAAAGGAAGAATTATCGGAAGTGGAACTGTAAAAATTGGAAGTCTCATCATCAACAACATCTCTTTAGTGGAAGGACTCAACTACAACTTGCTCAGTATCAGCCAATTATGCGACACTGGATTCAAGATCAATTTTCAAGAAGAAATATGTTCTAGCACTAGCAAAGATCTTTCACAATCTTTTACTGGGCGAAGACATGGGAATATCTATCTTTTGGATATCAATCCAAAAAGATTTAAATGTCTAATCTCAATCCAAGATGAAGCAAATCTCTAGCATCGAAAGCTTGGTCACATCAACATAAAGCAAATTGCCAAGATTTCTTCAAAGAAGCTTGTTCGTGGACTTCCTAATTTGAAGTATCATAAATCTGACTTATGTACACCTTGTGTATTGGGAAAACATGTGAGAAATTCCTTTAAACCAATAAATCAAGTTTCCACTAATCGTGTACTACAGCTCCTGCATTTGGACTTATTTGGACCAACGAGAACTCAAAGCATTGGTGGAAAGAAATATTGCCTAGTAATAGTGGATGACTATTCACGATTTACTTGGGTTTACTTCTTGACAAGTAAGTCTGAAACCTTCTCCTACTTTTCAAAGTTTGCCAAGAAAATTCAGAACGAGAAAGGGTATGCTATTTCAAGCATTCGGACAGACCATGGAGGTGAGTTTGAAAATCAAGACTTTGCTAAATTCTGTGATGAATCTGGTTTTCAGCATATGTTCTCTTCTCCTTACACTCCTGAACAAAATGGAGTTGTGGAAAGGAAAAATAGATCCTTCCAAGAAATGGCTAGAACTCTTTTAATTGAAAGCAATATTTCTTCTCGTTTTTGGGCTGAAGCTGTTTCTACAGCTTGTTATATTAATAACAAAGTTGTCTCTAGGCCAATTCTGAAGAAAACTCCCTATGAGTTATTCAAAGCAAAGAAGCCAATTGTTTCTTACTTTCATGTGTTCGGTTGCAAATGTTTTATCTTGAAAAATGCAAATGATCGAATTGGTAAGTTTGAAGAAAAGTCAGATGAAGGAACCTTCCTTGGATATTCAACTTCCAGTAAAGCATACAGTGTATACAACAAGAATTCTCAAACTGTGGAAGAATCAATGAATGTCAAATTTCAAGATTCATTGCAAAATCAACCAATCCAGACTCAAATCGAAGATTCTGAACCTGCTCCAAACTCAACAAAGTCTACATTTCCTGAAGCAGCTCAGACTATAGAAGGTCATCATGATTCAAATGTTGAAGATTCAAATGAAGACGAAGATCAGCAATCTGTCAAACCAACCAGCAACTGGAAGCACAAGTCCAGTCATCCCAAAGAACTCATCATTGGTAACATTGATGAAGGAATTCATACAAGATCCAAAAGACATGAAGAGTCTAGTGCTGTGGCTCTTATTTCTGAAATAGAACCCAAAAGCATAGAAGAAGCTTTATCAGATGAAAGCTGGATTGAAGCTATGCAAGAAGAGCTCAGACAGTTCAGTGTTAACGACGTTTGGAAATTAACTCCTAAACCGAAAGGAAAATCTGTTATTGGAGCAAAATGGGTTTTCAGGAACAAGATGGACGAAAGAGGAAAAATCATAAGAAACAAAGCAAGACTCGTGGCGAAAGGATATACACAAGAAGAAGGGATAGACTATGATGAGACTTATGCACCAGTAGCAAGGTTAGAAGCAATAAGATTATTACTTGCTTTTGCTTGTTATATGAATTTCAGGTTATTTCAAATGGACGTTAAAAGCGCATTCCTGAATGGATTTATCCAAGAAGAAGTCTTTGTGGAACAACCTCCCGGTTTTGAAGACCCAAAGAAGCCAGATTCAGTATTCAGACTGAAAAAGACTTTGTATGGTTTAAAGCAAGCACCTCGAGCTTGGTACGACAGGTTAAGTAATTTCCTAACTAAAAATGGCTTTGCTAAAGGTAAAGTGGATACAACTTTGTTTATCAAAAGAGAAGGTAAAAATTTTCTGCTTGCTCAAATTTATGTTGATGATATAATTTTTGGCTATTCTAACGAAAGTCTTTGCAAGAATTTCTCTAAGACTATGCAGGATGAATTTGAAATGAGCATGATGGGTAAATTATCCTTTTTTCTCGGTTTACAAGTAAAACAATTGAAGGAATGAATTTTCATTCACCAAGAAAAATATGCTAAAGAACTTGTTAAAAAGTTCGTTTTAGAGAATTGCAAAAAGATTGAAATTCCTATGTCTAGTTCTTTAAAGCTGGATAAAGATGAAGGAGGAAAGAAAGTTGACCAGAAACTTTACGGGAGTATTATTGGTTCACTTCTTTATCTTACGCTTCTAGACACGACATTTTGTTTAGTGTTTGCATGTGTGCGATTTCAATCGGACCCAAAAGAATCTCATCTAAGTGCTGCTAAACGCATCATCAAATACGTTGCAACATCTTCAAAGATAGGTCTATGGTATCCCAAAGAAGGAGACTTTACTCTCCTTGGATATTCTGACGCAGATCTAGCAGGTTGCAGAGTTGAAAGGAAGAGTACTTCCGGTACTTGTCAATTGCTCGGTAATATAACAGTATCTTGGTTTTCAAGGAAACAAAATACAGTTGCCCTTTCAACAGCAGAAGCAGAATATGTGGCTCTTGGAAGTTGCTGTTCACAAATCTTATGGATAAAACAACAACTAAGAGATTTTGGAGTCAAAGATTCTTGCACAGAGATGAAGTGTGACAACACCAGCGCTATTAATCTTACCAAGAATCCTATTCTTCATTCAAGAGCAAATCATATAGAGATTCGACATCATTTTATTAGAAATCACGTTCAGAATGGAGAAGTAATGATCTAGTTCATTGACTCTAAGAATCAACTAGCAGACATATTTACAAAGCCTCTGGAGAAAAATCAATTTGAGTCTATTTGTACCAGACTTAATATCATATCTCTTACTCAGCAAAGTCTAGATGCTTTCAAGACTTAGAGTAAGAAGTTTCTTTTATGCTCAGACTCAGAAGATCTCAAGCCTCGACTGTAAGCGATTACTAATTTTAAATTTTGAAAAGGTAAGTTTATTTATTGGTCATTGGCTGATTGATTTATCTTTCTTAATTTACTCCTTATTTAAAAAAAGGCAGTTATCGATTTTTATGGAATTCAGTTAAATTCATAAAAGGAAGTTATTATTTTGAAAAGTCATCTTTTTTATTTCCTTTTATGACGTTTCGTTTACCCTGCTTCACTTGCTTTATATACCACTGTGTATCGTCTTCTTCACTTTTACTCCGAAACCCTAGAATACAAAACTCCTATTTTCTTCACTTTCACTCTCGATTCATTTGAAAGTTCTCTCTTTTCGAACAAGTTGGTTATTCCCTATTGGAGTGTCAATGTCTTCAAGAAAGTCTTCGAGGATTGCAAGCAGGGGACCACGTCGCATGCCTGAGGGTCCTACCCACTTTGACTTAACTGAAGAAGAAGATTCTCCTATGCGTCCAAGTCAGCATCAACCTTCTCAACAGCGTCAACCTTCCTCGAATCAACCAGGCGATGAAGTTATAGAAGGGGTTGAACCTGTAAGAACTCTAACTCCTAAAAATGCTTTCAAACTCTACTCAAATTTGAAGAAAGGAGGATCGCCATTGTCTTTGATTAATGAGTTCTTGAAAGATAGAGGGTTCAGAAATGAAACGTTGTTCTTGAGAGAGTTAGAGAGGCAAGGAGTTGTGGAGAAAGGATCGGCTGAGAAAGCGTTTAAGAATATTCCAAGTGACCCACAATATGGTATTGCGAATCAACCACAATCTCTGGATGATGATGAGAGGTTGTTTTCTCACTTTCAACCTAGGTCTGGGGTGGCTGCAAGCATCACTGACGGTTCGAACATTTTTAGATCCAAAAATCATAAAAAGGTTTATGCAAGTCTTTTGAAGAGAGGGGTGATGAACCCTAGAACTGTTGATTTCGATTTCCTGGATTCGATAAAAGTTAATTTGAGGGAAAATTTTGCTTTATTGCAATTGGAGCAATTCTGTTCTGAATCCCTCCTGCATTCCCAAAGCTTACTGCTTACTTTTATTCGAACATATCTTTTATGGATGCACAAAGCTTTGTCTTCACTGTGAAGGACAGGGAATTTCTGGTGACCACAGACATTTTGGCTGACATAATCGGGGTGGAAAGAACGAGTTTCCAGCCGATTAATGTGTCCATTGCTCATGCTATTCTGTCTTTGGTAAGAGACAGAGATGTTGAAGGAAAACTTTCTTATACAAGGATGAGTGCCACGAACATTCTGCTGCACAAAATTGTGATTAATTGCATTCGTCCTAAATCGACATCCAAGACAGATGTTTCTCGATCAGAAGCCAAATTGATGTGTGCAATCAATACCGGTTTTAAGTTCTCTCTACCTCACACCATTCTGTTCCATATGTATCGAACTGTGACGAAGGATAAGGGACAGCTTCCTTATTTTGCTCTTATCACTCGACTCTTTAGGCATTTCAAAATTCATATCTCTGCACCTTTGAGTTTGAAAGCCATCACTCCGATGGTAATTGGGTTCAAAAATGGTGACAAAGATGCGCTTAAAGGAGCTGAACAAAGTGCTGGAACGGATGAAGGAGAAATCTCCTCTCAAAGCAAAACAAGACTTTGCTGCGGCTAAAAGAAAAGGCAAAGAGCCCATGGTTGCTCCTGTAAAGAAGAAAAGAGCTCTCATTCTGGAAGATGAAGAAGATGAGGATGAGCTCACTATATCTGCCTTGAAAAATCTCAAAACCTTTGTCAGCTTTAGAGAAAGAAGAGAAGTGTTAGAGGAAGGAAGAGAGATAGAAGAATCAGAAAAAGAGGAAGAACAGAGAGAAACAGAGGAAAGAAGGGAAGCAGAGGAAGAAGAAGAAGAGGAAGAGGAAGAAGAGGAAGAAGAGGAAGAAGAAGAAGAGGAGGAAGCAGAAGAAGCTGAAGAAGAAGTGGAAGAAAGAGAATAAGAAACAGAGAAAGAGGGAGATCAGGATGTAGCAGACTCCTTCGAGCCAACCTTGGCTATATCTTTGTCTAGTCATTCTGAGATAAGAGGAGAAGAATCTGATGGAGCGCATCACTCTGAAGCTGAGGAATTTTTACCTTCTCCACCTGAGGGCATCAAAACAGGGGGAGCTGTTGGACAAAAAGGTACTTCTTCACCCTTTCTTGCTAGTGATGTGAGTCATTCTACAGCAGATCCAGAAGAAGTGTATGCCTCACACTATCTAGAAGATAGACCTTCCACTGAGACTCCATTTCCTGAGTTTCATTCTGCTGGTCCAAGTGGTACAACTGCTCAAACAGCAGACTTTTCAAGACTGCTGGAAATTCTTTTGGATGTGCGGAATCAGCAATATGCTATGACTTTTGAGATGCTGGATCTCAAGAACGCTGTTAAGGCCACTTCAGTGTCTCTTCATGAACAAATCAATTCCCTGAAGAATCAAGTTCAGTCTAACGTGCAGGGGGAAGATTTTTAGGCGCTGAAGCAAAGTTTTGACAAGCTTGAAAAGACAGTGCACTCAATGGGAGAATTCGAGCTTGTTCGCTTACCCAAGCAGTCTTAACTCTTGATCTCTTCATTCTATCTTTTTTTTAACGGTCTCCACTTTTTGCTGTTGACAAAAAGGGGGAGATGTTTTTGCAGATTTGTTTTCTGTTTGTTTGGACTTTATCTTGTTTGTGTGTTTTTTTTTTGACTGATTTGGATTTCTGAGACTTGATAAGTAACTTAAGCTATTAATTGATTATGCTAAAAATAGTTGTGATTTGAGAACTAACATGTTTTCTGTGGTTGCAGATTCGCTTCTATCTTTTTATAATCTTTAATAATGTTTGTTCAAGAAAATCTTGGTTTGCTTAAGTGTTGTAGGTCAGAATGTCTAAATCTGCAGGAAAGTTTTGTCACTATCAAAAAGGGGAAGATTGTTGGTGAAATCTTCCTTCGGTATTTTGAAGCTGACAAAACGTTTCCTAAGTCTAAAGACTTTTAGTCTCATCTATCAAAGTCTGAAGACTTCCAGACTGAAGATCGTCAGACTCAAGATTCAAAGTCTGCCCTCGTTAACAGTTTCTAGATCGTCGAAGTAATCTTATCCAGATACAAGGTTATCCTTTGAGGATTTGATTCGATTGGTCAAAGATTATCTCTCGGTTGGAGAAGGCATATAAAGATCTATTATTCGTGTGGCACGTAAATCGAGTAAGACAGATCTGTGGATTGGCGAAGTATATTTGGAAGGTTCTACTTATGGAAACCTAGATCCTGATTGTATGGGCGAACATGATTGATGGGCTATCTTCATATTCCTTTGATAACGCGAGATCTTCGTAATTGATTCGGTCCAACAGGTAGATTGGACGAACTCTTTCGGAAGGTGCCAACGGTTATGTAGGCATGGGAGAGTATAAAAGGAAGACGCTCTAGTTGTTCGAGTGTGTGCGAGATAGAAAAATTCCAAAGTCTGAAGTTCCTTACTCTTTGCTATTTCATTTGTTGAGCATACATCTGTACTCAAAAGAGAAAATTCTGTGAGACCTCGAGGAAGTGTAGTAGAGTATCTACACTGTGGAATCGAGGACGTGAAATTGTAACATCTCTTTTGATTCATAGTGAAATCCAGCCGGTGGGCTGTTAGCGTGGGAGAGTGGACGTAGGCTTGGTCAAAGCCGAACCACTATAATCTCTGTGTTTCAATTCTCTCTCCTTATCTCTTTACTTAATTCGTAGCATTGTATGTTTGTCTATATTATTTCGCATCCTTGTCTTGAATTAAGTATTTAAGAAAAGAAGAATTTGTTTTTACACCTATTCACCCCCCTCTAGGTGTCTATACTAGCACTCTCAACTTATTTGTCTATCTCAATTGTCTCTAAATCCAGTACATGAATAGGATGTAGTTCACATTTCCTCAACAAAACACTAAAGTAACTACAATGAGCTTCTATTGATATCGAATTCCTCAAATCGACATCATTACGTACATAAAAATACCTATGAAATCTTAAAATTCCATCATCTACCACTTGAAAATCTAGCCATTTATCTTTCTAAAGCTTTTCCCCGAATTTTGTCTCAACACGTTTCTCTTCAAAAGTACTATTCCTACTGCCTCAAATGACTTCCCATCATCAGCATTCTAAAATCCCGTTGTCCATCTCCACTAGAAACTTTCAAATTCCGAATCTAGTTATTAATCTTCTAATTCTTCTTAACTGTTCCCGAGCAAAACCACTCAAATTTATCACTTAAGATTTGTCCAAAAGATCACATTACTATAGCATTCTAACAATCTTTTTCTTTCTCTTCCAAATTCAACGAATTATCAATTCTTAAATAGTCTGAGATCTCCAAAATGCCACTTTACAAAAATTTTGACCATTCACCTACACTTAAAATCCAACTTGCAATATATCTATCATACGATATATTGCATCTTCCATATTCATCACAACTTGACTTCCACCAACCATCAATTCTCATCATCTCAATTAAGACGTATCCCAAAAAAATCACATTATCCACTTGGAGATTTATGTAAATCAACTCTTACTAAGTATATAAAAACCTTCAATTACTTTTCATGATCTTACTAACTCCGGCCAAGTTCTACCAATAGTTTAGCAGCAAATTAAATATTGTTGTTCTACACCACCAACATACACGTCAAAATCTATTCATTAAATCTTCTCACCTCAAATTCTTAGTGATGGTTCAAAATACTATAATCGAAAATGGAAATTTTCATATGTCACAAAGAGCCTTAGGCCTAATAACCTCAAGGCAGAGAGAGAAAAAGAGAGAGAGAGAGAGAGTCTCGTGAGAGACAAATCAAGGTGTGAGCCTCAGGCCCAAGAGGGCCTCAAGCCACCATAGCAAAGGTGAGCTTTAGGCAAAGCAACACACAGTCAGAGAGCAAAGGTGTGAGCTTCAGGGAAAGCTTCCAGCAGTGAGAGCTTCGGAATAGGAAGTCACCAAGTGCGAAGGTGAATTTTTAAGAGAAAGGCAACATAGCATGATAAAAGAAAGAGTAGCTCTATGCAAGCGAGTTGTTCCTCCGCGAGTGAAAGGGAAGATAGAATAGCTGACTATGTGCTAGTACCAGCTAGTTTGCTTTGAGTGAGTATTTTGAGTGTGGTGTAAGAAAGTATATTGTAATAGTTGTGTGAGACAATATTTTGAGTGTTATAATTATATCGCAATTTAGTATAACGTGTGTAGTTGTCTATAATAATTTTATGGTGTTACTACCACAACACTTCCACATACCCTACAATTGGTATCAGAGTAAAGCCACGCATACCCAACACACTCAACAACATCAATCTCATCTCAATTGAAGCACAGTAAGAAATCTGACAAACTGTCTTCAAATAAATCAAATATAACAAATTGACACAGAGCTCAAACCAAACTTACATACTAACCGAAAACCAATGCATATAAAATGAACTCATTTCTGAGTGAATGTGCAACAAAATATGTATCTGAGAAAAAGGCACGAAAACAAGAAAAGGCACAGGAAAATAACACCAAGAAAACTCACTTTACTCAAGACCAGGCATCGTGAAAAAAACTCCCATCGAACAGATTCCACAGCAACACTACAGTGGCGCTGTTCAACAAACTCGCCATAATCCCACCGCCGGCGGTCGCGGCGCAGCGTTCGGTGGATATAAATTATTAATTCGAGTTTTTATTTTCGGTGATATTGATGATTGTGATTTTTTTATTAATATTTCATAATTTTTAAATATATTGTGATTAATATAGCAAATGGTAGTCGTCAGACATAATGAGTGGTTGTAATAATTCAATTGAGAGAGTACGTTCGCACTCTGCGGTCACACTCCCTCCTCCCTCTAGTGGGTACTCGAACATTCGCTCTGCTCGCACTCCTCTCACAGCGCGTGACATGCACCACCTGAGTGGTCTGGTTCTTTTTGCTAGGAAAGCGGGTATTCTCCCGCTTCGAAGTTACTTACACACGTGGGGAGGGACAGATTTTTTGCTTTTCTTGTTTTTGGTCGGAGGTGCGAGATTGAAGGCGAGGCTTGCTTTATTCTCGCTAGTAATCTTCGATTGCCCGTTGCCGTGTGAGCTGGATCCATGTAAAATTCAGGAAAACGGATCTGCCACGCCTGTCATCGACCCAATTCATTGATTTTACATTCAAAGGGGACCCGCAGTGTCACTTCGGGTGGCCTCCGCCCGCAGTTCACGAGCTCGGCGCGTGTTCGTAGTAGGCACAACGGTCCATCCGAAACCAGCCGCCTAAACGGAGCCTGCCTAACTGAACCCGTTCAGACTCTCAGCCATACAATTTATGGTATGGTACTGGTCATCACAATCCGTAATTCATTTTCAGGCGAAAGTATGATAGTCCCTGGAATTATACTCTTTCAAGAAATGGGTGTTCAAGTATACAACCAACCAAGGGTGAGGACCGACGAGGTCAACCTCGCCGTCGTTGGGCAAGTGTCCTATTGGATTTGGTGAGGGTCGAGTCTCGCTAGAGGCGGGTGAGGTCGACCTCATTGACCCTCGACTTTGGCCTGTTGTCTAGTCATAGAAAGAGCAAAAAGAATTTTTTTTTTAAAAGAGAGAAGAAAAAAATTCTATAAAAAATTTAAAGTGCATTAAAAATTATTTAAATCAGTTTGTAAGACGGTCAGCATCCATATTAGCGATTTCCGACCAAAATTGGTTGAATGGACTAAAATGGCATAAATGCAAAATATGGCTCATAATTTAAGACCAAATTGGTGAAATTATAATAAACTTAAGACTTTTTGGTAATTCGCTCGCAAAACTATCTTAGGTCACTGTGCAGCACCGTTCAAGAAAAGGTGAGATTTATGACATGAAGAAAAATATCTTATTTTACGAGGAAATTGAAAGGATAGATAATGAGGACGAAATCTATTGCATATTAGATTGTCCTATCGAAAAAACAAAAAATGAAAAAAACTGTGTCGCAAATTAGGTGTGGCAATTGAGAAAAACATTCCGTCATCTCCAACAATTTCCACGTTTGAGGTTATCGGAACGCAGGTCGAGGTCATTGGGTAAAGTCGCTGCTTGATCGACTAATTTAATCCACATAATTTAACCCACTTGCTTTGCTTAGGGTTAATAAAATATTTAAATAATAAATCATGTATTTATCTAATAGTTTAAATTTTGAAAATAGCTGGCAATTGTCTCACCAAATTTCACATTCTATCAAAATTGGAAGTCTTGAGTTTGAATTTTTTTCAAACCCCATTTGTCTCCCCAATTAAATTTCCACGCTTAGTACTAGGTAAAAAAGATGAGACTAAGCGTGAGGGGGAGTATTAGAATATTTAAACTTCATCTAGCAATGGTCTTACCAAATTTCACGGGGGCTTTGATTGGTTGGACGGTTGTTGCAAGAAAATAGATGAACTGTTGATTTTCAAGAATAGGTCGTGCTTTTTTTTTTTCTTTTGGTGCGTCCGAAAAATATCAAATACCAAAGCCCAACCTAGGGGCATCAAGAAACCCAATGGGCTACTCCATTGGCTTCCCTAGAGCAATGGGCCAAAGAAACCCTCTTGAACCGGCCCAAGACCCGTCGGGCATCATTGACAAGGGCATATACCTCCCACAGAATTAGATCTGGGGTTGAAATCGCTTGAACTAAAGTCAGACAGTCTGACTCCAACTCCACATCTTCGTACTTCTTCGCTTCGAGGAGAGAGAAGAAGGGCTACGGTTTTGCTCTGGAAAGCTGATGACGCCGAGGCCGAACTCGCTTCTACCAGAGTTCCTGACGCTTCCCGGGCAACACGAACAAAGGAGCCCAACGACGAACTTTCCACGTTCAAGGTGTCGAAGTTTGCCTTCAAAGTTCGTCCTTTTGGGGAAATCGCCAGATGATTCCTCCGAACCTATGCTGTGATTAAGTGTTTTAGCATTCCATTTACACCAAAAGATAAAGTCGTTTCTTGATTTCCATATGCGCCACAAAACTACAGCCAAAGTCTCAAAGGACGGTCGGTGGGCTGCTTGGAATGGTTGAATCCCAAGGGCGTGACCGGATCCCATCACGAAACGCCGTTTATAAAGAGACTTTCGGAAGAGGACTCCAAAATTGACGGACACTTACATATGCGCGCACCGTAATTTGTAATCGCGCGTGCATAAACCTAAGTGTTATCGACCGACTTGGCCTGGTTTGGTCCTCTCCCTCGTGATCGATCCCGATTCATTCTTTTCCCTTTTTTTTCCGTGTTGTGTCGTGACAGGATTTGATCATCCCTTTGGGTCAAAGTTGGTTTCTTTAGCTACTGCTTTACAAGAAGTATTCCCGCAAAGAAATATCTTTAACTGAAAATCGTTCTCCAACTTCAGTTAAAGGGGACAAAGGTTCTGTGCCAACTCCGAATAGAGAATATCTCATGCAAAGTAAATTCAATTTCTTTGATCCAAACGGCACTGTACAATCTTGGGCTGAGTCAGAATTTAATCAACGACAAGGCTCACAAGTTACAAGACCAGTCCCGAACTATGCCAGAATTCAATTAATGACACGAATTGAGAATTGTAGAATACAATGCCAGAATCCAATCTACAACATTATACCAAGTTAGTCAGATACAACGCTGAAATTTAATCAACGATGATGCACCAGAATATAGAAACATGCTGGAATCTAATCAATGATAGGAATTTAAAGTTACAACTGGGGAGATTAAAGTGCAGTACAAGAAAATTAAAGATAAAAAGATAGCATGTTGGTTGATTTGTGAGGTTTTTCACTGGATGACTAGTGGTATTTATAGTGAAAACTTGATAACCGTTCAGTAATTGTGTTCTCTCCAACAACTACCCCTGGCCTTGTCCACTTTCCCTCTTTCCCGTGGATCATTCCGCCCATGCCTCACATAATCGTCTTGGGGTTGTGTAGTTATCGGTAATCATTTTGTGATTGGGTCTGAAAATGGCAACCACTCTTTCACAACGGGCACCTTTTATGCATACCATCTTGGCACCTTGAGTAATATTGAAAGTGTTTTTTATTGGAAAGTGTTGGAGAAAACTTCCTTGAGTGTTTTGAAGTTGACAAAACGTTTCCATCAGTCTAGTCTGAAGACTTGCAGACTCTTCCATCAAAGTCTGAAGACCTCCGGACTGCCAGACTCAAGACTCAAAGTCTATCCTCATTGACAGTCTCTAGACCGTCAAAGAAGGATTATCCAGAACTGGATGTTTCGTTAAGGATTTGACTTTATCGACTGGAGAAGATCTCTTAGCTGGATATAGCATGTCGGAATCCATTATTCAAATCAAGATTGATTCAGGGATTTTGGATCCGTTGATTGACGAAATATACTTGGAAGGTTCTACTTATGGAAACCTAGATCATGATTGTATGGGCGAGTAGGATTGATGGGCTATCGTCATGTTCCTTAAATAGCTCGAAGATCTTCCTAATTGATTCTGTCCAATGGGTAGATTGGAAGAATTCCTTTGGTGAGTGCCAACGGGTATGATGGCATAAAGGAGTATATAAGGAAGACGTTCCAGTTGTTCGAGTGTGTGCGCGCGCGATAGAAGAATTCCAAAGTCTGAAGCTCCTTGTTCTTAGTCAATTAAACTGTTGAGCGAAATCTTGTACGCAAAAGAGAGTCTTTATCTTTGAGAGACCTTGAGGAAGTGTAGTAGAGTCTCTACACTGTGAAATCAAGGAAGAGCTTTTCTGTAACAACTCTTTTGTTCATAGTGAAATACAGCCGGTGGGCTGTCAGTGCGGAAGAGTGGACGTAGGCTTGGATTAAGCTAAACCACTATAAACTCTGTGTTCATATTCTCTTCCCTACGCTCTTTTACTTTGATCGTAACTTGTTTATTTGAAAAGAGAGAAATTTCCTTTTCATAATCCATTATTGATTAGTGCTGCACACTTATCTCGGAAATTTGTTTTTACACCTATTCACCCCCCTCTAGGTGCTCATACTAGCTTTCACAGAAAGTTCATTGCCAAGGTCTACACAAGCATCCACCAACCATCTATTATCATATTTCAACAACTACACATGTGGCATTTTCTTATCTCATCATCAATTGCTCGGTATTTACCCTCATTCCCATCGATGGCAAGCATGCATCAAATACTACTCACATGTACAGCCAACGTCAATTAACTGAACGGAATAAATTGCCTGTAAATTAATGAAATTAAAAAGTTTATGAACGAAATGGAATAAGTGTGATAAATTTAGAACTTTTTGGATAATTTTTTTCTCAAATCTCGCCATAATAATTATATAAATGACTTGTATATCTAAAGACCCATCTCAAGAGACTATATCAATACTTTCGTTTGGAGAAAAAGAAAGGGGGCCACATATGGAGGGACCACCGGCCGTCAATTTGGCATGAGAACATGAACATAGTCTTGACAACATCTGATCCCTAATTGTCAAATAAAATATGTGACATCCCAGATTTTCAGTCCTATTTTCTACTGAATAAATCGGACATTTCATTGACGCGCCTATAGGGTTGTTCTCAGAGCTGATCACTCTCGAGATAACTAGACTATCCAAGAAAGCCATTAAGGAATTTTAATGCAATAGACTTGAGAATTCGACTAGGAATCGACTGCTCGACCGTGCTCATCTACCGAGATCATTACGACACAAATATAAATCGATTAGAAATCAGAGATAGGTCGGTTCAATTGAGATGTGTGGCTAATCGTGGGTTACACCACTAAATTGGAAAATTCTCATCGACCAGCACTAGTTTGATTTTTCTATCGTTTTGGTACCTTGTGTCCGTATTTGAATTCTCGAGATTTGCACGACAACCGAGAGTTGCCATTGTGTCGAGTGGGTTCATTGTGGCTCGAAGAAAATCGACCACAGGTCATTTGCACTAAAAATCTCTGAAAACTATCCGGTAGTCTAGGTTACGCTAAAAACGCGCCAAATGGAGATTAACCGTGAATTTAAGTCCGATTTTAGAAATTGAAGATTCTGTCATGTCACAATAAATTCTAGGAACGTTGACTCAGTCTTAGAAAATTTTTTAGAGATTCCGAGATTTTTGTGGAAAATCGTTCGGACGTCGCAGAAGAATTAGCGGAAATTCAGATGGGCCAAATTAAGGGAAATTTGGACTTCCAAGCCGAGCCTTTGGATGTCAGGGACTTGCAAGAAATTGTATGGGATTTTTGTATATCAAAATTGGACAACAAATTTGAGAAATTTCATGAGGAAATTGAAGCTCAAATTGTCAAATTCGGACCTATGGCTTGAAGGCTGATTTTTGGCATCAATTTGGTTAATTCTTGGATTATGTTGGTTAGAAAGAATTGGGGAACAAGTATTTAATTAGGGGATAAGCTTGTTGACTCCTTTTTCCCCAAAATTCAGCTGTTCCCTACAGTTGCTGTCTCCCTTTCAATTTCCACGGTGCTGCTTCCTCCACGCTGCGAAGACCGCAGCCTCGGTCTCCTTCGTGCACCTCTCCTTCGTCGCCAACGCAGGCAGCCTCTTCAATCATTTTATTTCTGCCTTGCTTTCTTCCTTTCCAATTTCCCTGCGAAGCTGCCCCTCCACCACTGAAATTCATTTCTTCAAATCAAGCCGCCCATTCCCACCAGGATTTGTCCCCCACGCCGATCAATAAACCAGCCGCACCCCACCAAAGGTTGACCGAAGCTCCACGCGTCCGCTTCTTCGCCAGCTCGTGTCTTCCGTGTTGCAGTCAACCGAAGCAACAGCATCGCCCGCAGCTCGACACCAGCGAACTCCTTCGTCGTTGACCGCACGCCAGCTCTGCCGTCCAAGCATCCACGCATCTTTCTCAGCCTCGCGTCTCCACCTTTAGCTGCCAGCATCGCCCGAAGCTGCTTCTCTCGCCTGGCCCAGCTCGCACGAACAGCCCACGATCAGTCCAGCGAAGCCAAATTGAAGCCCACGCAAATCTTCAGGCCCAGCTCCTTCGTGGATCAGCCCAAGAGGCCAGCAACTTCAGCAAGCCCATTTCAGTTCAGCCCAAGGAGCAGCTCATCTTCGGTTTTGGTAAAGCCCATTTGAAGCCAAGCCCGCGAAGCCGAGCCCAATTCAGCAAATCCCAAGCCCGCGCCACTTGAAGCCCAATCTAGCAATTCGAAGCCCAGCCAAATTCAGCAACTAATCTCAGCATGAGCTGAGATTTGTCGGGCCGGTTTTAGGCCTGGTCCAAGCCCGTGGGTGTCATCGCCAGCCCAAGTTTGGCTACCGTCGTGCCGCCGTCGCGATGATCCGGTCTCCGCTTTTAATCAAATGAGTTTTGCTCACTAATCCCTTATTAGTATGCTAATGATGCTTAGGGATTGATTAGATTTAATTAATTGCAATTAGGTGGATAGATTAGATTAGAATAATTAATTAGGGATTTACCTATGCATGTTAGGCAAATGGTTAGTATAATTAGCAAGTAGACATACTCTATTATTTATTGAACGAGTCTCGGTAATTTTCTGGGCTCGTTGCGGCTTCCAATCAGGCATTACGGGCCTAAATTGGATTTATTGCATTTATTTAATAATTTTTGTAGTTAATTAATTAATTAATTAATTATTTTCCGGAAATTAGACCGGGATGGTCGACGGCCGGATTTTTATGCTGATTATCGTGGTGCAGCCCGTTTATTTAATTGAGCTTTATTTTGTGCAAAAATGAATTATTTGTGATTATATGATTATTTTCCTAAATTAATTAATTTTGGTAATTAATGGGAAAATTACCGAGCGTTAGCTGACAGCGCCAAAAATATTTTGGTGGACTACAGAAAATGGTGGGATTTGTGGAAAGGAAATTATAGTATTTTGGCTAAGGCCAACCGTGTACCCACACATAGCTATTTATCAAGAATGATAAAAATATGGAATTTGTTGTATGATTGGGATGGTATACTATATCGACCTACAGGCGATATGTTAGCTTAGCAGAGAGTAGTATACCGGTATACTATATCAACCTTCGAGCGATATGCCAGCTTAGCAAAGAGCAGCATACCTTGTTAGTTTTGATGGAATATGTCGGTATACTATATCAGCCTACGGGCGATATGGCAGCTTAGCAGAGAGTATTATACCTTATCAGATTAGATTGAGCACTGTTGGTATACTATATCAGCCTACGGGCGATATGGCAGCTTAGCAGAGAGCAGTATACCCGATCATCTTAGAAGCAAGCTATACTATTTGTCGCGACCAAAATTTCGGGGTGATCCACCTAGGATTTGGCTAATTGATTGTTAAGCCTAGACTTAGACTTAACTCGGGCTCTCCCAAGCCCATACCAATTCGCGACTTATGTTTGAAATTCTTAACATGCAAATAGATTTTATTTAGGAGTCGCCACTAATCTATTTTTTGGTGGGTCGATTAGAAACCCAAGTAAAATAATGGGAGCATTATTTTACTCCTACGAACCAGAGATTACGGGTACGGGGACTTGGTTACACTAGATTTCTGTAATGCCTTTTTGGTACCATTTCTTTTATTTTCAAAAATGCTTTTGCAGGCAGCTTAAATTGATTTTAAATCTATCTCCCTAACATGTGATGTGATCATGTAGGAGCGCAATCCACCAATTTAACACCCAAGAAAGCAAATAAAAAAAAATGCAGGACTTACCTCGTAGCAATGAAAGCATATGTGTTGTTAGATCAGAATTCTCATCAACAACCCTAGATATGATTTCTAATTAACACGCAATTTCTTTTGTTTTCATTTAGTTAATGAGAATCATGCTATATGCGATGCAATATAACTAAATGACCTAATTCTAATGACAGGCAATTTCTAATTAAATGGACCTAGCAACAATTACTAAATGACATGCATTTCATGAATCTAGTTCTATATGACATGCAATGACATTTTTTGTGTGTTTTTTTTTTTATGAAATTCGAAAATAGAAAAATGTGAAAATTATCAAGCTAAATTAAGATTCTATCCAACTTATATTAAGGATTAGGTCAAGCTAAACCCTAAATAAAACCAAGATATTATCTTAATTTAGCAATCTCTAACCTAAGATGCAGTCTATCTAAATCAATCTAAACTTAAAATGAAATATGCAATTTTATCCTAATGTGCAATGACGTACAAATGATGCCCTAATTCTACATGACATATGCATGATGATTTTTGGTGTTTTTTTTTATTAATTTCGAAATTAAAAAAATGTCAAATAATTAAACATGCAATTTAAGCTAATGAAACAAAAATCCAGCATCCTAAATTTATGTCTTTTTGGTATTTTTTATTTCGACGATCCATGATAAATAAAATGCTTAGTCTAAATGTGCAAATAACCCTAAAACATGCAACGTTCTAATGTAAACCTAATCTAACTCAAACATATTTTAGGATAAATAAAGCAATCAAGGCGAGACAAGCATCAAGCCATTCAGAATCGTTAAAGATATCATACATCGTTCGAATCAAGGAACAATATCTAAACCCAACTTAATTATTTCGTTAATAAAATCGATAAATTAATCTTAAGCCTTAAAGATCAAGATATCAATTTTATTCCCGCGTGATTAATTATTCCATCTAAAGCCTTATAGACGAAATAAAAAAATCGGTGTGCGGTTGCGAAATAGGTAGTAGGCTCTAATTGGGAAATACGTCTATTATTTATAAATATGTGCATTATATACCAATAGACGTATATTAGGCAGTAAATAAATTATGCGCAAGTATTTTACCTAAATTTGAAGATGATTTCCAAATTCGGGCCCAACGCAATCGGGGTTGTGACGACTCGCACTCAAAACTCCGGCGACAGGAACGACAAGGGGGCTTGGGCTGCCGGTGTTGCGATCTGCTGCAGGTGGTGTGGCTGCTGGGACAGCGGGCGGTGTGGTGTGCACGGTCAAGGAGTTGCTAGTGGTGCCGAAGGTCAAGTATTGCTCGGAAATTCGATGGGATTGCCAGGGCAGTGACTGGATTCGGTCAAGGAAGACCTCGATGGACTTTCTCTGATTCTCAAGGACAATCGGCGATTGCTTTCTGTCACTAATGACAGCATCTACACAAAGAGACATTCGAGAACAGCTCCAAGAAAAATCACGTCCCAATGTGTAGTGTAATCTGGCCTGAGTGTGAACGATAGCAAAGAACCGATGCATTCACAGAAATATTGGTTCGTCCAGCAACGATCGTGATAAAAACCGGCCGACAAAACCACCGTATTCACGCAAAAGTGGACAGTAACCCTTGGTTGGCAAGAAGCAGCAAACGATCTCCAAGCGGCAGCGGTGAAAGACAACAAACATCGGTGAAATTGCAGCATCAATTACTGAAGAACTCGACCCTCATCATCAAGATATCGAGAGTTAAGAATTGGAGAAAGGCGAAGTTCAGAGCCTTTTTCACGCGGGGGTCTGCCTGTGCACATGGACTTGTCCTCGGTTTGCGGATGTGATATATAAAGAGGAACGACAAAACCCGCATGCTAGGCTTACGGCCTCCAACCTTCGACTCGTATGGCAGCATGAGCACATGATTCTTGCGGGATATCGCAAGTGACCGGATTAGCCGCAGCCGCGGTGGGAGCTCGTTGGCGTTGCTAGGACTTGGTGATCATGGCTGACTTGGGGTGGTGCGAATCGACGCAACAGGCAACGCAACAACTTCACGTCGTCGATGCGTAACCGCGGTCATGGAGCAAAATCACCGGCAGCAGCGACCTCAATTGGTGGCGACTTGAAGTGGGTGGGCACGGCGACTGCAACACCTGGATAGGGACTGAGCGAGCGCTCCTTTCCCTTCTTTCGTCCCCCAACTCTCTCTCTCTCTCTCTTGTGTGCTCTTCTCTTTTGGCTTTTTCTCTGTATGCCTTGTATTCGAAGTCCTCCCCCCCGGAAGAGAGTCCACTTTCTTGGCTTTTATGCTTGCTTTCTTTTTGCTTCTTACGCATCTTTTCCTCTTTGAGACAATCTTAATTGATTTAAATCTTGCCGTGTCCAATTTCCTTTCCTCCCAGGAATGTTGAAAATATATTTTACTCTGACTTCTTTCCTTTTTGCTTGTGCCCGTGGGTGCCTAAAGATGGTCTCGATTATATTTCCCATGATGATCGATCCCACTTCTTGTAATCTATATATTTTCCTTGCACGAAGAGGCGAACTTGCAGATCTTCTTTCATTTTCCTTTTTCCCCTTTATTTCTTTCCCATAGCTAAAAGATTCAGCCCTCACTCAAATATCATGCGCATATCAATGAAATCTTTGCATGCATAACTTTAGCCATCAAAGGAATAATGGGCTTGGCCAAATTTTTTGTCAACTCACCAAATAGAAGCTCAGAACCATCAAGTCGAACCCATTCGTCACCGATCCAAATAAATGCACCTAAAATTATATGCTATGCAATTAATTAATAATAATTTTTTATGGGTTAAAATTAATCCTTAATTTTAATGCAATAAATAAATAATTAGGTCGCCAAAATTTAGGTGTCAACACTATCTATTTATCAGCTTAGCAGTGAGCAGTCCTGATATGAACGGACTTATAGATAGTATGAGATGAGCCGACCAAGAAATGGTCGATATGACATGTAATCGACTAAGTCGATTGATCAATGATTCGATCTGATTGATGTGATGTGATGTGATCGTGTATATTTGATAGATATATTGACTTGCAGGAAGGAACTGATGCCAAGGTGAGTCCTCTGACTCGTGTTGTACTTAGGCAGCCTCTAAAGTGTATTGGCTTTCTAATCGGGTCTTAGGAGGTAGAGCTTGCTGAGACGTTGTCTCACTGGTTATTGAATAACCAATTTTAGGTCCTTAGATGGCATTGGTGAAGGATTGGAGGCCCAAAGTATAGAAGGCAAAGCCTGAAAAACTGATGATCCTATTGGACTAGCTAGTCATAGAACAATCCTCTTTTGATGGGAGTTGATTCCCTTTTTGTAGAATTTGTTTTATGAACCAGTGGTTTAGAACCTGACTTAACAAATTGACTTGTATATATTTGCACTATGATTTGCAATGTATATAAGTGTGGTTGTTTTCAGAGTCGAAATTTGAAATCCTACTTTCTTATCCCATTACTTTATTGTTTGGGGATTTTATATGCTTCCGCATACATATTAAAAAGAAAGGGTCGGCGATGCGTCCTAGGATGTCACTATTATATCGACCAAGCAAGGATGGGCACATGCTCGGAGTGTCGAGGCGTGACAAAATACTACTCTCAATCACTTATTAAATTGATTTAATTTTATGTTTTTCCCTAAAATGGTTGAAGACCTTTCAAGAACGTTTGTAGCCACCGCCACACCTCTGTTATTGTACCCAATTTTTATAATTAGTTGGGTGTGCATTGTTTGCCGTTGGTTATAATTAGGGACGAATGATTTCAGATTGCATTAAAGTTACCTGAAACCTATAACCTAATTTTTTGAATATGTTCATTAATTTTTGAAACCTAGAACGTACTCTACATACCTAAAAACTTGAAATCTATCCTGCAGCAAGTTCCATAGTTTACTCAAGTTTCATTTGTACTCTTATCTAAACGATTATGGTGAATCATCACCTCTAATGATCACCAGATAAAGTCAATCATGATTGATTATGCACGAGAAAGAGGACCAAACTAGACAAAGTCACTAAGGTATAAACCTAAATATGCTTGAAGGGGGCCCGACAGAAACATACATACATTCAATATTGATCCGACATAAGCCGTGATAATCACAAGCAATCGCTCATTCACTCTTTCTCAAGACCTCTTCACATTCTCTATAGCCATCCTCTTTCGCACCTTGTTACTTCATTTATTGTCGATACTCAAGTGCCTTTTTCATTCCCAAGTTTAAAAACCAAGCAAAAAAATGGCTCTTGATATCACGACATGTAGCAGCGTCTGAAGATGAAGGCGATCGTTGCCAAGTGGACCTTGAGGATGTCAATGTCTTGGGGAAGATGGACCTCATTGACTTCGTCATCGTCTATCTCTCCAGTAGCAAGAGCAGCGAGAACCAGCGCATCCCCATCCATAAGGATGGCAACACCAATTGCCTGTGGGGTCACACCCTTGCCTTCACCTTCGACGGGGCTCCGGCCCTTGCTGGAGGCCTAACTTGCAGACGCGAAAGTGCAATCCCAAGATCTCCATAACTAGAACCAAGAACACATATGTAATCATGTAAACGGATTTATGCACCTGATTTGGACCACCATTCTTGATTCGGAATAACGATGATCCAAACTCAAGAACTTCTCCTCTATTGCCCTCTATATCACTAACTCAATGAAACAGCCCCTCACCCTTGGCACTTAGGAAACACTCCTTTGTGAGGATGATTGTCATAACCCCCTTTACTCAGAGGCTGAGCTGCGGGTTATTTTGCGATATCCCAAGCTTTGTCGCCGTCCCGAATTCATTTGCTTCTTATTTGTGCACATGTGGAAAGAGTAAACATACAATCCCCGACACAAATAACATGGGAACGTGAGATACAAACACACTAACATACTTCATATATTACATGAGTAGTGATGATTACAAGCCTATCTTACATACAAAAGTGGCTTGGGGTATCCCTATCTCCACTACGGCGGGTACTCTCCAAAATTGGGAACCCTTGTACTACTACTTGGCTAATACAAATGAGCTTAGTCCGAACACTCAGATGGATCCTCGTTATCACTAAGATTCTGATTTGGGTTATCAGGTCCACAGATAGGTCCTATCCAAGTATTTTCATGCAACCTACACCATGCTTCGAAATGTATCGGGACAAGCTCGTCCAAGCCTTTTTCTATCCACACAATGGATGATATCTTGCGATAAGTAATGTCAGTATCTACATCGAATACATCCGTCATAGTAGTATGTATCTTCATAGGGCAACCAAAATGCACAACAGCCATAATTCTAAGTGCCTGTAAAAGAAACAGGGGTGAGTACTTGGAATACTCTGTAAGTATAGCTTCTGGCCTTCGAATAGAACATCGATTCATCATCAACACCAATCAATCATTTCATGCAAATCATGGCGAAGGCAAATCAATTGCAAGATGCAACCAAGCTTCAAGCACAAATGAATGACAATTATCACAATCATTCATTCACATGATGCATGCCCTAAGCTTATGCACTCTAGCCTTTCTTTTGTGCTCATGCATGCCATGCTTGTTAAGCTTTTTTCTTGTGCTCGGGACTCGAACCCAAGTCTTCCTGGAGCCATCTTGGGACTCGAACCCAATTCAATTCGAGCTTTTAAACCGGGCTTCCTAGAGCCGTCTTGGGACTCGAACACAATTCAATATGGGCATTTTAACAGGGCTTCTAGCTTTTTGCTGGCTTCTGGGACTTAAACCCAGTTAATATGCTCGGTATTCAAACCCAAGTCTTATGCCAGCCTTTAGGACTCGAACCCAGTTCTTGCCAAGAATTCGGGGAATCAAACCCCATTCTTATCTTTTCTTATCTTTACTCAAGCACAAATCCCTTCTTGAGGGTGTACTCAAGTCTTATGCATGTGTCATGAACTATGCACTTTATGCTCAAACATGATGGCCGTTCCATGAAATCATGAATTTCCTCATCAACAACATTACGAACGAGCCTAAGTCCAAAGCCCCGCTCGAGTAACAGGCATAGAGGAACCCCACACCAATCCAAGGTGTGAACTCGGTATGCCTCAATACCGAATCACATCTTATGGCTATGGGCGAACCTTGACTTGTACTGATCAAAAGCTATCAACCGTGACTTCGTTCTATCATACAAGAAATTCAAGTACATGAACAATCATGAATTTCTTCATTAACAACATTACGAACGAGCCTAAGCCCAAAGCCCCACTTGCGTAGCAAGCATAAAGGAACCCCGCACCAATCCAAGACGTTGTCGCGACCCGATCTCATCGCCCCTCGAAATGTCAAAGGGGGAAAGGTCGGGTTTAGGGGTACTTAGATCATGAGAGTTCCCTCCACGAGATCGCGAGCTCTCCCAAGCTCGTACCCCGCGTGACAGTAGGTTTATTTATGCGATCTAGTTGCTTACAACAACCTAAAAGTAGACAGGAGTCGCCACTAGCCTCATTTTTGGGGGTCGGCTAGAAAACCCAATCGAGGGTCGGGAGTGTTCCCTCGATTCCTACGCAACCAAATATCTAGGTTCGGGGACTTGGGTTACGCTAACATTTCTATTAACGCCCATTCAGTACCTAAACAGTATGTTGTGTTTTTCCTAACATGTCCATGCGTTTTTTTACATTTTCGGGATCATCAATTCTATACTAAGTGATCATGCATGGTGGATTTCTTTCATTCTATTCTATTTCTAAAAAATAAAAGGAAAACAATCAATGAAATTGAAATTACAAGACATCAAGTAAACAATCAAGAAAAGCAGTAAATCTATCATGCAATTCTAAAAATATAAAAGATAAAACAATTGGGAAAGAAAGGAAACCCGCAACTCGTCGGGTTTTATACAATGCATGGAACCCGAGACATATGTCGGGAAAAATGGATATTACATAATAAACGGTCGGAATGGACATCGACCTCCATCATCTTCACGCTTTCTCCATCTTCCGGGTCTAATTTAACCCTAACCTAAGAAATTTATAACTAGGTACATACAAATGAGAGAAACAACCATGCATATCAAAACATCCAAGAACAGGACATCATTGGTGTTCACAAATGGTGATTAAAGTCATGAAGTCTTTAGACCAAATTCTAAGTGAAATCCCAAGGTTCAACATCATTATGTATTACACTTAATCACTCATCCAACAATCATGTGCATTACAAAGCATTTAAACATGCACGTAAGATATTCTAAAAGAAATCCTAAAATGGAATCCTAACAAAGAATCACAGTAGAAATCATCAAACACCACAAATAAGATCGAAGCACTTGGGATAGAACCCATGGATGATTGGCCCTAAGAAAAACACAGAATATCAAGCACACCAAGAAGAATCACTTTCATGAATGGAGTTTCCTAAGATGGGTTACATATGAATTTATAAGAATTCGAAAGCACATAACAACCCATCAGACATATAACAAGACAGCAAGACATCATGGCAAATCAGAAAATGACGCATGGTAATTGACTGGTTAAGTCACCTAATCAATGCATGAAAATCATGAAATTTGAACATGACGTAGGGTTAAATGTGAAGAAAAAGTGTGATTTAGACATTTAAACCTAAATCTATGTGCAAAAGGTCACATAAATCCATTAACATTGATATGTGACTTATCATTAGGAGCAAAATGCATGACAATTTCAGTTGTGGTTTATCGACTTGATCCATGGTTTTTACATGGTCAATGATCCTCAAATGAGGCATGCCATACATCATTGCGAAGCTTATGATATGCTCTAAGTATATCTAGAAGGCATCAAGCACCAAATATGCTCTTGAGGAGCTTGATTGAAGACATTTTCATAGAAACGCAATCAATTAAAATCACAGCAGGGATTGCACAAAACATGGATGATGTTCATTGAAATGAAGACATAAAAAAAAATCTATGGAAGTCCAAGTATATGGAAGGAAATGTCCTGATAATCTATCATGAGACATCGAAGTCCTACTTTGTTCACAAAAATCTATACGAAAACAGAAAAGAAACAGAGCAAAAATCCAACATTATAGATTGCAGCAACTCAAACGTGACTTTATGGAAGCCATTGACCTTGCTAACGATGACCATTTGATTCAATCTATACCATGTTAGAAAGCTTATGAAATTTCCAATGACTCTCATGAAAGATTCAACTCCAGCAAAGCATGTTTACTAGCTCGAATTTGAGCACACGCATCAGGTCTCAAACATGACAGATTCTGGACTGAACTTTGGACATGTGAAAACCATATCAAATGAGATTCAATCAAGGCATTCTATAGCTCATTGGAAATATATTCGACCCATCTTCGACTTTCATGAAGACTTCGAACACAGAAAACCACAACAACCAGCTCATATCAAGTCATTTGCACAGAAGGTCAGATCAGCGAAAGAAACAGAATATCAGAGCAGAACAACTATTCAATCCCACAATATTCCACTATCATGAAGCATCGATCCATGAATCTAAACTCCACTCCACTAGCAGTCAAATCCTCATTAGATTCAAATAGATTGTATCTTGCATCTCTTTAAGGAAAAGCACCGTCAGGCATTCACATTTCATTTCCTAGATAACACTTGTATTTGCTATGAGAATGACCGGATACTATGTTCTGATTATGAAACATCCCTACAATTATGCATAACGAGACACTTTCTAATGTTAGAGAAGCCAATCAAAGAGACATTCACAGCATGACAAACAGTGACAGTACCTCCTTAAACACCATGAAAGCAAGTTCCAACAAGCATACCTCTGTAATAAGTTTCAGCTGATGGACATAGTCTTTGCCTGGGAATAGGGACCGCCTAGTCATAATTTCACCAAGTATGCAACCCACAGACCAAATATCAATCGCAACAGTGTACTCTGAACAATTAAGGAGCAGTTCTGGTACATGATACCAACGAGTAACAACATGCTCAGTCATAAAATTCGTTTCAGATGTGGTCCTAGCTAGCCTAAAATCTCCAATTTTAAGGTCACAATTCACATTCAGAAACAAGTTGCTTAGCATCAGATCAACACAGGACTCACATCGACAATCTCGGATCACCACTCAAAGACAGAAAAAGAAACAGCACATTGAGATATTATATCAGCACCAAGCATAGCGACAAAGAGAATCATATCGACAATGAGAATCATAACACCAATTCAATGACAAATGAATATCATATTCTGACAAAAGACAACCATAAATGAAGTTTCAATGAATCAAGAACAGGTCAGATTGAGGTAGCGTGATTTTCGGTTCAAAGATTGAACAGAAAGCACTTCCTGATTCAGTTAGTTTGAGCATTCTGCCAAACGAGTGATATGCATTTTGATCAAGGAGTTTATATACGTATACAAAGTGACGTTCAATTTCAGATCGTCATCAAAACATCAACTCAGGTTCAAGACATTAAAAGAGCTTCGGTCACAACCTTCTTTTTTTCTCACAAACATCAAATAGAACTCAAAGCCTTTGTTTCATCCGATAAAGCTCAAGAAGGCCTCTGTTTCATTCGCAAGCAATAGACACGGAGCGAATTTACCCTGTTAAATTGAATTTCTAGCCTCGGCTGGCGAGAAGATCGGAGAATGGAGGTCCTGGACGTGTCAGCGATGAAGATCGACGCCTATGACTTGAATGAATCAGGGAAGGATCGGAAGCCGTTGCTGTCGTTGATGCTGTCGCCGACTGGCTTCGGAGCTCGATCCTTGGAACCGAGCCGATTCCTCTGAACTCGTCGCGAATATGAACTTCGCGCTTCAAGCAAATGGAGCCCAGAGAGAATCGTCCCTAGAGAGAAAGTCCGTTCGGCCGTTTAACCGAGAGAGCCCGAAGAGTCCTCGAGCGAGCGCGGGAGAGAGAGAGAAACGGTTTTCAAGAGAGAGAGAGAAAAATGGATCCCTCCAATGGCCCCACTCTTTCCTTTTTCTATTATTTTTTCTTTCTTTTTTATTTTTTCCTCTTCTCTCCTTTTTCTTTATTTCTCTCATTTTTTTTTGTTTTCCTTATTTCTAATTTTTTATCTTTTCATTTCAATTTTTTTTATTCATTTTTTTTATTTTTGCAAAAATATTTGTTTAAAATGTCGACGAAAATTTCGGGTGTCAACGAGACATGAACTTGGTACGCCTCAATATCAAATCACATCTTATGGCTATAGGTGAACCTCGACTTGTACTGAACAAAAGCTACAAGCCATGACTTCGTTCTAGTCATACAAGAAATTCAAGCATGTGAACAAGTCATAGAATACGTAAATGATTCAAGAATCAATCGACCTACCATTGGTTTGTTCGCAAGAGGATTTCCTAAGGTCGAAGATGTCCCCAATGTTACTAAAAGAAGGGAGAAACTACACTTACCTGGATGAACCTTGAACTAAAGCTCAACTACACAAGATGACCAACTTTCCTTGGAGGCCAAAAGAGAGAAAGTGGGCGTGAGAGAGAGGGTGACTAAGGAGGAGGAGGGAGGAGGAAATGGGAGCAAGGTGGTAGAAATGAGAAGGGACTACTCCTATTTATAGCCCTTGGTGTCATCATTACTAAGCCAAGCGGTCCAATCCTAAGTTTTCATGTGGCCGCCTACTTTCCTTGGGTGGTAAGTTTACTTTGCCTCATAATTACACCTAGAAAGTGAGTTAGCATGGCTAAAGGCCTTACTTGGCAATCTAAGCTCCTAGGTGTCATCGATTATGGCCCGCTTTTCGCACTTCCATTGGTCCACCTATATGCCGCATTTAATGGACATTTAATAAAGTTTGACAATAATTGTACTATAGTTGCCAACTTGACAATTCTAGAACATTCGGTTATTAATGAGAGCTCGTGTATCACTCTCTAATCGGTCCACTTGTGTGCCACCTTTTTCTAGAATCCTCAAAGATATTTTGGCCGCCATCATGACTTTTGACTATTCAAAGAACAACTCACCCCTTCATTTAATGAGGGATTTCTAGAAATTTCCTTATTTTGTCTTTTTCTTCATTAATAAGGCGGTCTAGAGAATTCTATTATTCAAGCTGGTTTCGGGCTGAAGAAGGGATCATTAGGTACACCTCGAAAAATCGAATCACGTACACCCGAGGTTCGGCTCTTACGTCCCATATTCGCCCAAACCGTTCCTTTCTATAGTCGGTCAGCCAATAGGGTCGGTTGTCTTTTGATCGGTTCAACATCAATCCTAAGGCTACCCATAGCCTAGCACAAAGCCAAGGCACTCATGGACCTTAGAATAAGTGACGGAATAGTCGGGTCTATCCCAAGGCTCATTCCGGTCGGCACCCAATCCACTAGTAGGGTTCATGGTCGGTGCATTACCAATCCATGACTGGGTATCACTAATTTGATATTCCGTTCTGATCAATAAGAATTAAATAGGGAATGATGCATTTTTGGTTGGAAGACAATCGCATTTGATCAATTCGGATCGTCCGTATATCAGTGCATAACCGGGCGGAATCACCCGCGGCCAGAAACTGCAACCGGTTGGATCGACCCATTACCATTCGCCGATCCAAAATCATCCCGTGATCAATTCTTGTGATCAAAAAGTCATAGTATAAGCTGGTGATCCTATCCCATCGATATGATCAGTAGAAATTCACGGCCGACACCGTGACCAATTCGTGATGGGTCGGTCGGTTAGTTGGTCCATGACTGATCCGCGACTTTTTGCTGATCGAACCAATCGATCCATGGCCAATGGCCCATGATCGATCCTTTTTGGACCTTATGGCCGATCCTTACGGGGTCGGAATCGATGATGTTACAATGATTGTGAGTGTTAGGGTTAGAGGAGAGACTTAAGCACTATTTATAGAGTTTCTAGCTAGGCCCTCTCATTATGGGCCGAGCTCAACTCAGCTCACACTAGTCAGCCCCATATTAGACTAATTAATAAACCTTCTATCTCACCTTAGACCAACCTCGTAAATCGGTAAATTACAATATCAATTAATGTAGCCCATCTAATGTGTTTTGGGTCAGGTCGGGTCGGGTTGCTGGGTTTCTCGCTTCTTTTTTTTTTTTCACCTTTCTTTTCTCTAGGGTTCAGGTTGGGATGGTATTGTCAATACAGTTAATACCATTAGGGTTTGTTACCATATTGGTCTTCAAAGTGACAGAAAGCTAAACCTCGTGAGGAAAAACAGCCTCAATTGAGGCAGCACAATATGGTCAGCCCAAACACTGGCTCCTAATTTCATGCTTTCTTTCTCTCTTTCCCTTTTCTCCTAATAATGCAACGGAGCTCGAATACTTGATTACTTCCCCAGTGGTTGTAACAGTCCCAATCTTATGCGAACAGGTTATTACAAGAACACAAAATACCTATTAATAATTCCCGCGGATGCTATTTTTTCAGGGACATGCCATATGATGCAGAACCTGCTAACCAAGTTAATTGTATCTTCTCGAGGCTACTAGATATTCATGAATTGGAAAGAACTGGTGAGTATGACTTGTCCTTAAACTATAGTCCAACAAAAAGCTTCTTGGTGGCGATGAACAGAAGAAACATCATAGAGAAAACAAAGACCCCATAAAGACAAAGTGGATGGCTCATAAATTACTTTGGAATGCATAGCGTGGTTGGTGCAGCACCAATACTCACAGCGCAGCCAGTTGCAAGAGCCCTGCAAATAGCGACCAGTGTGCTAAAAACGAGAAGAGCCGTGACTAAGAATCACTGGAAGATGCGGAGTCGCCGTGATTGCCACAATTAGAGACTTCTTCTTTGAGAAGTAGAGAGCATGTTGAGAGCCCATCTTCTTCTTTGGTCTCTCTCACCATGTCTCCTTATTTCTGATGAGCAACACGGCCGCAAACGATCGACACGAAAAGGTCTTGGGCTGACCACCCCTAGTTTCCCTTTGCAAACGCTACCCCTCCACGACCTTGTCACGGCATGAACACAGGATGCAAGAAACAACCAATATTTCCTGAAGCATATCAAATTTAAGAAGATGTCCCCATATCTAGTTGAGGCATTTCATCGAACAGTTGGAGCATACTATCGAAACGAGAGATTTCCGCCTAGACCGAGACTCAAACCTGGATTGGGACTCATGACAAACAACAAGCATGGACCAGGATAGCAGCACATATACAAGCGAGGCCGGAACTCGCACGAATTGGAGAATGCCAACCCGGTCTTGCGAGCCCAAAATAGAATGCGAGGAGAAAGGAATGGGTGTTGTCGGTGGCGTTCCCTACCCGGCTATCAGTGGCGTCGGACGGCGGACGAGCTCGTTAGATCGGGCTGTGTCCGTCTGCCTCGCTCGTCTTCGAGCCGAGGTCCTCGGGAAACAGGTTCCCAAAAATCGGACAAGTCGAAAACAGGTGAAACTCAGGGCCAGAACCTACTGAAGCTCGGTGCAAGGGAGGAGGAGGGGGGAAACGTATGTATGCACGGTGGTCGTTGGGGGCTCAGTCGCTTTTTGCTTTCTCTCCCTCCCTAGAACCTCTTCGACTTCCCTCTCTCACTCGCTCAGATCTGTCGCTTGCTCGCATATCTCACTCTCTTCCTTCCTTCTTGGGCTCGCTCACTCTCAGGCCTCCCCCGATGTCTCTCAGGGTCGTGAAGGGATTTGGGAAGGGGAAGGGGAGGGGTTTCGGCGATGGACAGCAACGATCGACTGATACGGTGGCGGCTAGGGTTCCGACATTGAGACGAGGGGTGGCGACGGCGACGGCAAGGCGGAGGAGCGTCGATCGAAGAAGAGGCCGAACTGGCAGTCGTGAGCGAAGGCACATATGTGTCATCGGAGAAGAAGGTGGAGCCGAGAAAGATGAGAACGTGTTTATGTTTGTTGAATTTGGAGTTAATGTGTTCCAGGTCGAACAATGTTCCAACCCTACCCGACCCTAAACATATATTCTTTGCTTGTTTTATATCTATCTCTTAAACAGTATCAAGACCTGAAAAAAGTATAATACTTGTTTCGTGTTCGGGTTAGGTCGGGTCGGGTTTTTTTGACACCCCTACCTGCTAACATAAAAATGTATTCCGTTATTGACTTCATGTTATCCTAATAGCTAGCAAAGTCTGCATCCGAATTATTTACTAGCTGTAGCATCTAAAAATGTGTGTAAATCAGCATATAGTCTTTTGTCCTCTTTGAGCACCTCAAAACCTCATTGGCAGTGACCCAGTGATCGTGTCCTATATTTAATTAATATTTGCCTAGAAGTCCTATTGCAAAAGCGATATTTGGTTTAGTGCAAATTTACGCATACATGATGCTTTCAAATGCACTACCAGAAGGTACATCATTCAATTTGGTTTTCTCAATGTTTGAATGAGGACAATATGACAGATTCGATTCATCACCCTTAATAACAAGAGCAATTCTTGACTTGCAGTGATGTATACTGAATCTTTCCAAAATACGATTAGCAAATGTTCTTTGACATAAACCCAATATACGACGAGAACAATCCTTACGAATCTTAGTGCCAAGGGCAAAAGATGCCTCATCAAGGTCCTTCATGTCAAAAATTTTCGATAAATCTGCTTTGTCTTATGTATCAATTCAAGATCATTGCTTATAAGCAAGGTATTATGTACATAGAATGTGAGAAAAATAAATTCCTTTTGCCTGACATTGCAATATATATATATATATATATATATTGATTTACTTTATTCTCAACTGAACGAAGTGACAACACTATGAAACTTTAATAACATTAATTGGAAAGTTGCTTGAGGCCATGAATAAGACTTTTCAATCTACACACAAGCTTACCTAAGTCATATGCTACAAAACTTTTGGGTTGCACCATATAGACTTCATTATCAAGGTATCCATTTAGAAAGATAGTTTTAACATTCATTTGGCTTAACTCTATATCAAATAGTTTTAACATCCATCTAACTTAACTCCATATGAAAATGAGCTATTAATGCGATGTTCACTTTGAAAGAATCTCTAAAAGAGACTAGAAAAAGTCCACCTCTCTTTTGAGAGTGAAACCTTGGTTACTAGTTTGACTTTAAACTCCTCAATCTTTCTTTGGAGTCTCTTTCAGTCTTGTACACCTATTTGCAATTGATGAGCTCATGACGTTCAGGCAACTCAACAAGTTCCCAAACACTATTATGTTTCATAAATTGCATATTGTCTTTCATCGTATCTAACCATAAATCTAATTGAGGACAAGACACACCATTTGTATAAGTCACTAAATCGACCATGTAGCAAATATTGTAGTCATGCTCTCACAGATAGATTATATAGTCTGGTGGTATAATTGATCGTTTCTTTCTAACAGATCTCCTGAGTGGAGCTACAACCACTTCATCCTGCACTTGATATGCTTGAGAAACTTCATCAGGAACTATCTCAATAACAGTATCTTAAACCCCAATAGGCTTAGTCTGTTGTGTAGAGGACTCCACAATTGTCTGCATGGGTAAAGGCAAAGACAAAGTGATCTTCACCATACTATTGTCCTAAATAGTTTGAGAATAGTTATCCTCCACGGCAATGTCAAACTCTAGAAACTTTACTGTCTGTGATTCCACAATTCTTGTACCATTTTTGAGATTATAAATTCAATCCCCCTTCAAATGATCTAAGTAAGATACAAAATAATACCGAGTTGTTCTAAATTCCAACATGCTTAATATTAGATTATATAACTTCACTTCTGCAGGACACCCATAAATTTTAAAATGATTCAAGTTAGATTTACATCCAATCTATAACTCAAAAGAAGTCAATGCAACGATTTTGGTAGAAACACGACTTTGTATGTGAAAAGATCGCTCTCAAAGTGTCACCCCATAGAAAATCGGGTAAATTAATGCTATCAATCATACTCCTCATGTAACGTCCTCGATTCTGACCCCGTAAGGATCGACCATAAGGTCCTAACAGGATCGATCATGGGCCATTGGCCATGGATCAATCGGTTCGATCGGCAAGAAATCGCGGATCGGTCATGAATCGACCGACCGACTGGTCACAAATTGGTCGAGGTGTCGGCCATGAATTTCTACTAACCATACCGATGGAATAGGATCATCAGCTTATAAGATAACTTTTTGATCACGAGAATTGGTCATGGGATGATTTTGGATCGGTGGATGATCATGGGCCGATCCAATTGGTCGCAGTTTCTGGTTGCGAGTGATTCCACTCAGTTATGCGCTGATACACGGATGATCCGAATTGATCAAATGTGACCATCTTCTAACAAAAAAATGCATAATTTCCTATTTAATTCTTAGTGATCAGAATTGAATCTTGAATTGGTGATGTCCGATCATGGATTGGCAATGCACCGGCCATGAATCCTACTGGTGGATCGGGTGTCGACCGGAATGAGCCCAAGGATAGACCCGGCTATTTTGTCACTAATTCTAAGGTCCATGAGTGCCTTGACTTAGTGCTAGGCCATGGGTAGCCTTAGGATTGGTCTCGAACCGATCAAAGGACAACTGACCTTATTGGCCGACCGATCGTCCCAATGAACGGTTTAGGCAAGCATGGGGCATGATGGGCGAACCTCGGTTGTAGTGATTCAATTTTTTGAGGTATACCTATTGATCCCTTCTCCAGCCCCGGAACCAACTTGGATGATAGAATTCTCTAGACCACCTTATTAATGAAGAAAAAGACAAAAGCATGGAAAATTCTAGAAACCTCTCATTAAATGAAGGGATGAATTGTTCTTTGAATAGTCAAAAGTCATGATGGCGGCCAAAATATCTTTGAAGATTCTAGAGAAAGGTGGCACACAAGTAGACTAATTAGAGAGCGATACATGAGCCCTCATTATGACCGAATATTCTAGAATTGTTGAGTTGGCAACCTAAAGTATCATCATCATTAGACTTTATTAAATACCCATTAAATGTAGGGTATTGGTGGACCAATGGAGCGAGAAGTGGGCCATAATCGATGACGCCTAAGAGCTTAGATTGCCAAGTAAGGCCTTTAGCTTGGCCAACTCACTTTCTAGGTATAATCATGAGACAAAGTAGGCTTGCCACCTGTAACATCCTCGATTTCGACCCCTATTTTGGCCCCGATTAGTAGGCCAGAGCCCGGTATGTCAAAGGCGAGACTTGGCCATGAGCCGGTCCGAAGGCCGGTCATGAGTCAATTGGCCGTTCAGGGATCGGTAACCCAAGGTCCAGTTATAAAGTATTCGACTATGGAAAGGTTATTCAATCATAAGGATCGGTCGTGGGATGATCACGTGCCATCATGGATCGGCGGACAATCATGGCTCGATTCCACCTAGTCAATGCACTGGTTGCGGGTGATTCCACCTGGCCATTATATTGGTTGTGGCTAACCATGAATCGATCCAATGCGACCATGAGTTGAAATGGATCGTTTGATCCCACACGATTGCATGACAATCGATAATTGACCATGAATTAAATAAACTCAACGTGGTTCAATTTCGGATTGACCAGGAGTTGTGGTGCAGTCACAGGACCGGCTACAGGATTGGTCGATTGGCCCAAGGATTGACCACAGGACTGGCCAAGCAGAATTGACCCACGGGCTAGCCCATAAACTGGTCAGAGGACCGACCGATTAGGCTAGGACCTAGCAAGCAAACCCAACTGCGACCCCTTTTCTCGATAAATGGAATTTCGAACTTGGTTTGGCCAATCAAGCTAGGTTGCGTCTGGCTTTGTTTGGGCATGGCTTAGGCACGAACCTCGAGCCAAAAAAGGTAATTGATTGTGGTTGGACTCTATTGACTCTCACCCAAAGAGATGGCCTTCTAACTTGATAATTTCCATGGTGTATTTAATATTCTTGGAAGGTAGCCTATTAATGCATGATGACTAAGTAGGACACCTGACCCATTAGTTTTACTCTTGGAATGTAATCATGAAATTTTGGATGGTTATATATTAAAGAGAGGGTGAGTCATAAGCTCATTAATGGTAGGGAGTGACTCATGACCTAGAAGAATGATGACAAGGGATCTTCAAGGTCAAGTAGGACGCCACCCCTTCTCCTTAGGCTTGCCACTTAAGGTTTCATAGGTTTTGATTCTCCAGTTTTACGAAATCCCTAGACCTTCGCTGTTTTCCAATTTTATAGAGCTCTTTGTACTTCGAATTTGGAGAAACTTCCTGCATAAAAGTTGTTCAAAACATCTTAATATAAAACATACTTAAATTTCATATTTTTCTACAGTGAAATGGTAGGGAAGAAGGCCCAATCATTCACCGTCTAGAACCTGTCCCGTGTAGTAAAAACAGCGACCCAATTGCCTTGTCGATTTTTTATAAACTTTTTCCTTTCGAATTTGAACAATCTTTCTTCACAAAATTTTTAAAGGACATCCATTTATACAACAAATATAAATTTCAAAGAGTTTTGTGAATATTTGGATTTCTAAATGAGTCTCTCTCTCCGACCGTTGAATCTGCTCGACAGATGAATTTTTGGGCTGTGTTCAGTGATTTCCTGTTTTTTTCCACAGAACGAATTATACTTGATTTCCTTCATGAAAAATGTCATTTAGGATCTTATTTACAACATATTAAATTTTTATAATTTATTGAGCCCATTTGATAAGGTATTGACGCTGATTTCAAAAAATGCTCGAAACTGTTTTCACCCCAGGACAAGAGGGCCACACACCCAACTTGGAAGGGAAGAGGGTTGCACGCCCAACTTAAGGAGCAAGGCTAATCTAGAATCTTCTTAATTTAGGATAAGGATGCATTAAATATCTTTGGACTCTAGTTCTTCAATGCCAAGTTGAGGTGTCCTCAAAGGAATAGGCCACGATGCCTCCCAACCTAAAAACTTGAAGAGCAAGTTTGTAATATGAATATATCTAGCCTAATGATTACTCAAGATTCAAACATTAAATGGGAGAGGCTTAGTCATTGGCTTAGGTGTCCCCATAATAATTACATGTAATTATTCCATGATGACTCAACCCCTTAGATGGATCAATGGAAAGATGAGCAAGTGTCGCCCTAGGAACTAGACTTGCCACCCATCTCTTTAGCTTGCCACCTCCTCAACCTAGATTATCCATCCACATGAAGATGATTGGTCCATTTGGAAAGATCATCATGAGTCGTTTGCCTATAAATAGAGGCCTTCCCTCCCCTCATTTCCACACCACTTCCTCTTCCTCCCTCACTCTCTCGACCTCACCCTCACCATCGCCCTCTCTCTTTCTCGTGGCCATGCCCTCTTGCTCATTCGCTAGCCTGCACGTTGCTCGGTCACCTAGGCCATCCCTTGAAGTGGAGTAAGTAGAACTTACTAATATTTGGCTAGGACATTGTGTTACACTATTCCGAGTGTGTGACGAGTCCTTGACTGAAGTTGATTGGCATGTTGTTGCTTGAACTTGTTTGATAATGTTCTGATTGTTCGTATGTTGTCGATTTATTTTATGATGATGCTTATGCCCATGAGCCAAAGTATGTTTTGAACTATGAAAAGGGATCTTGTTGGTCTTGGACGTGCGTTGAAACGTAATGGACTAGGCCTTACTTGGTTTCGGTTCGATATTGAGGCGTATCGATTCCGAGTCATGTTCGGTTCTAGGTCGGCGTTCAATCGTAACTGCTTAAGTCACGAGCCTTGAGTAGTAAGTAGAACTTACTAAAATTTGGCTAGGACGTTGTGTTACGCTATTATGAGCGTGTGACAAGTCATTGACTGAAGTTGATTGCCTTGTTGTTACTTGAGGTTGGGTTGTGTTTGCTTGGATTGGTTTAGACTTTGTTCCTCGATTGAGTTCGATTTTCATTTGATGAACTTTGGCTCGTGCTTTGGTTTGAGTTGCTTAGGAAGAAGCCCGGTTCATGTGTTTATTGGATATGCTTTGATTTTTTCTTTGATACAAACCTATGTGAAAAACGTTTTTGTGAAAGCTTGGTATTACCTTACAAAACTATTTCCAACCGTTTTCACAAATGCATGTTCTAGTTCACGCCCCGAGCTCCGAAAAGGGGTTCTGTTGGCCTTGAACATACGTGGGATCACGACGGATCGGTCCTCTCTTAGTCTTGGTGTGATATAAAGGGGTATCGTTCCCGACCCAACTTTGGTACTAGGTCGGTGAACATGTCATGACGGGCTAATTCTTTCATGGTCTCGATGCGGTATTGAGGCGTATCGCTCCCAAGCCAAGTCTGGTACTAGGTCGGTGAACATGTTACGACAAGCCGGTCCTATCATGGTCTTGGTGCGATATCAAGGTATATCATTCCCGAGCCAAGTTGGGTACTAGATCGGTGCTCAAACGTGTCAAATCAAATCGCGATCCTTGATTCGTGCTCGGCATGCTTAAAGTTTCGATTTTTGTAAGTCATTTCACACACTTATGCATGGCATGCCTTCGGGCCCTTGAACTAAAAGTGAAGATAAGAATTGGATTGTGATGCTTGATGCATGGTCACACGATGGACTAATTTCTAGCCGTCGACCGATGGATTTCGGCGACGTTGCCCGATGGACTCATAGTCGGAGGACCGCTGTCACCCTTGGATTAGGGGACGTTGCCCGATTAAGTTTGGATGCTCGACGGATGCATAGTCGGAGGACCGTCATCACCCTTGGATTAGGGGACGTTGCCCGATTAAGTTTGGATGCCCAGTGGATTCCGAAAGAGTCGATGGATTTTGACTATTAATAAATGAACCTTGTGTGCAAGAGTTCCTCACATTATAAAATGGATTTCGGTTATACTTGCATAGAAGTGAGGCGTGAGTTCCTCATACATTGGAATGGATTTTGTTTTTGCTTGTATAATATTGAGTGAGGCGTGAGTTCCTCATGTTGTGGGTGAATATTGGTTTATGCTTGCATACTATTGATTGAGGATTCCTTATGTTTCATCCAAGACAAAGCTTTTGTTTTGTTATTGATCTGCCATCGACTAATGTTTTGGATAAGTTATGTGCTTGTTGATGGGCAAGGCATCCTCCTACTCGGAAATTAGTGGGTTTTACTTGCTGAGTCTATGACTCACCCTATTGTTTTTCAGAATTGTAGGCATTGAGGTCTCCCACTAGTGCTAGAGCTGCAGTCTTGCTAGAGGAGATAAGGTTTACCCAATCTTTGAAGCATAGAAAATGTAGTGGTTGTAAATATAATGACCCGTGACAATGGGGCCTATAAATGTAACTGATATAATTGTATATTTGCAAGTGGTTGTTTTCCTGGCTGCTTATTGTTGTCTGGGTGTTGTTTGTAACGCTTCCGCATGTGCTTAATGAAAAGATAAAAAGAATGGGACGGTGATGTACCTAGGACGTCGCAAAAATAACCCCTGTCGCTCGTGATCTTGGAGATGGAGTTGGGGTTGTGACACCACCCAAGGAAAGTAGGCGGCCACATGGAAACTTAAGATAGGACCGCTTGGCTTAGTAATGATGACACCAAGGGCTATAAATAGGAGGTGTCTCTTCATTTCTCCTCACCTTGCTCTCATTTTCTCCTCCTTTCTCCTCCTTAGTCGCCCCTCTCTTTCCTCACGCCCTCTCTCTCCTTCGGCCTCAAGCAAGCCACCCATCCTTGTAGGTTGCACGCTAGTTCGAGGTTCATCCATGTAAGTGTAGTTTCTCCCTTCTTTTAATAACATTCGGGACGTCTTTAACCCTAGGAAATCCTCTTGCAAACAAGTCAAGGGTAGGTCAATTGATTCTTGGATGATTGATGTATTCTATGATTTGTTTATGTTCTTGAATTTCTTGTATGGTTAGAATGAGGTCGTGGTTCATAGCTTTCGAGTGGTACAAGTTGAGGTTCGCCCATAGCCATAAGATGTGATTTGGTATTGAGGCGTACCGAGTTCATGTCTTGGATTGGTGCGGGGTTCCTTGATTCTTGTTACTCGAGTGGAGCTTTGGGCTTAGGCTCGTACGTGATGTTATTGATGAGGAAATTCATGATTTCATGGCACGTGCATCATGTTTGAGCATAAAGTGCATAGTTCATGGCACGTGCATAAGACTTGAGTACACCCTCAAGAAGGGCTTAGTACTCGAGCAAATATAAGAAAAGATAAGAATGAGGTTTGAGTCCCAGAATTCCTAGCAAGAATTGGGTTCGAGTCCCAGAGGCTGGCATAAGAGTTGGGTTCGAGTCCCAAGCATATTAATTGGGTTTGAGTCTCAGAAGCCGGCAAAAAGCCAAAAGCCCTTCAAGCTATCCAGCATTGTCATACTTGCCAAAATGATCATTACCACGGTCAGGTCTGATAACCTTTATGACTTATCCCAACTGTTTTTTGATTTTAGTCTAAAAAAAAGTTGAATTTATCAAGAGATTCAGACTTTTCTTTAATCAAATACAGAAGAAATAGTTGTCAATGATTCTGTTGAAATAAAAAATTTCTCCATAATGTTACCATATAGGGTCCACTAAGATAAATGTAAATTACCTCTAATAGGTTAGAACTTCAGACTGCAGTTTTATTTTTTATCTTAGTCATCTTACTTCTACAATAATCTACGCAAGTCTTTAGGTAACTTTTAAGAATAGACAGAATATCAACATTATCAAAATTTGTACATGTGACCAAGACGTTACTACATGAGATTATTCCTTAGGCAAAAGCCTTTCGGAAACAACATTTTCAATCGTATCTATGACATATATATCATTGAGAGTTTAACACAATCTATACAATCCATTGGACATAATGTAGTACTCAACCTTATTTGGATTAAAGAACACAAAAATAATATTGTTTTTTTTTTTTAATTTCAAAAATAGCTACATGTGTTCAAACATGATATGAAAACTAAGTTCCATCTCAAAGAAGGTAAATAAAATGTGTTTCTTAATATCAAATTAAAAACAGAATATAAAATTAAAATGATATCTCCAACGAACTCAACATCGACTTTATTGTTGTTTCCCACGGTGAGCTATTATTCATCCTGATTTGGCTTCTTTAGATTTATGAATCCCCATATGGAAAATGCAAATAAATTTGTTGCATTACTATCTAGCCATCAAGAACTGGATGGGGCTTCTAATAGGTATTGGATTCATAAATAATGTCAAAAAATCATTACCTGCAGGCTCACGCTTGGATAACCAAATTTTTGTATATTTACTATAGTCTATCTTTATGTGACCTTTCTCCTTAAAAAAAAAAAAAAAAAAACAATGATCACCTTCCGTTGAAGGATGCTTTCTTATGACCCAAATTGTCAGAATGACCGGTGGTTTGATGAGTTCCTTTATGAGTATGATTTTTGGACTTTAAATCTACCATCTTTAGAATATAATCTCTAACCTCATCAGAACCATCATACCTTATATTGAAGAGTTCTTGCAGATGTATCCTAATCTCGGCATTAGACAAGACATAATTTCAAGCTACCAAGGCTTCCATCATTTTTTTTAGCAATGCAGTCAGTTGGTAAACAATTTTTTAAGTATTCTTGAATGGAATGCTTTTTGAATAACAGGCAAATCCATTTTCCTTTTCCAAACAAAATCCTCATTCCACTACTTAAAGTTTGAACCTTAATAGTTATGGAGTTATTGACTACGGATAAGGTAATTGAAAAAGCAAGCAATGTATAATTAGCATCATGTGAGTACCGTGTAACTTGAAGACGTACAAGTATACATTTAGAGAGTTATATACACAATCACATAGTCACATTTAGGCAGAATACATGACATACAGTTGTATACTCCCCACATGACAGCGGCCATGAGAATATGTTCCAACTTTCATGAATTCATCACATTTGGGTGTATGAACTACTAGATCAGTCACTCCTCTACCATCCTCCATGAACTAATACATAATCACCTCCTTTGGGAGTATGATCACACATTAGAACATGAGATATCTTATCATTATACGAGACCGATATTTCTAAAACCCAATCAAGTGTGCTACTTTGGCGGTCACAATTCGATTGAATCTTTGAAACTCTCTTATATCGGGGATATAAACTTTACATCTCACATATACTATATACATGTGATTTTAACTTTAGTGACAGGGACAATTCATCACTAAAATCACATATCATGCTAATTACATTGCTTTATTCATTTATACAAGTTAAATTTTATAATCTTATCAATGAATCATACTCTACACAATCTTTATGTGATAATATATATGTGAGCTTGCACTTGTATTTCCAAAATCATAGAAAAATACATAAAATTACACAAAAATACCCTTAAAATACCTTTAAAACATGTGCATTTAGGATTCCATACGTACTTTCACATTCATAAAATAATTAAAAATAAAAAATAAATATATTATAGTGTAGAGCATTTCTATACGAGCATATATGCTCCAAGAACACCACAATCGAAACTTGAACGCGCTCTCACCAGCCTTCGGAGTGCGCGGCGCGTGCAGCGCAGAGCTGCCTGGACCAGTTTGATTGCTGGTCCGATCGGTTCGACTAGTCAACTTCTTGTACGACCGATTAGACTAGTCAATGGATTGTTTGACCGGTCAACGCATCGGTCTGACCGGTCAATGCATCGGTCCAACCGATTGACCAGTCCAGTCAACGAAGAATCAAGTCGGTTTGGTCAACGAGTCGGATTCGGGTCAATCAACTAGGTCAAGTCAATAGGTCAAGTCCCAAGTTGGGTCGAGTCGATCCGCGACCTTGGTGGCTGAAGTCACTGCGCATGAGGGCGCGTGAGTGCATGTGGGGGCACGTGTGGCATCCACCAGCGGCACGCCGGCCATGGTTTTGCTTGTCTCGACGAGCCCGTTTATTTTTGTAATTAAAATTGTTTTTTATTGAACAAAAAATCACGAAAATAGGGCAAAAAACTATGCATTCGAGTTCTAAGCTATGACTGCTCTGATGCCACATGTAAAATGCGAAAACGCAATCCCGAGATCTCCATAGCTAGAACAGAGCACATATGTAATCATGTAAATAGATTTACGCACCTGATTTAGAGCACCATTTTTTATGCAGAATAGCGATAGTCCAAACTCAAGAACTTTTCCTCTATTGCCCTTTATATTACTAGCTCAATGAGATGGCTCCTTACCCTTAGCGCTTAGGAAATGCCCCTTTTTTAGGATAATTGTGAGTGTTAAGGTTAGAGGAAAGACTTGAACACTATTTATTGAATTTCTAGCCAAGCCCTCTTATTACGAGCCGGGCTCAACTCGACTCACACTAACTAGCCTCATATTAGACTAATTAAGAAACATTCTATCTCACCTTAGACCAACCCTATAAAACGGTAAATTATAATATCAATTAATATAACCCACATTAATAAAACTCTTACATAACCATCAAGTTCAAGATCAAGGCCTAGCATACCCATGGCGGCGGTAAGGACATCAGAGAGGTCAATGTGCCCATGGGTTATCTTGTGACATCTTGATTTTCAAACCCTGCTTTCGATGAGATGAAATGGGCTTTTCATCGACGCACCTATAGTTCTTTTCTCTGAGTTGGCCACTCACGAGATAACTAGCCTATAAGGTGAAGCCGTTAAGGAATCTAAACGCGACTGACTAGAGAATTCGACTAGGAATCAACTGCTTGACTGTGCTTATCTACAATGGTCATTACGGCACAGTTAAAAATCGATTAGAAACCAGAGATAGGTCGATTCGATAGAACCATGTGATTAAGTGTGGGTGATTCCACCTAATTACAAAATTCTTGTCGATCGGCACTAGACCGATTTTTCTGTCGTTTTGGTACTCTATGTCCATATTTGAAACCTCGAGATTTTCACGACAACCAAGAGTCGCCAATGTGTCGAAGATGTACAATGTGGTTCGAAAATAATTGACTATAGGTCAATTGCGCTAAAAATTCCTAAAAGCTACCTAGTAGGTTAGGTCACGCTAAAATCGCGTCTGGTTGAAATTAACCACGAAATTGAATCCGATTACAGGAATTGAAAGTTCTGGCATGTCACGATTTATTTCAGGAACATCAACTTATCTTTTGAAGAAATTTCAACGAGCTCAAGATTTTTATAGAAAATCAATTCGGACAATTTGGAAAAGAAAAGAAATTCGGATGGGCCAAATAGAGGGGATTTTTGGCCTCCAAAGTGAGCTATTTGGTGAAGGGAAATTGTGGAAATTGTGTAGGCTTCCTCCTCAGCAAAATTAGACATCAAATTGGGGAAAGTGATGAAGAAATTGAAGTCCAAGTGGTGAAATTCGTAGGCTTGTGTGGGGGCCGCAACATTTGGCACCAAAATTGGCTATTTGTGGAAATGATTGTGCAAGAAAGTATTGGGGACAAAGGGGATATGCATGGAGACTTTTAGGACCAAGTGATGATGAATTTAGCATATTTTCTTTGACTTCCTTGGCCTTGTTCTCTCTCTCTCCCCCATCCCTTCCCTCTCTTCCTCTTTTGCACGCCAACTCCACCGCCCCCGTGTGTTCCTGCTTTCCTTTCATTTTCCTTCGACAACTCCAGTTGCTCCATTGGGAATTCTACAGCTCCATGTCCTCTGTCCCTCCACCGAAGCAACCCCTTGCAGCTTCACCATCTTTTGTCTCCACCGATCCCCCTTCATCCGCGACGTCCCTAGCAGCGACCAAATTCTGCAGCTTCACCATCAATTGTCTCTCTCCACCGATCTTCCCTTCACGCTGCCACTCACCCGACATCCATCCCCCTCCATTTCTCTCTCTCGTTGCCTCACGCCCACGCATCGTCCACTCACGCCAGCCCACATCTCCACGCTCCATCAACTCCAACCACCTCAAGAAGTTAGCTCGCCAATTTTATTCAGCAGGTCAGTTGGCCGCCATCCCCCATGCCAGTGACACCACCCGTCGCTAATTCTGCCGCAAGTTCTCACCCCTCACGAAGCCAGACCAGCCTTCCGCTCCGACGTTGCCGCGCTACCGAAGTCAGCCCACGCGTCCACCATGGAATAGCCCCGCCAACAGCCATCGTTTAGCCATCTTCCACTCGCCGCTCAGCTCGTACCCAACAACTGATCAAGTAGCAAGTAGTGGGCTTGTTGGGCTTTTTCAGCTCGGTCCGAGCTTCCTTTGGCATCGCCGTAAGCCCAAGTTTCGGCTACTGTTCCGTCGCTGTCGCCGTGGACTCACCGGCTCGCTAATCCAGTGAGTTTACTCACTAAACTCTGCTTAGGGAGTTAATGATGCTTAGGGGTTGATTAGTTTAAGCTAATTAAGGTTTAGGTGGTTTGTTATAATGGATTAATGATTTAATTATCCGTTTGTACATGTTAGGTGGTTAGAACGGATAGATGAGGGGCTAAAGTAGTCGTACTATTTATCTAGATAGGTTCGGAAATTTTCCCGGCCCGTTCGGGCGGTTAATTAAGCATTTCTGCCCTAAGTTGGTATTTTTGGTATTTAATTGCATTTATTTAATTATTTTTGGTATTTACTTAATTATTTATTATTTTTTTGAAATTATACCGAGATATCCGGTGACCGGAATTTCGTGCTAATTGCAGTGGTGTGCTTAGTTTATGCAATTGAATGCTAAATTGTGCAAATTGAGTGGTAATTGTGATTTTGGTTATTTATTCCAAAATTGTGGAATTTTGATATTTAATTAGAAAAATCCTGGATGTCGGGTTTTGACACCGAAAATGGTTTTAAGGACTAGATCGAATCGTGGGATTTTAAAAGTGTGTACATCAGCTTGTGAGAGCATTAATTCGTCAGCTTGTGTGAGCAATATCGTGCGTGAGCTTGTGAGAGCATTGATTCGTCAGCTTGTGTGAGCAATATTGTGCGTGAGCTTGTGAGAGCATTGATTCATTAGCTTGTGTGAGCAATATTGTACGTCAGCTTGTGAGAGCATTGATTCGTCAGCTTGTGTGAGCAATATCGTACGTCAGCTTATGTGAGCAATGATCTGTTAGCTTGTGAGAGCACTGATCTGTCAGCTTATGTGAGCAATAATCTGTCAGCTCGTGTGAGCAACAATTTATATCAGCTTGTGCGAGTAGTAAATCCCTGGCTACGCCAGAGGACCGACGTGCGTCGGTAGTTCATGCTTGTGCGAGCAATAATTGAATTTGAACACGTGATTGATTGAATGGATGGATTGATTGATCGTTGGTATTGATTGTATTGATTGATTGAGTATATGAATTGTACTGACGTGCAGGAAAGAACTGAGGCAAGGTAAGTCCTCTGTCTTGTGTGCATAGACTGCCTTTAGGCGTATTTCCTTCCTAGCCAGGGTTTAGGGGATGAACTTGCTGAGACATTGTCTCACCCCGTCGTGGGCTTAACCTTTCAGGTCCTTAGATGGAGGACTCAAAGCCTCGGAGCCTGTTGAAGTGGAGTCTGAAGGATTAGCGAATGTGTCCGACGAGTAGATCATAGGACAGCTTCTTTTGGACTGATCTTTTTGTACCTAAACCCAATTGTTTATGAAAGTGTGGCTTTTGTGAATTTTCCTTCTATCCCGTATAAGTTGCTGTTAGGGGTAATCGTTCGCTTCCGCATGTGCATTAAAATGAATGGGTTGGCGACGCATCCTGGGACGTCGCAATTTTATCGACCACCAAGGGATGGGCACGCCCTCGAGGCTCGGGGCGTGACATATCCAATTGCAACAGCACTGCTTGCCACACACCTACCTCAAGTGTTAGGGGCACTGCCGTACCCTTAGATGCCACCGGTGGCATATCTATCGGCGGCATATCCACTGAGGGCATATCCACCCGGGGTATATCCACCATAGGGATACAATTATCCCTGGCAAGACCAGCACCACTGCTGGCATACCAGACGAGCTGACGGCGGGAACTTCGTGACAGGCGTTGGCAGGCTGGCTCGCCAGAGACAAGGTATTGGATGTGTTCGGGTCGGTTAATGACACTTGATATGATGCTGGGGTCCATATGGAAAAGTCTAGGATAAGAGTGAACTCCATCACCAAACAATTGATAGAAAGTAATTATGAGAGAGAGAGAGAGAGAGAGAGAGAGAGAGAGAGAGAGAGAGAGAGAGAGAGAAAGAGAGAGAGAGAGATTTCGAAAATAGACTAAACAGAAAATCACTAAGGAAAGGGGGGGTGGAGTTGGTGATGAGATATAAGACGCTCTTGCACTATCAAATTACATAAATGCATTTTATCGCGAGACGTTTAACCGTCCCTCTATTTTCATGTTAATTTGGAGATATTAAGAAGTGAAAATTACTCTAAAATCTTTAAGAAAATGTTAGCTAGAAAGACTAATTTGTAAACTCGGTTGACAAGTAACGTGTATATATTTAATTCATTCTCAATATATTACTAATTCGTTTGAATCTCATTTATGGTATATCCTATTATTTCGAAATCAGATTTTACAATAATAAAATAGAATTATTTATTTGGTGTAGGCTCTTTGAAACGGTAGCTGAATAATCACTTTATATAAATAATCGTTGTATATAACGTTAAACCAATTCTGCACTTTTGATTGAAAGTTGTAAAAATATTATCTCCTTTGGTAATATTAAAAGATCATCACCTTTAAAAAATTCAAAATCTCTTGGGTCAACAAGTTCTCGAAGGAGACAATTAGTCACTCCATTGATTTTTTGCTGCCATTAGTGTGAAAAATTTCTTTGGATAAGCGGAAAAAATGGGCCCCACAACTAGAGAAGGGGAAAAAGAAGAGACTCCAAGGACGCGCCCCATTTCCTCACGTGTCCTTCGCGCCGTCCTTGGAATCACGAGCCGACACGTGGACTGGTGTTACGAGCCAAAGCGTGGGGCTCCGACCCGACCGTCGAACAAGAATCTAATATAACATCTCAAGTAGCACATACGCATAGGGTCACTAATTTGATTGGGTGCCTCTTTTTAATTGGTATTTACAGTCATATGTCACGAGTCGATCAATTTCGGTTTATCAAACACTGCGCAGCCTTAGGATCGGTGATCCCAAGTCAGCCTTACACACACACGCTCGAACACAAGAGTCGAATGGGCAAAGAGAGTGTATATTCACTTGTGAACGAACTGATACAAAGTGGGAGAGGGATCCCTATTTATACAAGAGCGGATCGTATCTCAACCGTTGATCGTCCCTCCGATCCAATGGTCTATTTTAAATCCGTATCATCATTACAAGGCTACTCGCAGGCTACTCGATGGCTGTACACGGCAAGCCCTTAGGAAGTCCATGGGTCGCGCTCGTCAGGCCTTGGGCAGACCATGGGCGTGTGTCAGAAGCAAGATCAGGGTTGCAGGTCCGTCTGACACGCGATCAGCCGAACGGTCACGGGCTGTTCGTAGGCCGGCCGATCATCGTTCATGGGTTGCTCATGGATTGCGCATAGGCCTTTCGCTCGTTCTGTTCATGGGTTGATCGTGGGTCGATTATGGGCCGTTCTCGGGTAGCCCTTTATGCGTGACACGGCTGATCACGAGCGGTCTTGGACAATGCTCCGTCCATGGGCCGCGTCATTCTCCCCCTCCTATTCTGGCGACGCCCTCATCACGTCTACAGCATGTAAGGCTTCAATGTGCTTCTTGAACTGCCATAGAGCCTCGGAGAGTTCCAACTCGCTTCACTCTCGGGAAGGCCTCTCCACCGGACGAGGTATTCCTTCCTTGGTGCCCGATACTTCTTCTGTATGATCCGGTCGGCCATGATATTTTCAACATCTCGATCATAGGAGGTCTTCACCCCCAAGCGGTGCTCGATGAGATGTGCCCCGATCCGGGTCATCCTCATCCGCATGGAATGGCTTCAGCATGCTCACACGGAACACGGGGTGTAGCTTGAGCTTGGACAGCAAGTCCAGCTTATACGCCACCTTCCCGATCCACTGTATCACTCGGAAAGGGCCTTCATAGCGACGGATCAACCCTTTGTTTATGTCCCTGTATCGAAGGATGAGGTGCAATTTGGCGAGCACCAAGTCCCCGACTTGAAACTCCATATGCCGTTGCTTTTTGTCGGCCCATTTCTTCGTGCATTTCGCGGCTCTATTCAGACACGCCCGTGCCAAGTCGGCATGCTCATCCCATTCTTTAGCGAGCTTGTACGCGAACGAACTACTCCCTCGGTACCCTGAGGCGATTGCGCTTGGCATGAGCGGCTGCTGCCCAGTCACGATCTCGAACGGGCTTTGGTTTGTGGACTTGCTTCGTTGCAAGTTGTAAGAAAATTGGGCCACGTCGATCAATCATGCCTAGTTCACTTGCGTGTTGCTCACATAGTGCTGGAGATAGATTTCCAGCAATGCATTCACCCGCTCCGTCTGTCCATCGGTTTGGGGATGCATGCTGGTGGAAAGGTTGAGACTCGTCCCCAACAACTTGAAGAGCTCGGTCCAAAACCGCCCGGTGAATCGATGACTGCGATCGCTCACGATTGTGAGTGGAACGCCCTAATACTTGACGACGTGCTTGAGGAACAGCTTGGCGGCTTCCTCGGCTGGGCAATCCTTTGTGCCGGCACAAATGTCGCATATTTGGAGAGGCGATCCACCACAACCACGAGGGTCTAACACCCTTTGGACTTTGGCAAATTCACGATGAAATTCATGGAGACACTCTCCCATGGACGTTCCAGGATAGGCAACGGCTCAAGGAACCCCGCGGGGGACCGTTGCTCTATCTTGTCTTGTTGGCAAATAAGACATGTCCGCACGTATGTTTCCACGTCATCCCGCATATGCGGTCAATAGTACTGATCTTCGATGAGTGCCATGGTGCGGTGGATTCCCGGATGTCCCGCCCATTTGGAGTCGTGGCACTCTTGTAGGATTTCCTTTCGAAGTTTCCCATGGAGAGGCACATAGAGTCGCCGTCCTTTGGTGTAGAGGAGGTCATCCTCGAGCCAAAATCTCCTCGTCAAGCCCTCTTGGGCGTATCGAAGGAGAGCTTGGGCTGTTCGATCATGCTTTAGCCCCTCCTTGATACGATCAACCCATGGGTAGTCGGGCCGGCTCACCACATTGGTGAATTCGAACTTCCTGCTTAAGGCGTCGGCCACGGAATTGGATTTTCCGGGCTTGTATTCCAATGCATAATCGAACTCGGCCAAGAAGTCTTGCCGTTGAACTTGTTTCGGGTTGAGCTTTTTCTGAGTTTGGAAGTAGCTCGTAGCCACGTTGTCGATCTTCACAACGAACCGGGATCCCAAGAGATAGTGCCTCCATGTGCGAAGGCAATGCAGCACCACCGTCATCTCCTTCTCTTGGACCGTGTATCGTCGCTCGGCATCATTCAACTTTCAAGACTCGAAGGCCACCGGATGACCTTCCTACATTAAAACACCACCGATGGCAAAATCAGAAGCATCGGTCTCTACCTCATACGGTTTGGAGTAGTCGGGCAGCATAAGCACCGGCTCCTCGATCATGGCTCGCTTCAACCGCTCGAACGTCTCTTGACACCGATCCGTCCACTCCCACGGCCTTTCTTTCTTCAGCATGTCCGTGAGTTGTATGGTGAGGCGCGGATATTCCCGAATGAAACGCCGATAATAGTTCGTGAGACCGAGAAAGGATCTCAGCTCAGTCACCTGGGTTGGTGGCTCCCAATCAACGATGGCACAGATCTTGGCCGCGTCCATCTGCACACGTCCGCCCCCAACGATGTGCCCAAGGAACGGGATTTCTCTTTGTGCAAAGGCACATTTCTCACGTTTCACATATAAGTCGTTTTCTCGAAGGGTCTGAAAAACTCGACTCAAATGCTCGACATGCTCGTCAAGCGTTCGGTTATATATGACAATATCATCAAGGTAAGCCACAACGAACCGATCAAGGAACGGATGCGGTACCTTGTTCATGAGCGTGCAAAACGTAGCCGGTGCATTGGTCTAGCCAAATGGCATGACGAGGAACTCGTATGATCCATAGCGGGTCACACATGCTGTCTTTGGCTCATCCCCCTCGGCAATCTGCACTTGATAGTATCCTAATCGAAGGTCGAGCTTGGAGAACCAACGAGCTTCCCCTAGTTGATCGAACAAGTCGGCTATAAGAGGGATCAGATACTTATTCTTGATGGTTAGCTTGTTCAATGCCCGGTAATCGATACACATGCGGAGGGATCCGCCATGTTTCTTTAGGAACAAAACCGGAGCACCGAACGGGGCCTTGGATGGCCGAATGTACCCTGCATCGAGTAGCTCTTTAAGCTGCTTCCTCAATTCCTCCAGCTTGGGCGGAGCCATACGATAAGGAGCCATGGCCGGTGGTCGAGCATTGGGCACCGGCTCGATCTGATGATCGACTTCTCTCCGAGGAGGCAGCTTCTTGGGCAACTCGGCCGACATCACATCTTGGAAGGTGTCGAGGACTCAGGACGCCTCCTCCGGCACCTCGTTTTCTTCCGCGCCCTCCTCCTTCATTGCCACCAAGAAGGTCACCTCACCCTTCTTCAGCCCTTTAGATAGCTGCATGACCGATATCATCTTTCTATCGTACCCCGATTCACGGTAGATTGGGACCATGCATTGGCACCGTTTGTCTAGGATACATATGCAATCCGTGAAGGGCATGACGCCTGCATTAATCCGATCGAGGAATCCTAGACTGAGTATGAAATCATGGTCGTTGAGAGGGATTACCTCGATGTCTCCCCAGCTGGTCCAAGGACCGAAGTGGAACTCCACATTCCTTGCCATGCCGCTGGTCGGGACTTCCTTAGAATTCACCGTTTTTAGCCAACCGGCATCATTCGCCTCGAATGGAAGATGCAGCTTCTTCGCGGCCTCTTTGGATATGAATAGATCGGACGCCCTGGTATCCACGAGTGCGCTCATCGTGGTATCCCTGATCTTCACGTCCACGAACATCATTCCTTTGGGTTCCTTGGCCTTCTTGGCCTTGATCGTCCCAAGGATCCGCAACGATCCCAACCGCGCCTCCTCTCGCGGCTTGTCCTCTTTGCACAAGGCCGCCAACTTTCCTCTCTTCAGGCAATCCCGAGCCATATGAGGACCGTCACAAAAGAAGCACTTGTATGTGCGTACCTTGCGTTGGTATCCTCCGTGGCTCGACTCGGGTTGATTCTTATGAGGGACCGGAGGCGGTTTGCCAGCATTCGGACGAGGGGAACCGGCCTCGATCTCCCCCACCAGTGACCTTTTCCCTCGGTCGCAGATCAGGCTTGACAGTGGATGCCGTTCTCACAAGGGACTCGGCCACGGAAGTAGTCGTTGAGAGGTCTGTTGCATTGCACCATTTGAACTCCTGTTTGACCCATGGTTTGAGTCCGCTCATGAACTGGTGGAATGCCTCCGTCTCGGTCATGGACGGGATTTGGAGCAGCAGCTCTGAGAACTGCTTCACATAGTCACGAACTCCGCCTTTCTGCTCTACTCGCTTGAGTTCTCCACTGGCTTCCTTCTCCGCATAAGCAGGATAGTAGGTCCGCCGAAATTCCTCGACGAACCGAGCCCAAGTCATGATAGGGTCGCCATTCCTACCATCTGACCGACGTCTCCACCATAGCAGCACATCATCAGCTAAATACATGGCTGCGGTGTTCACCCGGATCACATCGTCGGTCGTTCCCATGGTCTGGAAGTATCGTTCCATGTACCATAGGAAGTTGTCCACGTCCTTTGCCACCCAGGAGCCTTTGAACTCCTTCGGCTTGGGCGAATCGGCATGGGATTGCACGGTGATCACCCCGTTCACGCGTGCTGCTTCAAGCTCAACGAGCTTGCCCTTCATCTCCGTCATTTCCACATGCATGGCCGCCATCGCGGCCTCCCAAGTCTCATCCCGCTGCTAGTTCGTGCATGAAGGATCCTTGCGCCTCGACACGGAGCTCTCCCATGCTGGCTTAGAGCTCTTGCACTTCGGCCAAGAACTCCTCCCTACCAGCTTCCGCTCCTTCGATGGCCTGGTGCAGGTCGTCCATCAATGCCTGGATGTTTGTGATGGTCTCCTGTAGGACCATCATACGGTTCTCTAGGTCACCCTTCAGATCCTTCAAACACGAGGCAGCACGGGCGTTCTTTGACAGGGTGACCTTCTCGATCGGACGCCCACGGTCTTCTCGAACATTGCCTTGAATGGTTGGAGCATCAACACGAGGATCGGCCATTGCGTTTGGAACGAAGGCTCTAATACCACTTGTCATGGGTCCATCAATTTCGGTCGATCAAACACCACACGGCCTTAGGATCGGTGATCCCAAGTCAGCCTTACACACACACGCTCGAACACAAGAGTCGAATGGGCAAAGAGAGTGTATATTCACTTGTGAATGAACCGATACAAAGTGGGAGAGGGATCCCTATTTATATAAGAGCAGGTTGTATCTCAGCCATTGATCGTCCCTCCGATCCAACGGTCTATTTTAAATCCGTATCATCATTATAAGGCTACTCGATGGCTGTACATGGCAGGCCCTTAGGAAGTCCATGGGTCGCGCTCGTCAGGCCTTGGGCAGACCATGGGCGTGTGTCAGAAGCAAGATTAGGGTTGCAGGTCCGTCTGACATGCAATAAGCCGAACGGTCACGGGTTGTTCGTGGGCTGGCCGATCATCATTCATGGGTCACTCATGGATTGTGTATGGGCCTTTCGCTCGTTTTGCTCATGGGTTGATCGTGGGTCGACTATGGGCCGTTCTCGGGTAGCCCTTTTTGCGTGACACTGCCGATCACGAACGGTCTTGGACAATGCTCCGTCCATGGGCCATGTCACATACGTGAAAGAATTAAATGAAAAGGCGATTCCAAAAATGACATTAACTTAACATGTCATGCATTAGCATATCAAGTATTGAGCGATGTACAAAAAGTCCACAATTTAAAATGCAAATCAATGCTGATTTGTTTTTTTTTTTGTGACCAAGGATCTGCCGGAGCCCCCAATTGGGGTCTCACAAGCCTCCGCGGTGGAGGACCTACAGCGACTATATCTCGGGGGAAGCTGGCCTAGCAACCCACCGCCAGGGCCTCCCACTTAAATCGCTAGCAACGCAGGGTTTCGAACTCTCGACCTCCATGCGCTGGAAGGAGTTGATCTTAACCAACTGCGCTGCCCACGGGTGGATATGCTGATTTGTTTTTTATCTCAACTTTTATACAAAAAGGCAATGTGAAATTTTTTTATCATAGAGAGATCACCAACGCACATCACGTACGAAGAAACACAAACAATACAAATAGATTATAAAAAGACAACACACTTTTTAGGGGACCACAATCAAATGTATACCTTTGACCGATTTTCTATTACCTGGAACAACCACTCTTTGTCATTTCCGCTGTAGAATCTTGAATTCATCTACATGTTGGCTATGAATTTTGCCGCCGAGAGTAGAACTGGGTTTTCTGTGGGGAAGTAGGCTCGAATGGGAGGGATCGATTTGGAGATTTGAGGATTATGGGCTAATTTGGGCCTTTTGTTGCTCAATCAAGAAATATATTGAATATCAATCCACGCCCTCCCCGTTACGCAATGATTGATTAAGTAAAATTGTTCTACCAGAGACCTATAGAGCATGCTTGAAAAGCTCAAAATGAATGAGCAAATTTCAGACTGCGATGATCAAATAATAGAAACTTGTGTGTTCCCTTTCTCCTCCATGAATTTGACAATACTCCCCGTCTAAAATGAAAAACTTATCTTTGACCGGAAGTACAATCCGCTTTATTAAAATGACAAAATTACTCTAGATCTTTAAAATAATATTAGCCAGAAACTCAAAGATTGGTATGTAAATTTAACTTATAAGGGTTAAGTATTCTTTAATTCATATGTCAATAAATGACTCATTTGTTTAAGTATCATTAATGATCCGTCTCCTTTTTTCAAAATCAATTTTGACAATCAAATTCTTATGTCTAGGATTACTAGATCTTAATGGAAGGGGACGCCGTTTTTTAAAAGAGTAATGTAGAATTTTTTGTTTGTCACAGGCTTTTTAGGACAATACGTCAATACTCACGCCATACGACATTGAATCAATCCTGGATTTTGGTTGGAAAGCAATACATATATCATTTTCTTTTATGATATTCAAAGCGGGTCATCTTTAAAAATTTCAAAACTCTGATTTCTCGGGTCAAGCTCTCGAAGAAGACAATGTATTAATTTTAGCTACCATTAGTTTGTAAATTTCTTTGACTAAGTAAAAGATGGGCCCCTCCCTCGAATCCATTAAGGGCCTGTTTAGTAACGTGCTAAATGATGCCTTATCCTATTCTTTTGTTCTTTGGAAAAAAAAAAAAAATCCGTCCGGTAACATTTATGTTCTTGGAAATAGATTTAAAACAGAATCGAGGAGTAAAAAAAAATAATAAAAAAAGCTTCTTTATTCCTAGAAATTACTCCAGAATTAAGTCCAAACATTTTCTTTCCCTTTTCTTTCCCTGTTCTTTTCTTTCTTTTTCTCTTCCTCTTATTCTTCCCCTAACCTGTGATCAGCTATAGAAAAAAGAAAAAAAAAAGAAAAGAGAAAAGAAAAATATAATAAAATTATTAAAAAATTAAAAGAAACTATAAGTCACAAATTTTTTTGAAGATTGTACCAAATACATTTCTATTCCAAGGATAGAAATTTTAGACAATTACCAAATGTCTTCCATCATGTGCAGAGATCAAGCTAATTGGGCAGCTGAGTAGGATTGCTTGCTTAGCAGCTTCGAATTGAGACCTAACTGTGGGTTGAGTTTTTATAGATGGTTTGAGTGCTTTAATCCATCAATTTGGCTTCGGTTTATGATCAATTAGCAAACTCACGTATAGTAATTTAAGATCTTGACCATTTTTCGCAATTGTCTCCACCCAATTTTGCAAGAAAGTCTCTCAAAGCTGGCCATTTTCTTACTCGAGAATGCCCAATTCAATGTAATATGGTCCTTTTTGCCCGATTCAATTAATTAGACTTGACCCAAGTTCAATTTCAACTCGATTGGGGGCCAAGATGATGATTTAAGGGCTCGGGTGAAAATTTGCGAATTGATGTGGCACCCCTTGACACGGGCCCCCGATCCTGCTAGGGTCGCCACAGTTCACTTACCTTTCGCTTGCCCTATTAATATGTCACTCTGATACCGTTTAATCATGGTAGATCCATATGATCTGGGGGTTTATACAATCTTAATCGGTCCCAGCGCAGTTCATATAACGGAAGCATACTCAACATCTCCCTAACCCGTACTCAACTAAATAATACAATGCAATACACACCAACTACACCTTTCATATATATATACGTTAGAGCTGAACCACTTTTATTTACATAGATATGATGGACATCACGAGTCGATACAACAAAAGGCCAAGGCTTTAACTAAGCTCGGCTATAACCCAAAAGTACCCGACCCCCACATCAGACATGTACATCAAATCCATCATCTATTGTCGACCATCCCAAAAAGTGTCATCCTCCACCAGTCACACGCTCTAATCACACCCAGCCCGGTGCATCGGCCGGTGGCGGCGGCAGCATCCCCATCATCATCCCGTCGCGTCGAACATGTACAGACAAGAACTCTTGAACTATAGGGCCATCAAGTAAGCCCACATCATACATGACCAAAACACGGACTCGGATAAACACCAGACCATGAACACCAACGCAGGGGTGCTCCGAGCACTCGACCTCAACATCAGATGGTAAGCCATAGAATGTACCACATGTGACAGGTGCTAGAGGCATCTCTCAATCTGAAATGTTAGTCCCCCAAAAGGGTGAGTACAACCACTCAGCAGTAAAGATCCATCAAACTACACAATGCAACAAGCAAGACAACCACAATTTCAAGTGAAATGCACATATCATCCATGCTATCGTACATATGTCTCCATGAGATCTATTGATAGCCTTAATAATCACATCTCCCATGCCAAGCAATACCAATTCAAGTTCATGGACAATTATATCTCATGCCACATGCACACACACATATGCATGATTCATGTCATCCACACAATCATGTATATATCCTCATGAGATCCATTCAATGCCTTCATGATCGCATTCTCAATGCCAAATAGTATCAATTCAATTTCATAGGCAATTCGTGCACCATGCCATATGCACACACACGCACATGATCCAATTCCCAATTTTAATTCTAAAAAAGGATCTCATTTTCTTCCACGGACCAGTGTTTGCATCCCGCATATATCGCTTGCACCCAACCTGGCATCGCGAGGAACCTCCAGCACACACCTCCGGGCATCCCGTACCCCAACTGGCATCACGAGGAACCTCCGGCACACACCTCTGGGCATCTGGCACACACACTCCGGGCATCTCGAAACTCCCGAGGACATCCGGCACACACACTCTGGGCATCCCGACACTCTCGGGGCATCATCGGGTCACACCTCCGACAGTATCATCATCATAGTGTATATTCACACACACACACACATATATATATATATATATATATATATATCTCATTTTCAAATTAACATTGGATGCAATAATGTTAGAGGTTTAAACCAGCCTTTTTGATGTCATGTGATATGCCAAATGTCACCATATATGCAATACAAATAACACCCAAGATATCACACTTCATAAAGCAATTCATTTGTTCTTGAAAATGGAGCCAATTTTCGGATAAAGCAGAATGCACTCCTTAAATTAAAATTCTGGAAAATTAGTAAACGGTCTCAATAAATTCTGAAATTTTAACATGTTATAAAAAAGATCTAGAGAAAAAGGCTTCATGAAGAACACCATATCAAAAGAGCTTCGTACAGGTCACTACAGTCCATGCATCACAACTTAAAGTTTCGGAACATCACCATTGCACAGTTTTATTCATAAATTCGGTATAAACCATAAATCAACTCAAAAAATTCTGAAATTTTGATATGTTATATTGAAGACCTAGCGGAAAAAGTTTCGTGAAGAAATCGAAATCAAATTCGTTCTGGATTAAGAGCTATAGTCGATTTAATTCTTCCTACTCTCGGTACAGTTTTCCAGACTAATCCCTTTCAAAGAAAATTCGTTTTCCCCATCAATACTTGTTCATTTATTCTCAAATTTTAGTATGTTACTCCTCAGGATGTCGTTTACAACTTTCATCCAGAACACAAGATCAAATTCAATCTGGATAATTTTATAAAATTCACGGAATCGCACGGGGTCGGACTGTTCCTACATGCAACAGCTTACTTGGAAAACTACCACCCTTCATTCGAATTTCTAGCATCCATCATCACAACTCAAGCATCTCCAACACCCATTACACTTCACACACAACCACAGCAAGCAAAATGTTGTCCGTTAATGTAGGCTAACGGACTCTACTTGCCTTAGATCTGACGAAATCAAGCAAGCAACGGCGACTCGGGGACTTCGAACACAGCACGGTCGACGGCAAAGCTAGGCGCACGCACGGCGGGGCTTGGTCTTCCTCTTCCTTCGCCGAAGCACCCACATGAACCCTCTCTCTCTCTCTCGGCTTTCTCTCTTTCTCTCTTTCTCTCTCTCTCTTCCTCGCGCGACAACTCCCCCCTCTCTCGGTTCAATCCCCTCAAGCAATCCGCCCCTCTCTCCTCCTTTTCTTCTTTCACCCATGATTAGGAATCATTAGTTTGCATGCAATGGTCACTTGGATAATCCCTTTCGCCACTTGTCATTATTTTCATGCAAGTTGATGGGCTTCATTCGGGCCGGGCTTGGGCCATCCTTTTGGTCGACCAAATGGGGAAAAAAAACGGTGGGGCTGTGGGCTGGTTTGGCCTTAAGAAAATCAGCCCACTCCTTCTCCAATTTTTCCATTTAATCCTTATATAAATACCTAATTGCAAATTTAAATGGCAATAAAACTTTGTAACATAAATCAATAAAATTCAACTTATAAAGTACATGGCCAAGAATAAAATTTTCCTATCAATTTGTCCCTTAGTACAATCCTTAATCACTCATGGACATAGGATATATTTCCAACAAAATAATTGTCCATTAAATGCTCGGCCTTGATCTAGTGTAATCCATTGGTCTAATGGCTACAATATAATTTGATGGCGCTTCCATCACCTATTCATGGTTCATGGTATATCCAGGGGTTGTCATGAAATTTTTAGGATGCCACAATTCTCCCCTCCTTAGAGAATTTCGTCCTCGAAATTAGACATTACCTATGTCTCTTTAAACAAGTGAGGGTACTTTTCCCTCATCTCATTTTCACTTTCCCATGTGGCTTCCTTCACATCATGATGTCGCCATAATATCTTAACCAATGGGATTTTCTTAGTCCTAAGAATTTGTTCTTTTCAATCCAGTACTTGCACAGGCTCTTCAATGTACCTCACTTTCTCATCCACTTTGATGGCTTCATGATTGAGTATGTGATTAGGATCCGGCTGATACTTTCTTAGCATTGACACATGGAACACATCATGTAAATTTCCCAATTTAGGAGGCAGCGCTAAACGATAAGCTACGTCTCCTACTCTTTCGAGTATCTCAAAAGATCCAACAAATCTAGGGCTCAACTTACCCTTCATTCCAAATCGAGATATTCCTTTCATAGGGGATACTTTAAGGAATACATGATCTCCCATATTGAACTCTAAAGGTCTTCTACGCTTATCTGCGTAGTCTTTCTGTCTACTCTAGGCTGTTTTAAGTCTTTTCCTGATAATCTCAACAGCCTTAGTAGTAATTTGTACCAATTCAGGTCCTGTCAGTCTCCTTTCTCCTACTTCATTCCAACAAACAGGGGTCCTGCACCTTCTTCCATATAATGCTTCATACGAAGCCATGCCTATACTTTTCTGAAAACTATTGTTATAGGCAAACTCTATCAAGTGCAACTTTTCATCCCAACTTCCCTTAAAATCAATAATACAAGCCCTCAGCATATCTTCCAAAGTTTGGATCACTCTTTCCATTTTGGATGAAAAGCAATACTAAATTGAAGCTTCGTCCCCAAAGCATTTTGGAGACTTCGCCAAAAATTTGAAGTAAACCTAGAGTCTCGATCAGATGTGATCGTTACAAGAATACCATGTAAGCGTATCACTTGGCTTACATATATCTCAGCAAGTTTATCCATCGAATAGTCTACGCGGACCGCTAGGAAATGAGTAGACTTAGTCAAGCGATCTACTATTACCCAAATAAAGTCGTGACCACTTGATGTCCTTGGCAGTCCTTGCACAAAGTCCATTGTCACATGCTCCTATGTCCATTCTGGTACGTCCTCAATATTCTTGCAGGTTTGCGGTGTTTCGCTTTCACTTGCTGGCATGTTAAACATTGAGAAACATGTTTAGCTACATCCTTCTTCATGCCATTCCACCAAAATTGCTGGCGTAAATTTCTATACATTTTTGTACTCCCCGGATGAATACTATAATTACTCTTATGTGCTTCTGATAAAATTTCCCTTTTCACTTCTTCATTATCAGGAACACAGAGCCGTCCTTGGCATCTTACTATTCCATCATTAGAGACTTGAAACTCTAGTCTTTTCCCTAAAGACACAGCGTCTCGTATTTCCACAATCTCCGGGTCAAATTTCTGTAGAGTCTTAACTTTCTGAATAACTTCGGGCTCAATCCTTAATGCAGTGAGCATACCAGTAAGGTGGTCCATTTCCAACTTGAAGTCTGAATCCACAATTGACTTTAACAGATTCCACTCTGTTATTCTTAGACTAGCCATGTCCATAGCCAGCTTTCGACTAAGGGCATCTGCCACCTTATTTGTCTTTCCTGGATGGTATCGTATTTCACAGTCATAATCTTTTAATAATTCCATCCACCTTCTCTATCTCATGTTCAACTCTTTTTGCGAAAACAAGTACTTCAAGCTCTTATGATCTGTATAGATTTCAAACTTCTCTCCATACAGATAATGTCTCCATATTTTCAAAGCAAATACTATAGCTGCCAATTCCAAATCATGGGTTGGGTAATTTAACTCATGAGGTTTCAACCGCCTCGATGCATAAGCTATGACCTTGCCATGCTGCATCAAAACACATCACAGTCCTTTATGAGAAGCATCACTATACACCGTGAATCCATCAGACCCAGATGGTATAGTTAGGATTGGAGCTGTAGTCAACTTTCTTTTAAGTTCCTGAAAACTTCTTTCACATTCTCCACTCCATTCAAATCTTACATTCTTTCGGGTCAATTTCGTTAAAGGGCCTGCCAGGTGTGAAAATCCTTCGATAAACCTCCTATAATAGCCAGCCAACCCTAAGAAACTTTGTATCTCAGTTGGTGTCGTTGGTCTCGGCCAATTCACTACCATCTCAACCTTTGCAGGGTCCACTGCAATTCCATTTCCCGACACCACGTGCCCTAAAAATATTATCTGGTCTAGCCAGAATTCACACTTACTGAATTTGGCGTATAACTCATGATCTCTTAATGTTTGCAATGCTATCCTCAGGTGTCGTTCATGTTCCTCAGGTCCTTTAGAATATATCAGGATATCGTCAATGAAGACAATTACAAACTGATCCAGATAAGGCTTAAATATCCTATTCATTAAATCCATGAATGCGGCTGGTGCATTCGTTAATCCAAAAGGCATAACTAAGAACTCATAATGTCCATAACGAGTCCTAAATGCAGTCTTAGGAATGTCTTCTTTCTTTATCCTTAACTGATGGTATCCTGACCTTAAGTCAATTTTAGAAAAGACTGAACTTCCTTGTAACTGATCAAATAAATCATCAATTCTAGGTAAAGGATACTTATTCTTTATAGTCACTTGGTTCAGCTGTCTATAGTCAATACATAGACGCATCGACCCGTCCTTCTTTTTCACAAATAGAACTGGTGCACCCCAAGGTGAAGCACTTGGCCTAATAAAACCCTTATCAAGCAACTCTTGTAGTTGCACCTTCAATTCCTTCAGCTCCACCAAGGCCATTCTATATGGGGCTTTCAATATTGGTCCTGTTTCAGGCATCAGTTCAATTTCAAATTCAATCTCTCGTTCTGGTGGTAATCTAGGCAACTCCTCAGGAAACACATCCTGAAATTCCTTAACTATTTGAATCTCACCGATTTCAGCCTCTTTCTTAGTAAGATCTCTTACTACTGCTAGGTATCCTTGACATCCTTCGTCAAGTAGTTCATGAGTTTCTACCATTGAGATGATGGCTACAGAGGGGTTTGTCTGACCTCCAAAAGATTCAAAACTAGACTGGTCAGGTAACATGAACTGGATCACTTTCCTATGGCAATCTACCTTAGCCCGATACTTATGGAGCCAGTTCATTCCTATGATAACATCAAAGTCATACATAGCCATCTCAACTAGGTCTATTTCCATATCCCGTCCTTCTATAGTTCTATAGTTATCTTACATTTTGCACACATCATTGTAGATAATACCATGTTCTTTAAAGGCATGGAAATACAAAGAGGCGTCTCAAGAGGTGTAGTTTCTATTTCACTCAATTGCCTATTTCTTTTAGATACAAATGAATGCGTAGCACCCGTGTCAAACAATGCATATGCCTTCTTGCCATTTATAAAAATCGTACCTAAGATAACATTTTTGGAAGCTTCCACTTCCTCTTGGGTGACCGCATACACCATTCCTTGTGCTGGTGGCCTCTGTTGATTCCTTGCTAGATTTGGTCTAACAGTACTTTGTTGTACCTGTCGCACCGAGCCGACACTCAGCTGCGACCTCTCTCGTGGACAATCTCTCTTGAGGTGACCTATCTGTCTACAACCATAACATTTCAGTCGTCCATTGCAAGGTCCTGGGCCATGTCGCCCATCACACCTCCGACAAACATCATGCTGATAGGGTGCTTTCCTATATTCAGGCCATCCCTGGCTTTTCCAAAATTTCCAAAATTACTCTTTTTCTTAGAATCCCAGGTCTGACCTTGACCAGGATAGGGTCTCTTACCCCTTTTGATATCACTAAAGGTCAACTGCCTCTTAGACTCTGATTGCTCCCTCACCAATTCTTGTTCCACCAACTGTGCCATTTCATAAATCTCATTATAATCCCTTATATACAAAGGCACCAGTTGTTTCCTGATATCAGTCCTCAACCCTTTCAGGAATTTCTTAGCTTTTTCCTCTCGATCCTCAATCAATCTGGGAGCATACGTAGACAATTCAGAAAATTTTGCCTCATATTGGTCTACCGTCAGCTCCCTTTGTTCCAACTGAACAAATTCAGTGATCTTCTTATCCTTAGCACAATCAGAGAAATGCTTTCTATTGAAAGCTCTAACAAACTCATCCCAATTTAAATCAGTACCTGGTGGAAAGATCGTATCTCTTGAAGCTCTGCACCAAAATTTTGCATTTCCCTCCAACTGGTACTCTGCCAAAGTTATTTTCTCAGCACCATTGCAGTCCAACAACCGGAAAATTCGCTCCATTCCATCAATCCATTGTTCCGCCTCCTCAGGACTTCCTGTTCCACTAAACTTAGGTGGCTTCAGCTTCAGAAATTGTTCCACCAATCCTTGAGGGCAACGTTCCACTCCGGGTTGTTGCTGCGCTTGTCTTTCTATCAGATTTCCTATATTGGCCAATGCCTGCAGGATGTCTTCCATTCGGGGTTCAGCCCTTGCAGCAGAGGCTTCAGCCCTCGATGGATGAGTACTTCCAGCTCGCACCATGACTTTCCTGCAGTTTCCAAGCATTTGCCTTAGGAATAATCTATGACTCAATGTCTCCATTTAAAAGCAACTACAACTATATATAAGTAACATAAACATGTTGCTGGCACCTAAAAGCAACTCATAATAAACTACTAGGGATCTACGAGTGAATATCCATCATCCGTTGTTCAAAGTGAGTCAACTATCCCAGTTAGTATCCTATGGTGTGCATTGTCATCATATCCCTCAATTTCCAAATGAGGCTCCTTATCACTCCACCTATAACCATCGCTTTGATACCAACCGCTATGGCACCCCTCGACACGGGCCCCCGATCCTGCTAGGGTCGCCACAGTTCACTTGCCTTTCGCTTGCCCTATTAATATGTCACTCTGATACCGTTTAAGCATGGTAGGTCCATATGATATGGGGGTTTATACAATCTTAATCGATCCCAGCGCAGTTCATATAACGGAAACATACTCAACATCTCCCTAACCCGTACTCAACTAAATAATACAATGCAATACACACCAACTACACCTTTCATATATATATACGTTAGAGCCGAACCACTTTTATTTACATAGCTAGGATGGACATCACGAGTCGATACAACAAAAGGCCAAGGCTTTAACTAAGCTCGGCTATAACCCAAAAGTACCCGACCCCCACATTAGACATGTACATCAAATCCATCATCTAGTGTCGGCCATCCCAAAAAGTGTCATCCTCCACCAGTCACACGCTCTAATCACACCCAGCCCGGTGCATCGGCCGGTGGTGGCGGCAGCATCCCCATCATCATCCCGTCGCGTCGAACATGTACAGACAAGAACTCCTGAACTACAGGGCCATCAGGTAAGCCCACATCATACATGACCAAAACACAGACTCGGATAAACACCAGACCATGAACACCAACGCAGGGGTGCTCTGAGCACTCGACCTCAACATCGGATGGTAAGCCATAGAATGTACCACGTGTGACAGGTGCTACAGGCATCTCTCAATCTGAAATGTTAGTCCCCCAAAGGGGTGAGTACAACCACTCAGCAGTAAAGATCCATCAAACTACACAATGCAACAAGCAAGACAACCACAATTTCAAGTGAAATGCACATATCATCCATGCTATCGTACATATATCTCCATGAGATCTATTCATAGCCTTAATAATCACATTTCCCATGCCAAGCAATACCAATTCAAGTTCATGGACAATTATATCTCATGCCACATGCACACACACATACGCATGATTCATGTCATCCACACAATCATGTATATATCCTCATGAGATCCATTCAATGCCTTCATGATCGCAGTCTCAATGTCAAATAGTATCAATTCAATTTCATAGGCAATTCGTGCACCATGCCATATGCACACACATGCGCATGATCCAATTCCCAATTTTAGTTCTCAAAAAGGATCTCATTTTCGTCCACGGACCAGTGTTTGCATCCCGCATATATCGCTTGCACCCAAACTGGCACGCGAGGAACCTCCAGCACACACCTCCGGGCATCCGGCACACACACTCCGGGCATCCCGTACCCCAACTGGCATCACGAGGAACGTCCGGCACACACCTCCGGGCATCTGGCACACACACTCCAGGCATCTTGAAACTCCCGAGGACATCCGGCACACACACTCTGGGCATCCCGACACTCCCGGGGCATCATCGGCTTACACCTCCGACGGTATCATCATCATAGTGGATATTCACATATATATATATAGATCTCATTTTCAAATTAACATTTGATGCAATAATGTCAGAGGTTTAAACCAGCCTTTTTGATGTCATGTGATATGCCAAATGTCACCATATATGCAATACAAATAACACCCAAGATATCACACTTCATAAAGCAATTCATTTGTTCTTGAAAATGGAGCCAATTTTCGGATAAAGCAGAATGCACTCCTTAAATTAAAATTCTGGAAAAATTAGTAAACGGTCTCAATAAATTCTGAAAATTTAACATGTTATAAAAATGATCTAGAGAAAATGGCTTCATGAAGAACACCATATCAAAAGAGCTTCGTACAGGTCATTACAGTCCATGCATCACAACTTAAAGTTTCGGAACATCACCATTGCACAGTTTTATTCATAAATTCGGTATAAACCCTAAATCAACTCAAAAAATTCTGAAATTTTGATATGTTATATCGAAGACCTAGAGGAAAAAGTTTCGTGAAGAAATCTAAATCAAATTCGTTCTGTATTAAGTGCTATAGTCGATTTAATTCTTCCTACTCTCGGTACAGTTTTCCAGACTAATCCCTTTCAAAGAAAATTCGTTTTCCCCATAAATACTTGTTCATTTATTCTAAAATTTTAGTATGTTACTCCTCAAGATGTTATTTACAACTTTTATCAAGAACACAAGATCAAATTCAATCTGGATAATTTTATAAAATTCACGGAATCGCACGGGGTCGGACTGTTCCTACATGCAACAGCTTACTTGGAAAACTACCACCCTTCATTCGAATTTCTAGCATCCATAATCACAACTCAAGCATCTCCAACACCCATTACACTTCACACACAACCACAGCAAGCAAAATGTAGGCTAACGGACTCTACTTGCCTTAGATCCGATGAAATCAAGCAAGCAACGGCGACTCGGGGACTTCGAACAAAGCACGGTCGACGGCGAAGCTAGGCGCACGCACGGCGGGGCTTGGTCTTCCTCTTCCTTCGCCGACGCACCCACACGAACCCTCTCTCTCTCTCTCAGCTTTCTCTCTTTCTCTCTTCCTCGCGCGACAACTCCCCCCTCTCTCGGTTCAATCCCCTAGAGCAATCCGCCCCTCTCTCCTCCATTTTCTTTTTTCACCCATGATTAGCAATCATTAGTTTGCATGCAATGGCCACTTGGATAATCCCTTTCGCCACTTGCCATTTTTTTTCATGCAAGTTGATGGGCTTCATTCGGGCCGGGCTTGGGCCAACCTTTTGGTCGACCAAATGGGGAAAAAAAACGGTGGGGCTGTGGGCCGGTTTTTGGGCTGGTTCGGCCTTAAGAAAATCAGCCCACTCCTTCTCCAATTTTTCCATTTAATCCTTACTTATATAAATACCTAATTGCAAATTTATATGGTAATAAAACTTTGTAACATAAATCAATAAAATTCAACTTATAAAGTACATGGCCAAGAATAAAATTTTCCTATCAATTTGTCCCTTAGTACAATCCTTAATCACTCATGGACATAGGATATATTTTCAACAAAATAATTGTCCATTAAATGCTCGGCCTTGATCTATTGTAATTCATTGGTCTAATGACTACAATATAATTTGATGGCGCTTCCATCACCTATTCATGGTTCATGGTATATCCAGGGGTTGGCATGAAATTTTTAGGATGCCACAATTGATCCCTCAACTTTTGAAAATTGCATTTTGGCTCCAACTTGCCATTTTAATTCTAATCTGACCTCTTAGGCTTGGCTAGTCACATTTAGATCATTGGCCCCAACTTTTTTTTTTCTCTCTTTTTTTTCTTTTCTTTCTTTCTTTCTTTTTGACTAGCCAAGCCCATTTTTCTAAAATGATTTTTACGCAAAAATTTAGGTGTTAACAAACATATTCATATTCATTCAATTTTCCTCTTATATTCAAATTTCAGGAGCTTAGAATGTTTCGGATAAACCCGTACGTTGCCTTCAGAGGCATATACTATTTAATTAGAGATATATTTGGGAATCCCATTAACACATTTGATATATGACCCCTCAAAATAATTAAGGCATGTTATATTTTTTGCTAGTGGGGTATTCGATATTATGCGCACTGAATTATTCGGCCGTGAGTTGAACATTTCCTTTTTGGCCCCTTTGGCGACATGAAAATGAGCACATATATTAGTCGATCTCTCTGACGCCCCAAACGTGGAAGTATCAAATATCAACCGATTAATAGTCTCACTAATATTCATTTACAATGTGATTTTGCAAGACCAAATTGGATGTTACAACAAGCAGTCTCATGTTGAAAGTAGTCCACAGTCGCTTAACAAATAGATTTCTCGGGGATTCTTGATACCGAACTTTGTTAGCAAAGTAGCCAGGTAACTGTTGGCGCAAAAAATAGCTTTGAAAAAATTGTTATTTTTTAATGGAAAAAACCTATACTGCACAGTTCTAAATAACATAGAGAAAAGAAAAACGGGCAATAGGTCACACCAACGTACTACCACAGGGTAAAAAAGTACCATCTTAATTGAAGCACAATAATAAATCAGACAAATTTTCTTCAAATAAACCAAATTTAATAAATTGTCACAGATCTCGAACCCTACACACCTAGTCAAAACAAATACATGTGCGACAAAGTACGTATCCAGCGTACTTTTAAATGACTAGTCTACATATCACAACCAGCTGAAGATAAACAAGAAAACTCGTTTACATATCTAAATCAAGCATCGGAAAAACCCCGTCATCGTTTCCGGGGTCATTTAACATATTCGATATCACTTCTAGGGCGACCCCACTCGTCACCCTTTGCCCCACCGGCATGCCGCGGTGGGGTTGCATGCCCATATCCAACCGGGGGATGCATGTACCCCTGCGGCGGATAACCATATGGGGGGCGCGGCGTTCAGCAGATATGCTATCTGAGGGTACGCCGCTGCCCTGGGCATTGGTGGCAGGAATGCGGCACGCGGCACTACTACAGCTGGATATCCTGTAGGCACAGATAACCAAATTGGGCGCAGCGTTAGGTGGATATCCTCATGTCGCCTTGGGGAAAACTGCCGGCGGACATGCCCCCGTACAGCGAGGTCATCAACACTAAAGTCGGCAATCTTCAAGTGACACCGAAACTTGAGCTTATAAATATGACAGTATACGAGGCATTTGAAGACAGGCGAAGAGTGTGATGCCCTAGCTATGTCACGCACTACACGTGTCATTACTAATTATATATTATGTGACATCCTGATTTTCAACCTTGCTTTCGACTAAATAAAATGGGCTTTTCATCGACGCGCCTATAATTCTTTTCTTTGAGTTGGCCACTTACGAGATAACTAGCCTATCAGGTGAAGCCATTAAGGAATCTAAACGCAATAGACTTGAGAATTCAAATAGAAATCGACTGCTCGACCGTGCTAATCTGCAAGAGTCATTACGGCACAGTTAAAAATCGATTAGAGACCAGAGATAGGTCAACTCTACTGAGCCATGTGAAAGTGTGGGTGATTCCATCTAATTTAAAAATTCTCGTCGATCGGCACTAGACCGATTTTTCTATCGTTTTGGTACCCTATGTCCGTATTTGAAATCTCGAGATTTTCACGATAATCGAGAGTCGTCAATGTGTCGAAGATGTATAATGTGGTTTGAAAATAATCGACCATGGGTTAATTGCGCTAAAAATTCCTAAAAGCTACCCGGTAAGTTAGGTTACGCTAAAATCCCGTCCGGTTGAAATTAACCACGAAATTGAACCCGATTTCAGAAATTGAAAGTTCTGTCATGTCACGATTTATTTTAGGAACGTCGACTCATCCTCTGAAGAATTTTTGGCGAGCTCGGGATTTTTACGGAAAATCAATTCGGACGATTCGGAAAAGAAAGGAATTTTGGAGGGGCCAAATTGAAGGGATTTTTGGCCTCCAAAGTGAGCTACTTGGTGAAGGGAAATTGTGAAAATTGTGTAGGCTTCCTCCGCAGCAAATTTGGTCATCAAATTGGAGAGATTGGTGAAGAAATTGACGTCCAATTGGGTGAAATTCGTAGGCTTAAGTGGGGGCTGCAACATGTGGACATCAACCTAGCTATATGTGGAATTTTATGTGCATAAAGGCTTGGGGGACAAAATGGATGAACATGAGGACTTTGAGGGCAAAGTTATGATGAAAAAAAGGATATTTTCTTTGACTTTGAAGATTCTTGTCTCCCTTTCTCTCCAGGCTGTTTTTCTCCCTGGTTTGCGCACGTTAGCCGCGCATCCCTTCTTCTTCGTGCGTGGTCCAGCTGCCCCGAACAACCCCCCCATCTCTGTTCACGTTCTGTCCCTGCTTTCCTTTCATTTTCCTTCGTTGACGCCAGCCTACTCTCTTCTCTTCATGCAACTCCACCGATCTTCCCTTCGTTCTCTGCCACGTCAGCCCACTCCACTGAACCTTTCCATTTCCCCAGCTCGCTACCACACGTCCATCTCCTCCTCCCACCGAGTCAACGTCCAGCGCTAACCCCTCCCCAGCGATGACCACCACTCCATCTCCACTTCCTCTCTCTCTCTCTCTCTCTCTCTCGCTGCCATTTGCCAGCTCACCTCCCTCATTCGTCCATTTCCCCTCGAGCCTACAGTAGCCCTCTCCACGTCCGCAACGCAAGCCTCAGACGACTTTAGCTCCATCGTCCCTCTCTTGAAGTTGAACCAGCAGCCCCTCACGAAGTTGATTCCGCCATATCAACTTCTCCACGCGATCAGCCCAAAATCCAGAACCGAGCCTAGTAGTTCCCTGTGGGCTTGCAAGGCCTTTTCGGCCCAGTCCAAGCCTCCTTTGGCGCCACTGTAAGCTCGAGTTTCGGCCGCCATCGCGCCGCCGTCGCCGTGAACCGGTTTTTGCGATAAACCGGTGAGTTTACTCACTAAACTCTGCTTAGGGAGTTAATGATACTTAGGGGTTGATTAGTTTAGGCTAATTAAGGTTTAGGTGGTTAGTTAGCAGGGATTAGCGATTTAATTATTCGTTTGTGCATGTTAGGTGGTTAGAACGGTGTAATTAAGGACTATATAGATTGTGCTATTTATCTAGATAAGTTCGGAAATTTTCCCGACCCGTTCGGATGGTCAATTAAGCATTTCCAGCCTAGGTTGGTATTTTTGGTAATTAATTGTATTTATTTAATTATTTTTGGTATTTATTTAATTATTTATTATTTTCCGAAAATTATACTGGGATAGCCGGTGATTGGAATTTCGTGCCGATTGCATTGATGTGCTTAGTTTCTGCAATTGAATGCTATTTTGTGTAAATTGAGTGGAAACTGTAATTTTGGGTATTTATCCCAAAATTGTGGATTTTGGTATTTTAATTAGAAAATAACGGGCGTCGATTTTTAACGCCAAAAATGTATTTATGCACTATATTAAATAGTATGATTTTCAAAGAAAAAGATATTGCATATTTGGCTCAGATCGATCGTGTACCCACACACGATTATTTTTATCGGGTATTTTTAACACGACGAAAATAGGCCAAGTTCGTTATTTTAATTGAGGAATTTGTGTGCAAGCACAATGTCCTTGACCAGTATTGGACAATTGTGTGATGGTTTATTGTCATGGCAAGGTGACTAGTGAGAGATGAAGTGACATATGTTGTGTTGAGAGAACCAAATGGGTTGTGAGTCGGTAAAGAACTAAATGCTACACGATAATGAAACCTTGTGTGAGCCACCTCTAGTACATTGTACCATTACTTATTTGTAGTCAAGGTTTAAGTGCTACATGGTGACTTGAGTCACATGGGAGCCACCTCTAGAAGCCTTGTAGTACTGTCCTGCATAATCAAGAACTAAGTGCTACACGATAGCGAGACTTCGTGTGAGTTACCTCTAGAACCTTGTACTAGTATTTTTATAGTTAAGAACTAAGTGCTACATGACAGCGTGACTTCGTGGGAGCCACCTCTAGTACCTTGAGCTATTGCTTAGTATAGTCGAGAACTAAGTGCTACACGACTGTGTGAATTCATGGGAGCCACCTCTAGTACTTTGTATTAAGACTGATTATGGTCAGGGACTAAGTGCCACGCGATGTCGAAACTTCGTGGGGAGATGGCACCTATAGAACCTTGAGCCTGGTATTGAGTATTGAGTCGGAATATTGAGTGGGGATGTTGAGGTTGGATTGGGAATTTAAATATTGAGAGTGAATATCGGGTGTGGATGGAACCACCGATATGAATTGTCTGCGCCTGATTATGGGACGAAATTGTGTAACACGATATGGGACATGTCATAATGATTTGGGCTTATAATCGGGATCCCTGTGACCAATTGTTTGATTGAATGATGGATTGATTGTATCGATGCAATTGATTGATTAATTGATTGACTAAGATTGAAATGAGAAGTTCCAAATGCTCGAGTATTGTTATTGCACTTATGTGATATATGAATTGTGCTAATATGCAGGAGGGAACTGAGGCGAGGTAAGTCTTTTGTATTTGGTGCATAGACTACCTCTAGGCGTATTTCCTTCCTAGTCGGGGTTTAGGGGATGAACTTGCTGAGATATTGTCTCGCCCCGTCATGGGCTTAACCTTTTCAAGTCCTTAGATGGTGGTTCCTCCGGAATGTTTTGGACAGCCGCGGGCTATTACTGAGCAGGGTATGGAAGTCCTGGTCCCCGGTAGTCATTGGGTCTATGAGCTAGTGGTGACCACCGTTTGGGTCGATGAGGGCTTACTTGAGAGGGTACCTCATCAATTCAGGGCATGGTACCACCATGGACTCAATGGGTATAGGGTAGGTCCCATCCAGGGATTTGATATCTCTGCCGTTGCACTCAACGCCGCTCTGGGCAAGAACACAGTTGACCCTCCTGATGATGCTGTCGTGGACCCGGCGCCCTCGGAGCCTATGGAGACCAAAGGATCGGCGAATGTGTCCGATTAGTTGGTCATAGGACAGCTTCGTTTTGAGAGCCGGTCTTTTGTAGACTTTTGTCTTTAGTCTAGTGTTGTCTATAAACCGAGGTGTTTATAAAAGTGTTTTGGTTGTGAATTTGTTTCCTACTTTTCTATCCCGTATTAGTTGCTGTCAGGGGTAATCTGTGGCATCCCAAAATTTCATGGCAACCTCTGGATGCATTACGACATATGGAAAGGTGATGGAAGTGTTATTGATTTATGTTATGGCATTTAGACCAAAGAATTGTATTAGATTAATGCCGAGTATTTTAATGGAGAATTGTTTGGATAGAAATATATCTTATGTTAATGGATGATCAAGGTTGGTGTTATAGGACAATTTGATAAGGAAGATTTTGTTCTTGACTATGCACTTTATAGATTTGATTTTTTGGATTAGTGTCACAAAGTCTTTTGGCCATTTTATTTTGCAATTAGGTATTTATTTAAATGAGGATTAAGATGTATTATTAAAAGTAAACTTGGGCCATTTAAGTTTGGACTTTAGGCCCAAGAGTGTTGGGCCTAAAGTGGGCCAAAGGGGGGGGCCCATAGAGCCCATGGGGCTGTCGACCAAGGCTGGCCCAAGCCCAGCCAGATGAAGCCCAAGAGGGGGCTGCCATCGACCAAAGGGGAGGGGGAACCGGTTTGCATATTCCTCCATTTGTCCCATGAAGAAAGCCAAGTGTCAATCCATGCAAGGCTAATCATTGCAAATGATGAAGGGGAAGGAATAAAGGGGAACCGGCTGGATGAGGATTGATCGACCGAAGAGAGAGAAAGGAGCGAAAGAGAGAAAGGAAAGGAAGAAAGGAAGAGAGAAAGGGGAGAGCGTGTGCGCGAGAGAGGAGAAGGAGGACTCCATGCGTCCGCCTAGCCGCCGCCGTCGTTCACCGCCTCGCCCCGCCTTTGTCTTGCTGTGTTTCCTTCGGATTTGAGGCAAGTAGAGTCCATTGATCTACCCTTCGCTTGCTGTGTTTGTGTGTGATGAATGGTGAATTTCGGATGTGGTAGAGGTGAGAAATTTCGGAGTTATAGAAGTTGTATCCTAGCCTAGTATTCTGTTTTCTGGAAAAACAGTCCGACCTTTGGTGATTTTGTGTGTTGCATGCGATGTTTGAGTTGGAATCTCACCTCGACTCCTGGATGAAAGATGTAGAGAACTCCTTGGAGAGTAACATATCAAAATTTCAGAAGAAATGAACAAGTATAGACCGGTGAAACTATTTTTCTTTCGAAAAGTCAGATCTGGAAACGAAATGCCGACTTAGTATGATTCTGTGAATTTTATAAAATTCTCTGGTTGAAATTTGATCTTGTGTTCTGAATGAAAGTTTGTAACGACATGTTAAGGAGTAACATAATAAAATTTTAGAGGAAATGGATGAGTTTAGGTTGGTGAAATTATTTTATTTGAAATGGTCAGATCCGGGAAATTTTTCCGAGGGTTAGAGACGGCTACGGTGACTATAGTTTTTAATCCATCACGAATATGATTTCGAGTTCTTCATGAGATGTTTACTTCTGGACCTTTTCTATAACATAAAAAAATTTCAGAATTTTTTGAGTTGATTTAAGATTTTTACCGAATTTGTGAATAAAACTGTGTATGGTAATATTCCGAAATTTTAAGGACTGTGGTGCGTGGATTGTACCGATTTGTGTGATGCTCTTTTGATAAGGTGTCCTTCACGAAATATTTTCCTCTAGATCTTTTATATAACATGTCAAATTTTTAGAATTTAATAAGGTTTTTTACTAATTGTTCGAGAATTATGATCAATGGAGCGCAATCTATTTTTATCCGAAAATTGCTGCACTTTCAAAAATAAATGAAATTTGCTCCATGTGATATGATGTCTTGAGTGGTTGATTTATGCTGCATATGTGGTGACATATGGCATGTTATATGACATCAAAAGCTGGTTGAGACTCTTGATATTGATGCATCAAATGCCATGTTGGAATTGAAATACATGTGTGAATGTAAATTGAGATAATAACGAGACCGTCGGAGGTGTGAGCTGACGATGCCCCGGGAGTGTCGGGATGCCCGGAGTGTGTGTGCCGGATGTCCTCGGGAGTTTCGAGATGCCTGGAGGTGTGTGCCGGAAGCCCTGGAGGTGTGTGCCGGGGGGATACCTCGTGATGCTAGTTGGGGTACTAGATGCCCGGAGTGTGTGTGCCGGAGGCTCCTCGCAATGCCAGGTTGGATGCGAGCGATAAATTGTGGGATGCAAACATTGGTCCCTGGATGAAAAATAATGAGATCCTCGTGAAAGATAAGAATTGAAATTGAATCATGTGCATGGGTGTATGCATATGGCATGATGCATGGTTTGCTTATGAAAGTAGATTGATGATATTTGATATTGAAAGTGCGATTATGAAGGCGTGAATGGATCTCGTGTGATGTATGCTTGATAGCATGGATGATGTGAATCATGGTGATATATGCACAATGGTATGGTAAGATATGCATGACTGCATGGTGATGTATGCTTGATAGCATGAATGATATGTGCTTTACTTGTGATATCTTGATTGTCTTGCTTGTCGCATTGTGTAGTTTGGTGGATCTTTACTACTGAGTGGTTGTACTCACCCCTTTTTGGGGATTAACATTTCAGATTAGACAGATGCCTTTGCTCCCAGTTACGCGTGGTACTTATTATGGACTGCCCTCTGATGTCGAGGTGGAGTGCACGGAGCATTCCTATGTTAGTATACGTGGTCTGGTATATGTTCGAGTTCGTGTCTTGGTGATGTACGATGTAGGGCTGGCTAATGGCCCGGTTGTCCAGGAGTTTTTGTCTGTTCATGTCCGGCGTGGTGGAGTGATGCTAGGGATGCCGCCACCGCCGCCACCCGATGCACCGGGTTGGGTGTGATGGCGCATGTCAACGGAGGGAGCTGACACTTTTTGGGGATGGCCGACACTAGCTGATGGATAGATGTTCACGTCTGATGTATAGTCGGGTTTCCTTTGAGTATCGCCGAGCTTAGTTATAGTCTTGGCCCTTTTATTACTCCAACTTGTGAAATCCATCTTAGTATGTAAATAAAAAGTGATTCGGCTTTAGCTTTTATATATATGAAAAGTTGTAGTTGGTGTGTATTGCATCGTATCATTTAGTTTATGTACAGGTTGGGAAATGATAAGTATGCTTCCGTTATATGAACTATGCGGGGACCTATCTAAAGGATGTAAACCCCCAGGTTGTGTGGACCCGCTGCAATTAAAATGTTATCAGAGTGAAATGTTATTTGGACAAGTGATAGGTGAACGAGCCGTGGCGACCCTAGCGGATCGGGGGACCGTGGCGAGGGGTGCCACAGCCCTTTGTTGGTATCAGAGCTATGGTCTATTTGGAGTGATAAGGAGCCTCATTTGGAAATTGAGGAATATGATGACAATGCACACCATAGGATATTAACTAGAATAATTGATTAACCTTGAATAACGGGTGATGGATATTCACTCGTAGATCCCTAGTAGTTTAGTATGAGTTGCTTCTAGGTGCCAATAACATATTTATGTTACTTATATAGATATAGTTGCTTTTAAATGGAGATAGTGAGTCTCAGATTATTCCTGAGGCAAATGCTTGGAAACTGCAGGAAAGTTATGGTGCGAGCTGGAAGTACTCATCCATCGAAGGCTGAAGCCTCTGCTGCAAGGGCTGAACCTCGAATGGAAGATATCCTACAGGCATTGGCCAATATTGGAAATCTGATGGAAAGGCAAGCATAGCAACAACCTAGAGTGGAGCGTCGCCCTCAAGGACTGGTGGATCAATTTCTGAAGCTGAAGCCACCTAAGTTCAATGGAATGGGAAGTCCTGAGGAGGCGGAACATTGGATTGATGGGATAGAACAGATTTTCCGATTGTTGGACTGCACTGATGCTAAGAAAATAGTTTTGGCAGAGTACCAGCTGGAGGGAAATGCAAAGTTTTGGTGGAGAGCTTCGAGGGATACGATCTTTCCACCAGGTGCTGATGTGAATTGGGATGAGTTTGTTAGAGCTTTCAATAGGAAGCATTTCTTTGATTGTGCTAAGGATATGAAGATCACTGAATTTGTTCAGTTGGAACAAAAGGGGCTGACGGTGGATCAGTATGAGGCAAAATTTTCTGAATTGTCTAGGTATGCTCCCAAATTGATTGAGGATCGTGAAGGGAAAGCTAAGAGATTTCTGAAGGGGTTGAGGACTGATATTAGGAAACAACTGGTGCCTTTGAATATAAGGGATTATCATGAGATTTATGAAAGGGCACAGTTAGTGGAGCAAGAGTTGGTGAGAGAGCAGTCGGAGTCTAAGAGGCCGTTGACCTTTAGTGATATCAGAAGGGGTAAGAGACCCTATCCCAGTCAAGGTCAGACTTGGGAGGCTAAGAAAAAGAGCAATTTTGGAAATTTTGGAAGAGCTAGAGATGGCCTGAATATAGGGAAAGCACCCTATCAGCATGATGATTGTCGAAGATGTAATGGGCGGCATGGCCCAGGACCTTGCAATGGACGGCTGAAATGTTATGGCTGTGGACAGGTAGGTCACATCAGGAGGGACTGTCCACAAGAAAGGTCGCAAATGAGTGTTGGCTCGGTGCGACATGCACAGTAGAGTGCTGTTAGACCCAACTTACCAAGGAATCCTCAGAGGCCACCAGCACAAGGAAGGGTGTATGCAGTCACCCAAGAGGAAGTGGAAGCTTCCAAAAATGTTATATCAGGTACGATTTTCATAAATGACAAGAAGGCATATGCATTGTTTGACACGGGTGCTACGCATTCATTTATATTTGAAATATATAGGCAATTGAGTGAAATAGAAGCTATATCTCTTGAGACGCCTCTTTGTGTTTCCACGCCTTTAAAGAATATGGTATTATCTACCATGATGTGTGCAAAATGTAAGATAACATTAGGAGGAAGGGATATGGAAATAGACCTAGTCGTAATGGCTATGTATGACTTTGATATTATCATAGGAACGGATTGGCTTCATAAGTATCGGGCCAAATTGGATTGTTATAGGAAAGTGATCCAATTTGTTTTACCTGACCAGTCTAATTGTGAATTTTTCGGAGGTCAGACCAACCTATCTATAGCACTTATTTCAGCAATAGAGACCCGTGCATTACTTGACGAAGGATGTCAAGGGTACCTGGCAGTGGCTAAGGATTTTACTAGGGAAGAACCTAAGCTTGATGAGATTCGAGTAGTCAGTGAATTTCCAGATGTATTTCCTGAGGAGTTGCCTAGTTTACCACCGGAGCGAGAAATTGAGTTTGAAATTAAACTAATGCCTGGACCAGGACCAATATTGAAAGCCCCATATAGGATGGCCTTAATAGAACTGAGAGAACTGAAGGTGCAACTACAAGAGTTGCTTGATAAAGGATTCATTAGGCCAAGTGCTTCACCTTGGGGTGCACCAGTCTTATTTGTGAAAAAGAAGGACGGGTCGATGCGTCTATGTATTGATTATAGGTAGCTGAACCAAGTAACTATAAAGAATAAGTATCCTTTGCCTAGGATTGATGATCTATTTGATCAGTTGCAAGGAAGTTCGGTCTTTTTTAAGATTGACCTGAGGTCGGGATACCATCAGCTAAGGATAAAGAAAGAAGACATTCCTAAGACTGCGTTTACGACTCGTTATGGACATTATGAGTTCTTAGTTATGCCTTTTGGATTAACGAATGCACCAGCCGCATTCATGGATCTGATGAATAGGGTATTTAAGCCTTATTTGGATCAGTTTGTAAATGTCTTCATTGATGATATCCTGGTATATTCTAGAGGACCTGAAGAGCACGAACATCACCTAAGCATAGTTTTGCAAACTCTAAGAGACCATAAGTTGTATGCCAAATTCAGCAAGTGTGAATTTTGGCTGGACCGGATAATATTTTTAGGACACGTGGTGTCAGGAGGAGGAATTGCTGTGGACTCGGCGAAAGTTGAGATGGTAATAAATTGGCCGAGACCGACAACGCCAACTGAGATACGGAGTTTCTTAGGGTTGGCTGGTTATTATAGGAGGTTTATCGAGGGATTTTCACACCTGGCAGGCCCTTTAACAAAATTGACCCGAAAGAATGTAAGATTTGAATGGAGTGGAGAATGTGAAAGAAGTTTTCAGGAACTTAAAAAGAAAGTTGACTACAGCTCCAATCCTGACTATACCATCTAGGTCTGTTGGTTTCACGGTGTATAGTGATGCTTCTCATAAAGGACTAGGATGTGTTTTGATGCAGCATGGCAAGGTCATAGCTTATGCATCGAGGCAGTTGAAACCTCACGAGTTAAATTACCCAACGCATGATTTGGAATTAGCAGCTCTAGTGTTTGCTCTGAAGATATGGAGACATTATCTGTATGGAGAAAAGTTTGAGATCTATACAGATCATAAGAGCTTGAAATATCTATTTTCACAAAAGGAATTGAACATGAGACAAAGGAGGTGGATGGAATTGTTGAAGGATTATGATTATGAAATACGGTACCATCCAGGGAAGGCGAATAAGGTAGCGGATGCCCTTAGTCGTAAGTCAGCTATGGAGATGGCCAGTTTAAGAATGGCAGAATGGAACCTATTAAAGTCTGTAGCAGACTCAGAGTTTGAATTGAAAGTAAATCGCCTTACCAGTATGCTTACTGCATTAAGGATTGAGCCTGAAATTATACAAAAAGTTAAGATCCTACAAGAGTCCGATCCGGAAATTTTGAAAGTGAAAAATGCAGTATCATTAGGAAAAAGACCAGAATTTCAAGTCTCTGAAGATGGAGTGGTAAGATGTCAAGGACGACTTTGTGTTCCCGACAATGAAGGAGTGAAAAGGGAAATTCTGTCGGAGGCACATAAGAGTAATTATAGTATCCATCCGGGTAGTACAAAGATGTACAGGAATCTGCATCAGCAATTTTGGTGGAATGGCATGAAAGTAGATACGGCTAAACACGTTTCTCAATGTTTAACGTGCCAGCAAGTAAAAGCGGAACACCGCAAACCCGCAGGACTATTGAGACCGTTGGACATACCAAAATGGAAATGGGAGCGTGTAACGATGGACTTTGTGCAAGGACTGCCAAGGACATCAAGTGGTCACAATTCGATTTGGGTGATAGTGGATCGTTTGACTAAGTCTACTCATTTTCTAGCTGTCCGTGTAAACTATTCAATGAATAAGCTTGCTGAAACATATGTAAGCCAGGTAATATGCTTACATGGTATTCTTGTAACGATCACCTCTGATCGAGACCCTAGGTTTACTTCAAATTTTTGGCGAAGTCTCCAAAATGCCTTAGGGACAAAGCTTCAATTTAGTACTGCTTTTCATCCTTAAACAGATGGACAAACAGAAAGAGTGATTCAGACCCTAGAAGATATGCTGAGAGCCTGTGTTATTGACTTTAAGAGGAAATTGGGATGAAAATTTGCACCTAATAGAGATCGCCTATAACAATAGTTTTCAGAAAAGTATAGGCATGGCTCCGTTTGAAGCATTATATGGAAGAAGGTGCAGAACCCCTGTTTGTTGGAATGAAATAAATGAAAGGAAACTGACAGGACCCAAGCTAGTGCAAGTTACTACAGAAGTGGTCAAGATAATCGGGAAAAGACTTAAGAAAGCCCAAAACCGACAAAGAGACTATGCAGATAGGCGTAGAAGGCCTTTGGAGTTTAGTGTGGGAGATCACGTATTTCTTAAAGTATCTCCAATGAAAGGAATATCTCGATTCGGAATAAAGGGTAAGTTAAGCCCTAGATTCATTGGACCCTTTGAGATACTTGAAAGAATAGGAGATGTGGCTTATCGTTTGGCACTGCCTCCTAAATTGGGAAATTTACATGATGTGTTTCATGTGTCGATGTTGAGGAAGTACCAGCCGAATCCTGGTCACATACTCGATCATGAAGCCATCAAAGAGGACGAGAAAGTGAGGTACATCGAAGAGCCTGTGCAAGTGCTGGATCGAAAGGAGCAGATTCTTAGGACCAAGAAAATCCCATTGGTTAAGATATTATGGCGACATCATAATGTGGATGAAGCCACATGGGAAAGCGAAAATGAGATGAGGGAAAGGTACCCTCACTTGTTTCAAGAGGCATAAGTCATGCCTAATTTCGAGGACGAAATTCTCTAAGGAGGGGAGAATTGTGGCATCCCAAAATTTCATGGCAACCTCTAGATGCATTACGACATATGGAAAGGTGATGGAAGTGTTATTGATTTATGTTATGGCCTTTAGACCAAAGAATTGTATTAGATTAATGCCGAGTATTTTAATGGAGAATTGTTTGGATAGAAATATATCTTATGTTAATGGATGATCAAGGTTGGTGTTATAGGTCAATTTGATAAGGAAGATTTTGTTCTTGACTATGCACTTTATTTTTTGGATTAGTGTCACAAAGTCTTTTTGCCATTTTATTTTGCAATTAGGTATTTATTTAAATGAGGATTAAGATGTATTATTAAAAGTAAACTTGGGCCATTTAAGTTTGGACTTTAGGCCCAAGAGTGTTGGGCCTAAAGTGGGCCAAAGGGGGCGGCCCATAGAGCCCATGGGGCTGTCGACCAAGGCTGACCCAAGCCCAGCTGGATGAAGCCCAAGAGGGGGCTGCCGTCGACCAAAGGGGAGGGGGAACCGGTTTGCATATTCCTCAATTTGTCCCATGAAGAAAGCCAAGTGTCAATCCATGCAAGGCTAATCATTGCAAATGATGAAGGGGAAGGAATAGAGGGGAACCGGCTGGATGAGGAGTGATTGACCGAAGAGAGAGAAAGGAGAGAAAGAGAGAAAGGAAAGGAAGAAAGGAAGAGAGAAAGGGGAGAGCGTGTGCGCGAGAGAGGAGAAGGAGGAGTCCATGCGTCTGCCTAGCCGCCGCTGTCGTTTGCTGCCTCGCCCCGCCTTTGTCTTGCTGTGTTTCCTTCGGATTTGAGGCAAGTAGAGTCCATTGATCTACCCTTTGCTTGCTGTGTTTGTGTGTGATGAATGGTGAATTTCGGATGTGGTAGAGGTGAGAAATTTCGGAGTTATAGAAGTTGTATCCTAGCCTAGTATTCTGTTTTCTGGAAAAACAGTCCGACCTTTGGTGATTTTGTGTGTTGCATGCGATGTTTGCATTGGAATCTCACCTTGACTCCTTGATGAAAGATGTAGAGAACTCATTTTAGAGTAACATATCAAAATTTCAGAAGAAATGAACAATTATAGACCGGTGAAACTATTTTTCTTTGGAAAAGTCAGATCTGGAAACGAAATGCCGACTTAGTATGATTCTGTGAATTTTATAAAATTCTAAGGTTGAAATTTGATCTTGTGTTCTGAATAAAAGTTGGTGATGACATGTTAAGGAGTAACATACTAAAATTTTAGAGGAAATGGATGAGTTTAGGTTGGTGAAATTATTTTATTTGAAATGGTCAGATCTGGGAAATTTTGCCGAGGGTTAGAGACAGCTACGGTGACTATAGTTTTTAATCCATCACGAATATGATTTCGAGTTGTTCATGACATGTTTACTTCTGGACCTTGTCTATAACATATAAATATTTCAGAATTTTTGGAGTTATTTAGAATTTTTACCGAATTTGTGAATAAAACTGTGTATGGTAATATTCCGAAATTTTAAGGACTGTGGTGCGTGGATTGTACCGATCTGTGTGATGCTCTTTTGATGTGGTGTCCTTCACGAAATATTTTCCTCTAGATATTTTATATAACATGTCAAATTCTTAGAATTTAATAAGGTTTTTTACTAATTTTTCAAGAATTATGATCAATGGAGCACAATCTGTTTTTACCCGAAAATTGCTGCACTTTCAAAAATAAATGAAATTTGCTCCATGTGATATGATGTCTTGAGTGGTTGATTTATGCTGCATATGTGGTGACATATGGCATGTTATATGACATCAAAAGCTAGTTGAGACTCTTGATATTGATGCATCAAATGCCATGTTGGAATTGAAATACATGTGTGAATGTAAATTGAGATAATAACGAGACTGTCGGAGGTGTGAGCCGACGATGCCCCGGGAATGTCGGGATGCCCGGAGTGTGTGTGCCGGATGTCCTCGGGAGTTTCGAGATGCCCGGAGGTGTGTGCCGGAAGCCCTGGAGGTGTGTGCCGAGGGGATACCTCGTGATGCTAGTTGAGGTACGAGATGCTCGGAGTGTGTGTGCCAGATGCCCGGAGGTGTGTGCCGGAGGCTCCTCGCAATGCCAGGTTGGATGCGAGCGATAAATTGTGGGATGCAAACATTGATCCCTGGATGAAAAATAATGAGATCCTTGTGAAAGATAAGAATTGAAATTGAATCATGTGCATGGGTGTATGCATATGGCATGATGCATGGTTTGCTTATGAAAGTAGATTGATGATATTTGATATTGAAAGTGCGATTATGAAGGCGTGAATGGATCTCGTGTGATGTATGCTTGATAGCATGGATGATGTGAATCATGGTGATATATGCACAATGGTATGGTAAGATATGCATGACTACATGGTGATGTATGCTTGATAGCATGAATGATATGTGCTTTACTTGTGATATCTTGATTGTCTTGCTTGTCGCATTGTGTAGTTTGGTGGATCTTTACTACTGAGTGGTTGTACTCACCCCTTTTTGGGGATTAACATTTCAGATTAGACAGATGCCTTTGCTCCCAGTTACGCGTGGTACTTATTATGGACTGCCCTCTGATGTCGAGGTGGAGTGCACGGAGCATTCCTGTGTTAGTATACGTGGTCTGGTGTATGTTCGAGTTCGTGTTTTGGTGATGTACGATGTAGGGCTGGCTAATGGCCCGGTTGTCCAGGAGTTTTTGTCTGTTCATGTCCGGCGTGGTGGAGTGATGCTAGGGATGCCGCCGCCGCCGCCACCCGATGCACCGGGTTGGGTGTGATGGCGCATGTCAATGGAGGGAGCTGACACTTTTTGGGGATGGCCGACACTAGCTGATGGATAGATGTTCACGTCTGATGTATAGTCGGGTTTCCTTTGAGTATCGCCGAGCTTAGTTATAGTCTTGGCCCTTTTGTTACTCCAACTTGTGAAATCCATCTTAGTATGTAAATAAAAAGTGATTCGGCTTTAGCTTTTATATATATGAAAAGTTGTAGTTGGTGTGTATTGCATCGTATCATTTAGTTTGTGTACGGGTTGGGAAATGATAAGTATGCTTCCGTTATATGAACTACGCTGGGATCGATCTAAAGGATGTAAACCCCCAGGTTGTGTGGACTCGCTGCAATTGAAATGATATCAGAGTGAAATGTTATTTGGACAAGTGATAGGTGAACGAGCCGTGGCGACCCTAGCGGATCGGGGGACCGTGGCGAGGGGTGCCACATAATCGTTCACTTCCACATATGCATTAAAATGAATGAGTCGGCAACGCGTCTTGGGACGTCGCAAATTTTATCTACCACCGAGGGATGGGTACACGCTCGAGGTTCGGGGCGTGACATATTCCCTTTGATTAATAACAAGCGGAAGCATCATACAAATATCACCAAATATCACAAGTCGACAATTTCACCCAAATGACTCAACGCCTTTGCCATCAAAGCCCCTTAATGGTCCAATCAAGTCATCATCGAGGTTCATATACCAAGCAAGAAAATGGTAGGAACTTAAGCTTTCTTGTCCAAGTATAGACATATTCTCATAAGCACATTCATGATGCATAGGCGTCCCAAAAAGCATAGGCAGTGAGCTGTCCATCTGACATTTCTGGAAAAAAATAAAGGAATGAGCCCAAACCTTATAGATGAAATCTCCAGGTTTAAATCAGAAAAATAACCTTACCACTCAACTTGGCACAATAATCACAAGCATTTAAAGCAACATAATTAAAGCACCTTCTTGTGCATGTGCCTCACATGAATGCATGACATAATCTACCACATATGGCATGTAATTTTTCAATGCATCATTATTATTTGGTGCCTTAACAACATGCAAATATGTATATTCATGAGTATGCATCATGCTTATCATCACTTTTCCTCTCAGGACACTCCTCAGGGCATCCTAATCACACTCGGGGCATCTAGATCACAAAATGAGGCATCTCAACTTCGAGGCATCCTGCACCATCCGCTCATGAGACATCCCATCCCATCTCATGGGCATCTCGATTCCCAAGGCATCCCAAAACACTCCCATCACACTGCAGGGCATCTCAATTCTTGAGCCATCATGACACACCATTTAATGGCTAACGAAATCACATCACACTTCAAAATTAATCATATGATGTCATGCACACATCATTCATACAACATGACTTTCCGTGAATCAAGAAACCAACACTTATTTCAATAATCAGCATCCATTTCACAACACATTTTTATACATATCCTTACCTTACTCTTTCAATGATCACATACGTCGATAGTGATAATCATATGTTTTCCTCTTTTCCATTTCTCATGCAAATATATTCAATACTCAACAACCAATAAGCTCAACAATGATTAAGAACTCATAGAAGTGATTCTGGATGAAACTCTGAACATAAGAAAATCATTCTGATCGGGTGAGCCTAGACTTAAGTCGGAATGTAGGAATAGACGCATGAAGTAAGTCTAGACGTACGTCTAAACATACAAATGAATACACTCGAGGATTAAGTTTGGACTTGATTCTACACATACAAATACATAGACTCAAGAATTAAGCTCGGGCTTGAGTTTGAACATCTAAGTAAATATATTAAGGCTCAGAACATAAATATACTTAGATTTAGAAAGTAATATATTTTAAGGTTTAGAACGTAAACATACTGAGATTCAGAAAATACCATTTTCAGGTTTAGTGCATAAACATATTAGGGTTTAGAAAGTACTATTTTCAAGTTCAGAATATAAACATACTAGGGTTCAGAAAATACTATTTTCCAGTTCAAAACGTAAATATATTGATGTGTAGAATGTAAACATACTTAGGTTTTGAAAATACTATTTTTAGGTTCAAAATGTAAAGGTACCGAGGTTCAAAACATAAATATATTGAGGTTCAAAATATACTATTTTCAGGTTCAAAACGTAAAGATACCAAGGTTCATAATGTTAATGTACTAAGGTTTATAAAATACTATTTTCAGGTTAAAAAAATATATATATTGAGGTAGAGAACATGATTTGGACTCGACAAAGTTTAGTCGAACAAATGGACAGATTCAACAAATGAAGGGACCTAAACTCAGTAAAATCTAATCAAACAAATGAATAGATTGTGGCTAAATAAAATCTGGTAGAACGAATGAACATATTTTGATCAAGTAAACTCTGATAGAATAAATGGACAGATTTTGACCTAATAAGCTCTGATACAACAAATGGATAGATTTTGACCTGATAAACTCTGATAGAACAAATGGATAGATTCTGACAAAATAAATTCTGATAGAACGAATGAACAGATTCTAACCAAGTAAATTCTAATAAAAAGAATAAATAGATTCTGATTCAGCATTTCCACTTACCAATCATACCACAATTTAAAGAAACCGACCATATGCCTTTCAAACATGCACAAGATCAACAAGGCAAATTCAACAATCACCATATCCACAACATTATTGCACATCAAAATCACACATCTCTATCAACCAACCAAGTCCAAAGTGATAAGTAGATTAAACCAACTTAACACCTAGAGTTTTCACTTACATTGAAAGCAACTTCAGATTTAGAATATAAGTCGCCTTCAAATAGAACAAACACAACTGAAATTAACAAAGCCTGATTCTCAAAATTGATAAAAATTTATTGGTAAAAAGTAGTGAAATTCCATGATTTACCTCACCGGAACCAGAAAAATCAAGACGAAAGTGACACCTCTACTTCTATTTGTTGAAAGTGAAAGATTGGAAAGGGAGTTGATGGTCTGTGGTGATTGAAGGAAAAGCTTTTAATCTTGGATTTTGAGTATTCTCAAGAATCCTTCTACTCGGCCAAATGGTTGTAAAAGATAATAAGTATTAACCATGGTTAAAACTCATAATGAGCTTGAGGTTAAAATGCTAAGTGATCCAATGAATGGAATTTAAGTATTCCCATGGAACTAGGTAGAGGACAAATGATCCAATAGAACTTTGACATAAGAAGATATTTTTGAGCGGACAAAAATGAGCCTCTTTCCTTCGGCCAAGCAAGTGCATAATCATCAATGCATTAATGAATAAGAGTTAAGATTGGTGATCTCACACACGATGTTACGGCTACCAAGTGCTATGTATCAAATTGAAGCATGTACTTAAAATTTTGATAGAAGAATGAGAAGTGGCGAGTAAGTGGAGAAATAACAGAGATGTAGGAAGTCAACTCTCATTTCGAACATCTCGTTCTGAACATATGTGCAGCCGAAATATTTTGAATCCAAAAAAATATTTGAAAAATATAAAAAATTAGGAAAATCTCAAGATAGTAAACTTAAAGCTCAAATACCTTCAAACATGAAATTTGGAACACACCGACCAAGTTCTGCCAAGAGTTTAGCAACGAATTAAATATTGTCGTTCTACACTGCCAACATCCACATCAAAATCTATTCATTAAATCCTCTCACCTCAAATTCTTAATGATGGTTCTAAATACTATAATCAAAAATTGAAATTTTTGAATGTCACAGAGAGCCTTAGGCCTAATATACTCAAGGCAGAGAGAGAGAGAAAGAGTCTCATGAGAGACAAACCAAGGTGTGAGCCTCAGGCCCAAGAGGGCCTCAAGCCACCATAGCAAAGGTGAGCTTTAGGCAAAGCAACACACAGTTAGAGAACAAAGGTGTGAGCTTCAGGGAAAGCCTCCAGCAATGAGAGCTTCGGAACAGGAAGTCACTAAGTACAAAGGTGAATTTTTAAGAGAAAGGCAACATAGCCTGATAAAAGAGAGAGTAGCTCTATGTGAGCAAGTTGTTCCTCCGTGAGCGAAAGGGAAGATAGAATAGCTGAGTATATGCTAGTATCAGCTAGTTTGCTTTGAGTACGAGTATTTTGTGTGTGGTGTAAGAAAGTGTATTGTAATAGTTGTGTGAGACAATATTTTGAATGTTATAATTATACCGCAATTTAGTATAATGTGTGTATCTCGAGTTGTCTATAATGCCACAATACTTCTGCATACCCTACAATTGGTATCAGAGTAAAGCCATGCATACCCAACACGCTCAACAACATCAATCGCATCTTAATTGAAGCATAGTAAGAAATCTGACAAACTTTCTTCAAATAAATCGAAACAAATTGACACAGAGCTCAAACCAAACTTACATACTAAGCGAAAACCAATGCATATGCAATGAACTCATTTCTGAGTGGATGTGCAACAAAATATGTATCTGAGAAAAAGGCACGAAAGCAAGAAAAGGCACGGGAAAGGAACACCAAGAAAACTCACTTTACTCAAGATCAGGCATCAAGAGAGAAACTCCCATCGACCAGATTCAACAGATTCGACAGATTCGACAGCATAGTGACGCCGTTAAACAAACTCGTCATTATCGCGCCGGCAGGCAGTGGCAGCGCAGCGTTCGGTGGATACGCCGTCTGAGGGTACGGCGCTGGCCCGGGGATTGGTGCACCTGGATAACCCGGAGGCGGCGGATAAACATAATTGGGGGCGTTTGGCGGATATACCCCTGGCGCCTGGGGGAAATTCCCCTGCAGATTTGCCCCTTGCGAGTATGCCACCGGCGGATATACCGACGGATATGCCGGTGGATATGCCGCCGGCTGATATACCGACGGACATGCCACCGGCGGATATACCGACGGATATGCCGGTGGATATGCCCCTGGCGGATATACCGGCGGATATGCCGGTGGATATGCCCCCGGCAGATATCCCGACGGCAGTGGCGCTGCCTCAGGCACTGGTGCAGCTCGATCACTCGCGACTGGCCCACCCGCCTTCTTATCTGGCAGGGGCACTAGCGCGTAGCAAAATCGAAGATCGCCCTTGGTCTCCCCAGACGACGACTTCACTTTGCAGCTCAGCACATTCGGCTTCATGTTGCCGGCGCTGCCCTTCCCGAGCAGATCCCTGACCAGCACATCGACCTCACCGACGTCCTCGCTGCGTAAGGTACCCTTGGCCTTCTTGATCTTGAACTTGAGGCAGCAGGAGGGAGCCACGGCCTCGTCAACGGGGAAGAAGAAGGTGAGGCCCAACCAGGGGTTCGTGCCGCCATCCTTGTGGACAGGGATGTGCCGCTTCTGGTTGCTCTCATCGCCGGCCAGAGAGACGTCGAGGTATCTCTTGTCGCCGGAAAGAGTGATGACGAGGTAGCTATCGTCACCGGAGAGAGAGACGACGAGGTAGACATCGTCGGCCTGGAGGACCATAGCCGAGATCATGGTTATCGTCAGAGTCGAGGATGGTTTTGGAGAATTTGAAGAGGTTTCTCGACCCATTTTCGTGTTCCTTCAAGTTCAACCCTAGCCCCACGAACAAGAGAGAGAGGGAGAGAGAGACAGAGAGAGAGCGAGAGCGAGAGACAGAGACACAGACACAGACACAGAGACAGAGACAGAGACAGAGACAGAGACAGAGGCTCCCTTTGGCTCTCGCGATAAAGGTGAGGATGGCGAAATTGGAATCTTGAAAACCAATCCGATTTCACATTTTAGAATATGCATGCCAGGTTACAAGTTTAAAAAATTGAAAAATTTATTTTGCCAAGTAGGTTTTATATTCGTTTGCTACTACTTTACCAGAAGTATTTCCGCAACGAAATAATATTTAACCGAAAGTTGTTCTCCAGCTTCTATTAAAGGGGACAAAGGTTCTGCGCTAACTCCAAACAGAGAATATCTTATGCATAAGTAAATTCAACTTCTTTGATCCAAACAATACTATACAATTTTGGGCTAAGTCGGAATTTAATCAACGACGAGACTCACAAGTTACAAGACCAATTTCAAACTATGCCGAATTGAGACTTGTAGAATACAATGCCAGAATCTAATCCACAACATTGTACCAAGTTAGTTAGACACAATACTAGAATTTAATCAACAACGATGCACTAGAATATAGAAACATGCCAGAATCTAATCAGCAATGGGAATTTAAAAGCTACAGCTAGGGAGATTAAAGTGCAATATAAGAAAATTAAAGATAAAAAGATAGCATGTTGATTGATTTGTCGGGGTTTCTTGTTGGATGACTAGTGGTATTTATGGTGAAAACTTGATAATCGTTCAGTAATTGTGTTCTCTCCAACAACTGCCCCTGGCCTCGTCCACTTTCCCTCTTTCCTGTGTGTCACTCCGCCCATGCCTCACATAATCATCTTGGGGGTTGTATTGTTATCGATAATCATTTTGTGACTAGGTCTAAAAATAGCAACCGCTCTTTCACAACGTGCACCTTCAATGCTTACCATCTTGGCACCTTGAGTAATATTGAAAATGTTTTTTATTGGAAAGTTTACTGCCAAGGTACACGCAAGCAGCCACCAACCATCCGTCATCATATTTCAACAACTAGACATGTGGCATTTTCTTATTTCATCATCGATCACCGAATATTTACTCTCATTCCCGTCGATGGCAAGCATGCATCAAATACTACTCACGTGTTATGCACGTAATTGCAACCCATTTCTGCCCAAATTCTATATTTTTTCTAGTGACAAGTATGAGACAACCAAGTCAAAATTGGGCGTCAACAGCTACTATACAAGTGCTTTGTTTTCCTTTTCCTTTTAAAAAAAGTATAAAAAATTTCAGAAAATTTGTAAAAAAAATTATTTATGCCAACGCTTGCTGTGTCATATAGGACAGCCAACGTCAATTGACCAAATGGAATAAATTGGCCATAAATTAGCCAAATTAAAAAACTTATGACCGAATTGGAATAAGTGTGATAGATTTAGAATTTTTTGGATAACTTTTTTCTCAAATCTCACCATAATAATTATATAAATGGCTTGTATATCTAAACACCGATCTCGAGAGACTATATCAATCCTTTCTTTTGGAGAAAAGAAAGGGGGCCTCATAGGGAGGGACCACCGGCCGTCAATTTGGCACGAGAATATGAACATAGTCTTATGAACATAGTCTTGAGAACATATGATCCCTACTCTCAATTACTTATTTATTGATTTAATTTTATGTTACCCGAAAATGGTTGCAGACCTTTCAAGAACGTTCGTAGCCACCGCCACACCTCTATCATTGTACCCAATTTTTATAATTAGCTGGGTGTGCATTGTTTGCCGTTTAAAATTAAGGGCGAATGGTTTCAGATTCCATCAAAATTACCCGAAACTTGAAACCTACTCGTTTGAACATGTTTCTTAATTTTTAAAATTTCAAACATACGCTGTATACCTAGATGTGCTCGAGGGGGGACCCAACAGAAACATACATACGTTCAATATTGATTCTACATAAGCCGCGATAATCACAAGCAATCGTTCATTCACTCTTTCTCGAGACCTCTTTACATTCTCTATAACCATCCTCTCTCGCATCTTGTTACTGCACTTATAGTCGATACTCAAGTACCTTTTTCATTCACAAGTTTAAGAACCAACCGAAAAAATGGTTCCTGATATCACG